>JANAVB010014799.1:4587300-4664172 GCA_029216955.1 Iris pallida
AGGGCCGGAGGGCCGCAGGAGTCGGGGTCCGGCGCTGGAGGCGGGGTTTGCTTCTGGGGTGGAGTTGGAAATGGGCTAGGAAAGGAAGGGAAGAATTGAGAGAGTGAGAATGGAGAGTTTGGTAGGGAGGATTTGGAGTGGGGAAGAACGTGTGATCCTGGTGTGGAGAGTGTGGGTTAAAAGGAAAGGGGAGTGTGGTGGGGTGTTGTGCTGAGAGTAAAACTTGGGGAGAGAAGTGAGGGGAACGTGTGGGGGATTAGGGGAGTTGGTCCAACGGTGGACCAACTCAAAAGAGTTAAATATATATTTTTTTAAAAAAATCAAATACAAAAGAAAAGAGGGGGTTCAGGTCGGGTCTGGGTTTGGGGAATCTGGTCCGGGCTCTGGTCAGGTCAGCACTCAAAACCACATATTATTTTGGAAAATAGTTTCGAACCACTAATAATAATAATACTAAATATGATATTAATCTAGTTTAACAAATATTTATATCCTATTGTGACAAAGAAAAATTTAATAATTAACAAAAAAAATTAATTAATCTAATTAATGCAGGATACGGGTTTCACAATCTTCCCTCCTTAGAAAATTTGTCCTCGAAATTAAAGGCAGGGTAGAATTATCTCAGGTCAAGTTGGTACGAGTACTGCACCCGTAACTCAGGTCCAACAATAAGAATTTCCAAGGCAGTCATAGATGAGACGGTTTAGGGACAAGTTTTATTTATGATATCATCCATGCAGAAAATACAAAAGCGAACCAAAGTACACGAGGTTGATCAGACCATCATGCACCGATCCTGATTAGACATATATTAGTGGGTGCACCCAATAAAATACTGTCATGATCAAGCTTGATAAAGAAATAGCTTGCAAAACTAAGCTAACTTAGCAGCATCAGTCATGTTTAGCGAAAAGATAAGAAATAGGACTTATGTGATGGCTCAAATTTCTGATCTTCTTCTCACCTCTGACTACGCTTGCTACTGGTTTCTCTGGCACTGAAAGGTTGAGTCCAATCTTCAGCTCTGAATTATCCAAAATGTGAATCGGATCCGGAGTGTAGCGTCTGAGCTGTGATACGTAGAAGACGTTGTGCACACTCTCAAGATTAGCTGGTAGAGCTAACCGGTACTACTTTTCCAACTCGTCTTAAAACTTCAAATGGCCTGATGTACCTGGCCTCAATTTCCAGCTCTGTCAAAACTGATCGTTCCTCTGGTAGGAGAAAACTTCACAAAAAGCTATCACCTTCTTCAAACTCCACTGGTCGACGACTACTATCAATCCAATGCTTCTGTCTGTCTTGGGCAATCCTGAGCTTACATCACCTTCTTTACTACGTCAGTCACCATCTCTGGACCCAGTAGTACTCTTTCTCCTACGTCGTCCCATGCAAGTGGTGTACGGCAACGACGTCCATAGAGAGCTTCAAATGGGGTCATACCAATGCTGGCTTGGTAGCTGTTGTAGTAAGAGAACTCTACCAAGTGCAAATGATCTTCCCAAGACCCTCCAAACTCCAAGATGGAAAATCTAGGCATGTCTTCAGGCGTCTGGATTGTCCTCTCTGGTTGTCCATCTGTCTGGGAGTGATAGGCAGTGCTGAACTTCAATTGTGTTCCCAAACTGTCATGCAAACTCTTCCAAAAGTGAGAGGTAAAACTAGTATCTTTATGTCAGACACAATACTTACCGGAACTCCATAATCCGGTAGATGTGCCGCATGTATAGTGCCGCCAACTTCTCGATGGATAAACCAACTTTGAAGGGGATAAAGTGAGCTGACTTCATCATTCGGTCCACGATAACCCAAATGGCGTCCTTTCCTCCTTGGGAACGAGGCAGTCCTTACACGAAGTCCATTTTGATGTGCTTCCACTTCTACTCCGGAATGTCCAGTGGCTGTAGACGTCCTACGGGTCTCTGTCTGCTAGCCTTCACTTGTTGACAAATTAAACATCTAGCAACATACCTGGCCACGTCTTTCTTCATTCTAAACCACCAAACAATGGTACGTCTATCCCGATACATCTTGTTAGCTCCAGGATGTATAGAATATTGTGACTGGTATGCTTCTTGCATCAGCTCATTCCTCAGTTCGCCAGATGCTATGCAGAGCCTCATACCATTCTTCAGTGCTCCATCGCTGGCGATTGAGAAACCCTGAAGTTTTCCTGCCAACACTTGATCTCTAAGTTTGCAAAGTGTCTCATCTTGAAACTACGTCTCCTTGATTTTGCCCATCAGACTCGAGCTCACTTGCAACTTCATCAACAATGAATCAGCATCCAGCTCCTTCCTTCCAGGCAGTATAATCTCCGGTCCAAGCTTCTCGATGTCCTCTAGCAGGTGCCGCTCCTTGGTCAAAAACATCGCCATAAGGTATCGACTAAGTACATTTGCGACCACATTAGCCTTACCCGGGTGGTACTGTAGATCGATGTCAAAAATCCTTCATCAGCTCCAGCCATCTTCTTTGCCTCATGTTCAGCTCCTTCTGAGTGAAAACATACTTCAGACTTTTGTGGTCTGTATATATTTCCACTCTCTCTCCATATAGATAATGCTTCTATAGTTTCAAAGCAAAGATGACTGCCGCAAGCTCCAGATCATGTGTGGGATAGTTCTTCTCATGAGTCTATAATTGCCAAGATGCGTAAGCAATCACTTTTCTATGTTGTTGAAGAACGCAACCCAGTCCTTTACCTGAGGCATCACTGTAGATTGAGAAACCACCAGTTCATGCGGGTAGCGCAAGGATTGGTGCAGTGGTAAGTCTCTTCTTCTCCTCAAATGATGCCTGGCAATCTTCCGTCCAAATGAACTCTTCATTCTTCCGAGTGAGTTTCGTCATTGGCTCAGCAATTCTGGCAAAATCCTTCACAAACTTTCGGTAGTAGCCAGCCAAGCCCAAGACACTCCTGATTTCAGCAACTGAGCTTGGGGTAGACCACTTCTCAACAGCGGCTATCTTCTTCGGATCCACCGAAATTCCTTCTCTTGTGACAACATAGCCAAGGAAATTCACCTTGTCTAGAAAGAATTCATATTTGGAAAGCTTACCATACAGCTTCTCCTTCCTCAAAGTTTCCAGAACTTTCCTGAGGTGCTCTTCGTGCTCCTCTTCCGTCTTTGAATAGATCAGAATGTCATCGATGGATACAACGACAATTGATCTAGGTATTCATGGAAACCTTGTTCATAAGGTTCATAAACACCGCAGGAGCATTCGTCAGTCCAAACGACATGACCAAGAATTCAAACTGTCCATACTTGGTGTTGAATGCCGTCTTGGGAATATCTTCTTTTCTAACCCTGATCTGATGGTAGCCAGATCTAAGATCAATCTTCGAAAACACCTTGGCTCCGCTCAATTGATCAAATAGGTCATCGATCCGGGCAGAAGGTACTTGTTCTTGATGGTGATATTGTTCAGCGCCCGGTAGTCGATGCACATCCGTACTGTTTCGTCCTTCTTGGGCACAAACAAGACAGGTGCTCCCCAGGGTGAAGCTCCGTCTCAAATGAATTCCAGAGCCTTCAGTTCATTGATCTGGTCCTTCATCTCCTTGGCCTCCTTCGGGTTGACTCTGTAGCATCCCTTAGAAATAGGGGGAGAGCCGGGGACTAGGTCAATGGTGAACTCTATGTCTTGATCTGGGGGTAATTCGGGAAGACTATCAGGGAAGACATCTACCATAAAGGTGTAACTAAGAATTTTATTCATGTGGAGAATTACAGCAAAAACTCTTATGATTGATCTAAGGACATCCTGTTACAACTTCTTATAACAATAGATAATGCTATTCAGCAGTCCTAGGTACTAATCTTCATGGTTCTGGCTCTTGTATGAGCAGTCTCCAACTGCTTCCTCTTCTATAAACCTCGAGTCTGCATCATGCATTATAGAAGGAGGCAAGGTCTGCTGGATAGGAAGAGTCCCTAGGTTGTGGCCTACAAGTGTTGCTGGGATATGTGCTCTGGTTTGATGGTAAGATAAGGGACAGTCCTTTACCCAATGTTCAGCAGATCCACATGCCAAATATTTTCCCAATCTCTTGCGACAAATATTGGCTTGGTGACCAGGCCTTTTGTAGTAGTCACAAACCAATAGCTTCTTACGATATGACTGCCGGATAGTAGAGTACTTGATAGGGCTCAAATATCCTCTAGATTCAGGGGTATCCCTCCTAGGACGAGGTTCCGCTCCAACTTGGTTGGGGATAGCTAAGGCTACATCATTGACGTTCTTCATGACTTCTCTCGTGATATCCATCTGTTCCTGCTGGGCTTCAGTTTGAGCCTTCTGGGACTCCAGGATTTCTTGAAATAGGGCAACCATTTGGGAAGTGTTCACTGGTACTGGTGGAGCATCAGGAATGGGTACTTCTCCAAGGAAATGCAGCTCAGTTTGAGAAGAGGTAGGATCCGCCGGTGTAGTAAAAACTTCACTAGATGCATTATGGGGACGGTCAATCAGCTGCGAGGAAATAAACCCTGGACTTGGTTGAGGAGATGGGTTTTGATCCGAAGATGACACCTCATCGCCAGCAGGATTGGTCTTGTCAATGGCCATCCTCTAGAAGGTTTAGGATGCACACATAAGCAAGGTAGCCTACCAGTCTATAATCAAACAAAAATATTTATTTATATATAATTCGGACCTATGTTATGACAAATTAATGTTCTAGTGTTCTAATTGTTTCTAGGTTTGTTTTCCTAAGTTGTTGTTCGGAGCTGCATGGGCCACCACTAAAAATATGTCACGACCCGATCCCAAATAATTAGGTCGAACCGGATCATGCCCAGCCTGCACCGTTGTTGAGACGGCGGCAGTAAGCTGTTCCATTAGCAGGTATTCACAACACCATCTATATACATTTGTCACAACTCAATATTCGAGAATTTAAAACTTTATTAAACATTAGAAAAGTACACTGGAATAGAGAGACTGAAATAAAATGCTAAAATTCAAATAACAAAATTTCAAAACAACAAAACTGGAAACAGAAAAAATCTAGATAAGCGTTCGGCTCATCGGCCTCAGGTCCTGCGTCCTCCAAAGGGGACTCTGGCAACACCACAGGGTACAGAACCGGGTCATAATAACTGTTGTATAACAGCTCAACATCCTCAAAACCCCTAAAAATGTTATCTCCAGTCAGGAGGGAGCAAAGTACAATTCATGATAGTTTGACAATTGAGTTAATAATAGAATCATGCACTTTTAAACAATTTGAAAATAAATAGTTCTCCAGCAGTTAAAACAGTGTAATTTGAATAGGTAATGAATATGACCGGCTTGGGTTTGTTACAGTGAAGATACGGCTTATTCCCGTGTGTATGAGGGGTAAGCTAGTACAGTTCTAAGTTATTTTGGGATGTGGTCATACTCATTACACTACTCCCCCAGTCCCCAAACAGTTACAGTAGTTACAGTCAGTGCTCTCAGGGAGAGTTCCGTGTTGCATCGTGGTTTAAACTTGCATTAAAACGATTACTAAATAATTGTAAACTAACACAAAATGTACTTGCCTCAAAATGGACTGGACTGGAGAGGTTGAAGACTTCAAAATGGGATTTAGACTCGTCCTCGAAATCCTACATTCGAGAAGTTGACTCAGAATCCAGGGTTACCAAGCTAACTATGCTAGTTGAAATCTCTAATTGTGTCCTAATCAGTTTTAATCTTTATTATTAAACACGAACCAAAACGCGATTATCGGTACATTAAAATTAATAACGAGGGAAAGATCATTTAAACTTGTATTTTGGAAAAACTCGTAGTTTCCAATTTAATTGATTAAAACGTTGTATTTTCGTATTCATACGTATAAAACTAAATTTCTTATTTTAATGAGAAAAACATGACCGTTGTTAAATATTAAAACTTGTAAATTTTTAATGTGAGAAAACATTATTAATTTTCTATATCAAAATAATTATCTATTTTTGATTTATGCGTACGCTAAAAAAATCAGCAAAAACCAGAAAATAATAGAAAACCTATGCTACAAAATTACAGGTCACAGAGAAAATAGACATGCTGGGCTTATGCCCATTACAATTTATTTACATAAATTGAAATAAGACGAAACAGTTGTTAGTTCTAAAATCTTTCTACAATTTAATTATGAATAAATTAAATAATAAAAATAAATTAAATATTAATGAGTCTCAGATGTTGGTCCAATCATCATATTGGCTAATGCCTCAATGTCCAGCGAAGTCGGTTTCGTTTGCACTTAGCCAGGGCCCATTGACCAATACGGTCGTCGCCCAAAATCCAAAATATTAATATTTTCCGAAAAACATTTTAAAATCATTTTAAAAATACAATTAAATTTTATGAAAAATTCGGCAGCATTTCCTCTATTTTTGGTCAACCCAAAAACTGGGAAAGTGTGCCAATATTTTCCTGCAAATATCCCAAACCAGGGAATTCTAAAATATATATATATAATATCCACAACCGTTCCCAATAGTAATTCGGAACAACCCGAAACGAATTCGGGGATCCGAAACCAACCCAAAATCATCACAGCACAATTCGGAAAACCAAATATCCAGAAATTCATTTCCGAAAGTTTCGGAAAAGCAAAACAAACCAACAGAAGCTTTCCGAAGGTTTCACGGAAAATCCCGGAAACAACGTAACCCAAAAATCGAATTCTCGAAGGAGATTCGTGGACCAATTCTCATCATTGACACGGGAGGGACGAACTACTGTGATTAACCAGGATTTACCCAAAATGACAGAATCCGAAGGGTTGCCTCGGACTCGGGACGTACGAATCCACAGAACGAACTTGGAATCCCATGGACAGCGTTGGACAGGAGCTGGGTGCGCCAAAAGGAACGCTGGCCGGGCACGGGCGGCCGGCGAGAACAGCGCCCGCGTGCTAGGGTACGGGTGGCGGGGCGTTGGAGTATGGCCGAAAGGGGGTTTACGGCCGGATCGGGGTCCGGCGGGCGGAGCCGCGGCGTCGGCGGCTGGCGGGGCGCGCGGGAGGCCGGAAGGCGCGCAGGTCAGCACTGCTGGGGGCGGCCGAAAGGTCGCGGGCGGCCGGGTCGGAGTCCGGCGGATGCGATGATGGGCGCCGGGGAGTCGGGGTCCAGTGCTGGGAGACGCGCGCAGGGGGCGAGGCCGCGCTGGGAAACGCGCCGGGGAGCGGGGGCGGCCGGGAAGGGCCGGAGGGCGTCGCAGGAGTCGGGGTCCGGCGCTGGAGGCGCGGGTTTGCTTCTGGGGTGGAGTTGGGAATGGGCTAGAGAAAGGAAGGGGAAGAATTGAGAGAGTGAGAATGGAGAGTTTGGTGGGAAGGATTTGGAGTGGAGAAGAATGTATGATCCTGGTGTGGGGAGTGTGGGTTAAAAGGAAAGGGGAGTGTGGTGGGGTGTTGTACTGAGAGTAAAACTTGGGGAGAGTAGTGAGGGGAACGTGTGGGGGATTAGGGGAGTTGGTCCAACGGTGGACCAACTCAAAAAGGTTAAATATGTATTTTTTTTTAAAGAAAATCAGAATACAAGAGAAAAGATGGGGTTCAGGTCGGGTCTGGGTTTCGAGAATCTGGTCCGGGCTCTGGTCAGGTCAGCACTCAAAACCACATATTATTTTTAGAAAATAGTTTCGAACCATTAATAATAATACTAAATATGATATTAATCTAGTTTAACAAATATTTATATCCTATTGTGACAAAGAAAAATTTAATAATTAACAAAAAAACATTAATTAATCTAATTAATGCAGGATACGGGTTTCACATGCACTTTGTAGAAGAGTGAGCAGATCTTGTAGTGACACAACAGTTCTTGGAAGATGACGATCATCTGAGGATTCTCTTCTGCCATAACATCCAACTCTTCATTTGTAGGCACATACTCTTCGTATGGATTATCACCCATTGGAAGATGAGAGAGATATCTCATTTCATGAAGCGCAAATCCTATTTCTCCATGGGGGGGTCATAAAAGTTCCAGTATTTTTGTTATATCTCTCTACTAAGGCCAGAAACATATGAGCGTTCTGGCGAATGTCGTAGACTGTGGTCCAGATGGCATTATAAAGGTCTAGTTCGAAGAGTCTGTCCTTGAACTAATCCAAAATCTAGATAGTTAAGCTACTCTAATGTTTCATATCTGGGTTAACTAGACCTGTCATACGCATGCTGCGATCTGGATATCTTCCTACAGCCTTTGCGAATGCATTTGCATAGATTGGTACTCTGACCGGAAGAAGTAGAGATGAATCCTCGGGAGGAATGCGGCCTGGTCTCAAACCTCTCAAATAAGTGTTGTATTTCTCAGAAATACTATAAAAGATGTCCTTGTGCTGCGGACCCATTCTATAATAGATTCTTTCGACTCTTGCATGTTGGATTGGAGTCAGATCCCATGACATTCTTCGGAGATAGCTCGCAAATTCGTATTGAGATAAAGCCATAGACCTTGATATTTCTGTGAGGTATATAATTTTGTCTCCATATTGATATATTCTGTCCTCTTTCCTTATTTTGGGCTGGGAAGTCTTCTTGATGGCATCCCCAAATAAGAAATCAGGCTTCTTGTGGACCACACTATCAAGACATTCTAGAGGTTCTCCATTCATTAAACTCAGCAGGGTATGGTTTTCTTGGGCCTCGAGAATGGTCTTTCGTGCTTCAGGGCCGTCATATTGAAGAAATGAAACATGAGATAAATTCTCTTTATACTCTGGGACATTAAATGCTGAAGCAAATCTCTCAGCATTAGGATTTTCCCTGAGGTCAACTGTATATACATGAACAAAAGTTAAAAACAACAAGAGTGGGCTGCAATCATAAATACAAAGAGTTATCCTTATGATGAGCAATAATTAGGTTGTGCAACATCCTGGGTTACGCGATAATTAATTTGCGCAACATCCTGAGTTGTGCAACATCCTGAGTTGCGCAACATCCTGGGTTACGCGACATTCTGGGTTGCACGACATTCTGGATTGCGCAACAAACTAGGTTGCACGACATGCTGAGTTGTGCAACAATTAAGTTGCACAACATCTCAGGTTGCGCACAACATCTTGGTTGTGCGATATCCTTGGTTGCGCAACAACTGAATTGCACAACAACATGCGCAATACCATTCATAAGAATGAACAGTGCTCGAATAAGCAACCACACCCTAATAAGGGGTGGCGCAGAGTTTTGTGATGCGCCAAACACTTTAAGAAGAGGGGCACAAGTCAATTAAGAGCCAAATCGGCCACCATGGTCAAAGTTGTTCGTTCTCGGTCACCTTCCAGAGCAGGATTAGCCGTCTCTCATCGTGAAGAAGGAGGCGCATATTGTGGCACATGGGTCGGCGGAGCACGAGTCGAAGGTTCAGTGACGCTCTTTCCTTTGTCAGCGGCGGTCTTCTTGGGTGCCATTACGTCGAGGAGATGGTCGGAGGGAAGATAGAAGGAGCTCAAAGAATTTTCTCAGAGGATTAAAAAAAGTAAAGAGTTCAAGTCAGTTAACAAGGGGTTATTTATAGCCTAAAACAGAATCCTAACAGTCACCTCCAATTGTGCATAAAAAATCATAACATATCGCAACAGACTACGCGAGATAGGCACAACTTGACTCAGTAATTGCCACAATTCAAAGTATATCGAAGTTTTGTGATATTTCAAAATTTAAAAACTTTGAAGGGGGTCTTGTAGAGCCTAAAAATCAATTTGTGTCATGTTTTTACTACTCAAAAATCAAGTTGTGCCTAAAAAATCAGGTTGTGCCACTGATATGAATCCTAGATATCAAGTTGCGCCTCTGCTCAAGTTGTGCCACATATCAGATTGTGCCCAGTCACATTGCGTTTAAGCCTACGTGGCGTCTGACAAAAATTATCATCATTAACTGACAGTACTGACAACTGATAGCACGATAAACAAAGAAAATTTCTTCGAATCCCGTAAAGCATGGCGCTCGAGACGATTTGTTGTCATTTGATGACAGCTGTTCCACGCACTCTGTATGTTGCGCCTAGGCACAACCTGATCAAATTCTCTTTGCAGATCCAAATGCTTCTACGTGCCTATGCACTGAGTTGCGCATAGGCGCAACCTAATCAAGCACAGTTTGACTCGTTGACTGAAGGTCGCACAACCTGACAAAGTTGAAGCAACTAATGTTCTAAAACAGGATAATGTGGCACACATGCCACTAATCTCTTAAAACGTGTCCACTACTCTATACACGACCATGTACATCTCAATCATATGATGCCACGCGTCTAAATACAGTTAGTACACGTTCGAGTAACTGAATGAAAGTTAGCACAACTTAAGGTTGGCGCAACCCCAAGTGGCGCAGTTCGACCCACGCACATCAGAATAACTACTAAAATAGTTATTTCTAGAATTCTATAAATAGAGTTTATAAATCATTATTAGAGGATCAGAGATCAAGAGTTCTTACAAAAGTGCTGCTGCATTCTCCAGAGGCTTTAGTCTTCAAGTTCACATAGTCCAAGGGATAAAGCGATCGTCTTCTGATCGGATTCCTAAAGTTGTACTTCCCCAGAATTTATTATACTTTGTATGATTCTTTTTAAGTTTGGAATAAACTTTTTGTTTTTGCAAACAGCGTACGGATTCCCGACCCGTATTTTGATTTATCTAGCATGGTTTGGTCTTGGTTTAGCTTGGCTTGGTTTATTTTGATTTGGTTTGGTTCAGGTCAAGATGGTTCATCATGTTGAACCCTCTATATAACCCAACCCTTTTATCTCTCCTCCTTTACTTTCATTTATTTCTTCATCTACTTTTTTTCTTCATTTATTTTCTTCCAAACCCTTAGGCAAGTGCAATCTTGCTTTATAAGAGATCTCATATTTTATTATTCCAATATCTTCCTTACATAGTTTTATGACTCTTTAGTACTTGGTATTTTTTGGTTTTGGTGGATAAAATCTTATGGATCTAAGTTTACTCAAATCCTTTTTTTTTGTTTTGATCTATCAAACTTCATTATCTTCAAGTTTTGTCCCATGTTGTAGAGAATTTCGTTCTATCCAATTTAGACCTTTGAAAGTCCCGATTTCGAGTTGTTTTGAGAGATTTATGAACTTAGGAAGTTCACAAGTTTCATGAACTCATGCTCTCGAAATGGAGAAGAAGAACAGTGCTGGGCGCATAGCTCTTTTTATGCACCCATAGCAGCCTTTCCTTTGGGTGCATAGCCCTATATATGCGCCCAAGGCACCTTGCTTTCTTCTGTTTGGGCACATATCTCTTGATATGCGCCCAAAGCCTTTCCTCCTGCCTAGGTGCATAGTCTCTGATATGTGTCTGAGGCATTATGTTTCATTCTGCTTGGGCGCATAGCTCTAGATATGTGCCCATTTTGCCTTGGAGGCTAGTCTCCAGGCTTGTCTTCTAGTGTACCCTGTCTCCATCATGTGGGCACATGCACTCTTGGGCGCATGCCCTTCTATAGTATATGCACCCTGGGTGCATGCTCTTTAGGCGCATGCTTCCTTCGGGCACATGCTTCTTTAGGCGCATGCCTGTTTATGGGCGAATGATGCTTTGGGCGCATACTTCCCTGGCGCATGCTGTCCTTGGGTGCATATTTTCCTTGGCCCCCTTCCTTTTGCCATGATAATTTATGTTACCTTATCCATGCTTGACCCCATGGTCCTTAGTGTAAGTTGTGACCTTTGAGCATGATGGACATCTTCCATGATGGCCTTGTATAATATATTATCTGTGTTTTGTATGTACTCTGGAATTTAAGCACGATCTTAGCATGACATGTATACCCTTTGATAACTCTTTCGGTGGCCCGTCGTAGCGCACCCTTGACCAGTAAATTCTTGGCACACAAGTACACTTAACATGAGCATGACATGGCAATATGGCTTAACATGATAACTCTTGATAGCGGCCCATTGAGGCGCACTTTTGACAAGCCCCATGACATGATAACTCTAACAGTGGCCCGTCATGGCGCACTCTTAACAAGTAACAAGTAAGCATGACATGTACAAGCTTGATAGTGGACCATGGTGGCGCACTCCTGACAAGTAATTTTGACAAGTAACAAGTAACTCTCGGCTTGACACCATAGGTGATTTCTCTTGATTGTGTCTGTACAAACTATATGTCCCATCTTGCGTCATGTCTAGGACATGAATTCCTGATTTCCACGGTCAAGGATTCATGCTGAATCTTACTAAGTTAATGACTAGTTTGAACATATAGATCATAAAGATAATTCTCAGTCACAGGAAATCCTGTTATCTGGGCGCCTCAAGAGGACTTGTAGCCTGCCGACAAGTAGGGCACATTTTCAGTACACTGTCATATGTTGCACCATAAAGTCACCTAATCAACTCTCTCAACCTGCTGAAGGATAAATGGATAGTATGCAGGACTTGTGACTGCTGGAACATCTCATTGCATCTTGTAGTAACTAGGTTTGTGATAACCCTAGTTAGTTAAAGTATCAAGCCGTACTCATTGCTTGGTCGTGATTGATGGATGGAGTCCAGTCTAGTCTTGTCTAGACAGTGCCAGTCTATGATTACTTCGGTACATTACTGTTATGCTTTACTCTGGTCGATAAATGATTGGAGACTAATCTCTGTTCAGGTGAAGGGTTACAACCCCGGTCCTTGTTTGGTTTACGGGTTGTAACTTGGTTACCGGAATAGTCTTTTAGTTATTTTATCGTTTATTACCCTATTTTCTCTAACTCATGTATCTTGTTATCATTTATGTCTTATGTGCTAATATGTTGTTTTAGTTCTTAAGTAAAGCATCCCTTGTGGCACTTGCTCTTCTGGGTTCTGACCCAGCTGGTTTTGTATGGCCAAATTTTGGAGTAGCACCCGAGGATCTACTTGTCTTTCAGCCAGATGGTGAACACCAGGCGTAACCCTGGCAACGAGTAGGTTTTCTTCTTTTGTTCCCCGCTCTATTGTAAATTATTCTTTCGAGGCGTTTAGCCGTCGAGCAAGTGTTAACTCGTGTTGAAACTTACTTTTGTCTGCATAAGGGCTGTAACATAATTGACAAATCCTAGGATTGATCATGTATGACTTAAACTCTTGCTAGTCTTCGTATTTTGTATGACTAGCTTCATGATCATTTGAATATATAATGTTTGGGACACCTTACCTTGTATGTCTGATGATATAAGATCTTGTAACATTTACTTGCTTGCTTGAGATTGAGACACTAGGCTTGTTTTTGACCATAAGAGACTGATGGCTTGTAGATAAACCCTCATGCATCTAGACAGTCGTGACCCTATTGCGAGATGGGTTGCACTTCAATGTACGTAGCTGGCTGTGTCTGTCTCCCGCTCTCCAGTATTCTGGTTCTGGGGCATGACAAGCTCGCAAGCTCATAAATGAGCCAGCTTGTGAGCTCAAACGAGCCGAGTACTTCTAAGCTTGAGCATGGCTCGTTTATTAAATGAGCTCGAAAATAAATCTTGACCTCAGCTTGTTTACTAAACAAACCGAGCTCAAACAAGCTTTTATCGAGCCGAGCTTCTAGCAGCTCATGAACGACTTGGCTCATTTGCAGTCCTAAGGCCAGCTACACCGTATGAGGTACGAAGACGTTATACGGCGTTACGATTATAAATAGACTAGGGGTTGCATGCTACAATCAAGTCTCATATGGTCTTACAGAGCATTTATGTCTCATGGTCTTACAGAGCATCTATGTCTCAATTCAATCAAAGTAAGAAGCAGTAAATAATGATCATATAAGACAAAGCAGTATGGCATCCCCGACACTTTATCAAAATAATTTATGAGATTAGCTGCACAAAATAATAAGCTAGTACGAGAGTCAATAGTACATAACCATAGTCAGTTGTAGTCTGATTTAATTACAATTATGTGAGAAAACTAAATACCCAAAACATCCGGCTAAACAGGTGATGGCGACTAAACGCTAAGTACAAAATAAAAGATATCAGAGCGGTAAAGAAGAAACACACTCATTGACCCCGGTGCACATCCTCGTAGTGTGCACCATTATTCGGATAGAAGGCTGGATCCTCAGGCTCTACTATGAAGTCTAGCCAAACAAAACAAATGGGGTCAGGCCTCGAATAGCAAGTACCATAAGGGAGCACGTAATAAATAAGGCAAAACCTAAAAAATCAATAAGACCTAGGCCAAGAATTATAGGCTTATATAATATCATCGAGACAATGCGACACCCTTACAACCAAACAAGGACAAAGTGTGTTGTAATCGTGCCGAGATAGAGTACATCTTATAATCATGGTCAGTTATAGGCTTCTGAGTGGCAACTTTGGTCCATAGCCTGGCGCAGCACAATAGCCCAACTAAACAAGGACAAGATTTGGACCATGCACCATGACGATCCATGTTCCTCGATTACTAACAGAAGATACAGATCATAAGCAAGTCATTTTACAAGCGGTCAGTCATTCCTATGGCTTTCTATGTTTGGCGGGGTTATCCCCGCAATGTTGTTTTATAGGAATCCTCAGATATTGTTGTTTCCAGCAGGGCTAGCCAATCCATATTATAATGCGTAGTACTTAGAATACACACCGGTCCCTCACAAGGCTACCGTGTGGAACATATAACACATAGCACATAGTAATCGGATATTGCCACCAACTATAGACAGATTCAACAATATCCGTGGCGACCATCCTGCACGCCAAGACTGATGTCTAGGTGGTGGCTAGTATAACACGATCTAGAGATTCTTTCCCTCCAATGCATCTACTAAATTAAGTTGCTTAGTAAAACCCTATATTGGTCTTGGATTCATATGCCGTGGTCACATAAGCATCCCCTCAGATGTCATATATTAGTACGAGTACCCTAAGTATGAATCCACATTCGTCTCATGGAGTCCCACATATGGATCCATCCTTAGTGTTATGTATCAAACAAACAAGCATCCTACCATGTCATTATTACTGACTAATTACCGTGACTGTGCTGGAAAGTACGCATGTACTGACATATAATAGGAAAGATCACTTAGTAGGTAGAGTTGCATCTCAATGCACTCGATTAATAGCACCTCAGTGCACACTTAGATTGTATCTCAGTACACACATAGGATGGTACCAGCACGTATACAGGTAATCAAGTTAGGAACATGGTCAAGTAAGGAACATAGCCAAGTCAAGTAAATCACATGGACATGCCTTAGGACCTAGGTCACTTGGGCAAATTAGTCAAAAAGGCGCATAGTCTAAGTTACTCATGACACACTAAGGTTAGGGCAGGAGATCAAGTCACTAAGAGAAAATAGCAAAATTACTAAACATAAATCTAGCAAAGCCATGCGAATCAAAAGTCGTACGCATGGGCAATCCACACATAGGCAGTCTGCGCATGGGCAAATCCACACATGGGCAAATTCGCGCATGGGCAATCCACGCATGGGCAAATTTGCGTATGGGACAATCCGCATATGAGCAAATCCGTACATGGGTCAATCCGCACACGGGCAAATCCGTGCATGGGCAAATACGTGCATGGGCTAATCCGTGCATTGGCTAATTTGTACATGTGCAAAGTCGCGCATGGGCGAGACTCTCCTGTACCTTTAGTTCATGTGTGTAGGGAACCTACACATATGACGCACATGTAGTCAATGATGTACTGCAAGGACTTCTTGGTGCATGGCATTTTTGCGTATGGCCTCCTATGCGCATGGAAGGGTAGTCGTCCCAGACAGCAAGTTCAGCCATAGAAGTTTCAAAAACTTGTCATGGCCATAACTTCCTCATCCGAACTCGAATCAAGCAAAATAAAAGCTAAAACTGCATGAAATCAAATTCACTACAATATGGAATAACTATTTTTCAAAAATAACAAGGTTTGATAGATCATTTCCATAAAAACCTATAAAACCCTAACTTTAAAACTTAGATCTACAGTAAAATAGCTATTAAATCCAAAAACTCTAAAAACAAAACATGTAGAGAATTAATGAAGCATAATATAGACTAAGAATAAGTAAAAGAAATCAAATAAATAAAATAAGAAATTGGTCTCTCCATTTGTGTAAGGTGTACTTGCCTAGGGTTGGTTGGGAGGAATAAATGAGAGTGAATAAGGAAAGAGAGGGTGGAAGAAATTATTTATAGTAGGATGGGTTGGCTCAACTAAACCCTAATCCTAAGCATGCCCTAACCATATGACTAATGACATATTAAATACTACATGATACAACTAATTAAATTAATTAAATAAATAGAACTCTAAGCATAACATGGATCAGTAATCCAATTATCGAAGCAGTGTACCATGCCTACAACTAAACAAGGACAAGTAGGGGCACACTGCTCTATGATACGATATTATTCCATGCCTTGACCAGGTACAAATATAGGATCATAGGAAGCACATATACAGATACCATGTACATGAGACATGCAGGAAAATACGTATGTCGGGAACGGGGAGTGACAGTTTTTGTTGATTTAAAATTATTTTTTAAGTGATAAATATTACGAATTAGACCAAACTAATTATGGTATTTTAATCATGGTTATATTAACTTTATATCAAAGAAATAATAATAGGATTTGATTCATAGATCTAGAAGAAAGGTACCTTCCAATCTAGGGGATTAGACTGAGTTGTTCTGTTTTTGATATTCAAGAAAAACTTATTTTTTCCAAAGTTTTGATTATTTTTTCATAGATTTGGATATAATTCAACTAAAAAAAATTTGGGGTTCGAAATTGTTAGGTTATGAATATACCAGTGGAATTAGATCGAAAAACGATCTCACAAAGGCGATGAAATTTCCTCGAGAAGTCTGGGTTTCACCCGTTGTTGCTCTGTGTGCTTTTGTCTGCGGCTGCTGGTGCGACGATCGACAGTGGCTCCTGCGACGGCGGAGGGTGGTCAAAGGGTTACGTATGTCGGTCATCTTCGTCAGGCGAATGACCGAGATGTGTCGTAAATTAAATTCTCTCGTGTTTGGGATCCAAAATATTGAGCCGGCGTTGATATATATAGAAGTTAAAATTTGATTTCTTATCGATATCCAATTTCGTTTAAACCAAGATTTGGATTAGTTGAGAGAGAATTAAATTTCGATTGAGAGGAAAAAGATTTGAAAATTTTTGACATAGAATTGATTGGATTTTGAAAAAAAAAACTTCAAAAAATGCTTCTTCTACGCAGGCTCGGCTTAGTTTGAAGAAGGAAGTGAAAGCACTGTTCACGTTCGTTTGTTTTTTTCTTTCTAATTATATCTGTATATTTATATTGAGAGGAAAAAGATTTGAAGAGATTTGACATAGAATTGATTGGGTTTTGAAAAAAAAACTTCAAAAAATGCTTCTTCTACGTGGACTCGACTTGGTTTGAAGAAGGAAGTGAAAGCACTATTCATGTTCGTTTGTTTTTTTTCTTTCTATATATATATATATATATATATATATATATATATATATATATATATATATAATTATTATTATTATTATTTTGAATCTGCTTCTTATGGTGGTCCGCTCACGCCCGTGGCCACTGCCACCCAGTCGGCCGAGCGGAGGGAGGGCTCGATCCCGGGTCTCCCCGAAAAGAGGCCCCCTGCCACTTGAGTTTATATATATATATATATATATATATATATATATATATATATATATATATATATATATATATATATATATACTCCAACAATCTAAAATAACATTTAAAATAACTATTATATAATATTTATAAGAAAAGTAATATTAATTATGATACCAAGATGTATCCTATAAACTTCACTTATACATAATATTTATTAATAAAAATAAAAATCATATAAAATTCTCTTACACAATATAATATAAAATTTATTTACAAAACCCTTTCTAAAAATAGTAGTAAATATTCAATAATGAAACTATGACCAGATAAATAAATAGATTTTTAAATAATAAGTAACAATATCATTTCTAAAGGGATAAGTTTATGGGGTTTACAATCGACTATAGAGAGTTGAATAAAACTACAGTGAGGAAAAAGTATCTATTGCCAAGAATAGATGTCTTATTTGATCATCTTCAGGGAGCGATAATATTTTTGAAGATCAAGCAAGAGGACGTGTTGAAGTCAGTATTCAGTACTAGATAAGGACATTATGAATTTTTAGTCATGTCATTTGGTTTGACAAATTCTTCAAATGCTTTTATGGATATGATGACTCCGACCCTTCCTATATAAGTTTGTCATGGTATTCATCGACGATATCCTGATATACTCAAAGAACATGAAAGAACATATAGAACACTTGATGGTTGTGCTACAAACTCTGCATGAATACTAATTTTATGCTAATTTGAGCAAATGTGAATTTTGGACGAGTAGTGTATAATTTTTTGGATATGTTATCTCGATAGTAGGTGTCGTGACCCGAAGAAGATTGAAGCGGTGGTAGATTGGATGCAACCCGTATTAGCAAACGAGATTCAAAGCTTCCTTGGTTTCGCGTGCTACTACCGAAGATTTGTGAAAGACTTCTTTAAGTTGGTATTGGCTTTGACTCGCCTCACCAGAAGGGAGTCGCATTCAAATGAACCGATGATTGTGAAACTAGCTTCCAAGAGTTAGGCAACGACTCATTTCTGCTTCAATCATTATACTTCCAGAAGGGGCAGAGGTATTTCAGATTTACAGTAATCCGTCAGGACTTGGCCTAGGGTGTGTGCTCATGCATAATGGAAAAATGATATCCTACGTCTCTAGACAACTAAAGTAATACAAGAAGAACTACCCTATGCATGATTTGGAATTAGCGACAATTGTGTTCACGTTAAAATTATGATGGCACTATTGTTATCTATGGCCTATGAAATGTTTACTGATCAGAAGAGTCTCAAGTATATATTTACCCAAAAGGAACTAAATTTGTGGCAGAGGCGCCTTTGTTGGTTGGAATGGATTAAAGACTATGATCTGTCAATCACATACATGTCGGGAAAAATAAATGTTGTAGCAGATACTTTGAGTCGAAAGTTCGTGGGAGCACTGTCTATAGCGAGAAGAGTACTACAAGAATTAGAGGAGATGAATATCGAATTCTAAGTTCGAATCCAGGGGGTACAACTGGCTCAACTTCAACTTGAGCTGAGTTTGCGAAAAAAAAGATAATGACTGCGTAGAAGGATGACATATTCCTGCAGAAGCTGCATGAGTTGGTTTCAACAGAAAAGGTAACCGATGTTGTAGAAGACAAAGATGGAACTTTGCCAGTGAAAGGAAGACTCTATGTTCCTAAGGATGGGGATCTCAAAAAAATATTGATGAAAACATATTTTGCGAAGTATTCTTTACATCATGGGAGCATAAAGATGTATAAGGATCTGCGTATAACATTTTGGTGGCATGATATGAAGAAGGATATAGCCCTCTTTGTATCACAATGTATGGGTTGTAAAATAGTAAAAGCATAGCACCAAAGGTCGGACGAAAAAATACAATATCTTGCCATCTCAAAGTGGAAGTAGGATAAAATTGTGATGGATTTCATAGTGGGTTTGCCGAAGACGTGGTGGGAGAATGATGCTATTTGGGTCATTGTTGATCGTTTGACCATGTCAACTTATTTTATCGTAATCAGGGTCTCATTGAGCATTGTCGGTTAGCTCAGATTTATATTAATGAAATCGTTCGACTACATAGAGATCCAGCTTCAATAGTTTTAGATCAAGACGGGCGATTATTGTCGTATTTATGGAATAGTCTACAGTTTACAATGGGGACAAAGTTAAAGTTTGGTTCTGTATATCATCCTCAAAGTGATGGTCAAACGGAAATGATGAATCAGATTCTTGAAGATATGCTACGGCTTTGTGCGATTGATCTGAAGATATGTTGGAATACACACTTATTATTAGCAGAGTTTCAATATTATAACAATAGCTAATAGTCGAGCATTCAAATGGTCTCGTATGAGGCACTATACAAAAGAAAGTGTCAATCACCTATATGATAGGATAAAGTTAGCGAACAACACGTACTTGGATCAAAATTGGTAGAACAGGCCGTCGAGAAGGTTCACATAATTTGAGAGAGACTCTGTATTGTGTAGAGTCGACAAAAGAGTTATATTGATTTACGATCGCTAGAATTTTTGACAGGAGACCATATATTTTTTAAAGGTGACGCTTATTCGAAGTGTATTGCGATTTGGTATTAAGGGCAAGTTGAGTAATTTGTTGGTCATTTTGAGTCGAGAGGGTGGGCACATGTAGCCAATCAGATTGTACTACCACCAACATTGGTTGAAGTGTACAATATTTTTCATGTTTCTCAACTTCGAAAATATGTGCATGATCAAAGGCATGTGGTTAATTTTGATTAGCTAGAGATATGTGCAGACTTATTATATTAAAAGTAACATGTTCAGATCCTGGACAAGAAGGAAAAAGTTTTACGGAACTAATCTATGTTCTTGATTCATTTGTCGTGGCGGAACCATTCTATCAAAGAGTCGATGTAGGAGCTCAAGGCAAAGATAAGAAACAAATACCTTTCTTTATTTTTTTGAGGTAGTACTTTTGTTTTAAGTTTCAAGTATGAAACTTATATTTAGTGGTATATTATGTAGTGCCTCGCTTTGGGCGGTGCACTATATGCAGGCACGGTGGCTATTTGACTTGGTCGGAACAGAGTTTTGGAAAAAACTTTCAGCATCTAATCGATCTAGACACATACATTGAAAATCTTTCCAATTTATGGATTGACTTCTGTCAGAATGAGTCCTAAATATAGTAGATTATGCCTTGATAAATGAACTCTATATAGGAGTCTCTTTCCATACCTTTTTATTATAGTTTTCCTAAGACATTTTTGCTTAGTTTTAATGAATGCGCTTTCGTATTATTTTTGATGACTAATTCTATGGCCCACTTTTATTGACTTTTGCATTCATTTTGAGAATTATGAGAGAGAAATGATAGAAGAAGGATATTGATCCAATGTTGGTGCTATTGTAGAAGGATGCATAACTGACATTTGATGGTTCTGAAGCGACTCTTGTTCTCTCGGGGAATTCTCTTCTTAGTAGGTAGTTTTGATCCTTCTTTTTTACTACTTTACGCAAATAAATTCTTGTTACCTTTTAATATCCTTAGATCGATGATGCCTAGTAGAATATAACTAAAAAATGAAGTCACATGCATATTATAACACTAAGAAATGGATTAATGTATGACTGTGATTGTTTGGGGTACTTATGTACGAGATTTATGAAAGTATGTACTTCATATGAGAAGCGGTCTGCTCTGGTGCGGTACCACGAAACTATTGGTATGTGGTTTAGTGCCACGGAATAGTCAGAATGTCCTGGACCAATGGATTGCCATTCGAAACAATGAATAGAGAGAATGAACTGGTGTACAAGTAGATATTTACATTATTTTATTTCAATTTATTACCATACTTATGTTTTATAGTTAAACTATTCACCCATTTGTATGGTCATGGACAACTTGTGCACAATGTTTGGCTTTCCTCGAAATGGTATACGGGGTACTGGAACCGAATCGACCTAGGAAAAATTGTGTAGAACATATTTCACAAACGAGGTATTGTGGGACCTTCAGTAGGCTAGCTACCCGGAATGGAAGTGTGCATCGTAATACCACGTAATAATCCTTTATGGTGTCAAATTCACCAATGACCTCATATAGAGAAGGTGCATGCTAATGTATATCTTCTACCTAGGAGGTAAGTATTCATCTCTGTCTTATGCAAAAATTGGCACATAGACTATGGTAAGAAATTATTGATAAGCGATTTGTTTATACGTTTTTCCTGCTTTCACTTATGCTATCATTATGAACTATCAATCAATCTTGGTTCAAAATAGACTATGGTAAGATTGATTTGTTTGCATGCTTCACTTAATAAGAATTGTTGGTTTAGATGAGTGGGTTAGTCCCGCTCACTAGTATATTTCCTGATGTATTGACCCCCAACTCCATATGTGTCGGTAACCACAAGGGTGCACTCAGCTAGTTGAAGTTTCGGAGAAGCGATTTGAAGATCTTCTTATTTTGAAGTTTTTGAAGCTGGTTCATCTTGAAGGCATTTGGATGTATAAAGATGCGTAATATATGGAACGACATGTATTATTTTATAGCAACATGTTAGTCATTTTTCTATTTCATGAATGTAGCAAAAATGACATTTCAAATGTATTCTGATTTTGTACTCCATTGCAAATTATGAATGAAAAACTATTTTCTTTTTATATTGTGTCTTTCTTGCTATATGATTTCAACATGTTGTTCAAAAGATTTATCACTTATGTATATTTTGCCTTACAAGTGCAAGTTAGACTTTTACGATATTACGTCCGGTGACGGCTTAGCGATTCAATATAATCGGGACGTGAAAATGGTGGTCTTACTAATAAGAACACAACCCTGCTAGGCTGTGTCGTTCAGCTGCATGGTGTTCATTGTCGTAGTGGTTTTGCCAACAAGGGTATGGTCTACACTAACAAATAGTTTTCCAAGACATAGGAAGGGTCTTATCGTAGAACTCGATGTTGTTGTAAGGACGAAGCTCGTTGCACACTACCATGATGTGACCCAAGTCGCATAACCAAGAACATGTCTCGGCGGCTGACACCCTGTGGGATTAAGATCACTATCAAGCACGTAGCACACAGAACATATAACTCTGCAGAATGTTGAACATATAGTTCCGCATGGAACCAAGCACATTAGTGCTTGTTAAGATATTCCGAGAGCTATACTCTTTCCAGACTAATTTGCCATCATATTCTAAAGTGGATAATTAGGAAGCCCTTTCATGATTGATAAGGCGTTCAACGACAATAGGCCAAGGCTGGACTTCTATTTTTGACTGTTTGGGTCCATCATTTGATGAAGCTCATGTGGCTGTCACCGACTTGCGAGATAGCCTTAATGAGAACCACACGACTATTTGCATGGATGTTGATCCAGCACTAGGAGGAGCTCCTTGTTGTCATCAAGTGATAAAACAATTTTGTTTCTTGAACCCAACTTAGACAATAGTTAGACATTCAGTGTTTGACATGCTCCAACCAACTGCATTGATGAGCCAACACACTAAAAGACGCGAAGCTCCATGGTAGGGTTAGGAAGGTGATCGTTTGTCTGCCTCAGTCAAGTAACGAGTTGGAGATCAAGAAGGACTTGAAGACGTGGGCTAGCTACTCACTCGCTTGTCTCACAAGAAGAATATTCCTATTTTGCTTCAAATATATCGGCATTGAGCCAATCATCTTTTGGTCCATATTTGTGAGCCTCCAATATATTTTTTGCTATATAATTTTACTAAATGTTTGGTTTGTTGACCAAATCTAATTGATTTCAAAGCAATACACTATTTGTTATGTTAATAAACATAGATGATTAAATAATCACAAATTCTATTAGATTATTATTAAAACACAAAAAAAATCTTTTTATTATTAACTTGGTTGTAGAAAAATTTTAGTATAGATATTGATTTAGGTTTTGTATATGTATACTCTTATGTTATGCAAAGGCTTAGGGTGTTTAAGTATTTTCTTTATATAGCCCTAGTTCTAAAACCCAACCCTATTAATTTTCTCCCTAAGAACAAAATCCAGGTCCATTAGCCCATTTTATAATCCCTAGCTTATTCCTTCTTTTTTTACTTTCCTTTTTTTATTTTATTTCCCTTTTTCCTTAAACAAGCAAAAACTGGCCCAGAAGCACATGCTAGCACCCAACCATTCCTTATTTGAATCCTAACAGCTACATTTGGAAACGGGTAAGGGATCCACTTAAAACCCAAAAAACCTGAATGGCCAATGCAAGTGGCAGCTGCTGACTTAAGGGTAACGGGCGCACAACCCATTACCAGCTTTAAAACCCGACCTACCCGCAAAACGAATCAACTAGTTAGCTATTGTACTTCTTCCTTTTTATCCCGCTTACACAAGTAGCCGACCTGCAACTCGTGTAAAATACTCCCATGCCCCTGTACGGTGGAGACGACCAAGCTCCTTCGTTCCAAAACCCTATATATATATATATATATATATATATATATATATATATATATATATATATATATTATATATATATTCATCATTCCCTTCCTCCCCCATCTCAAACCCCAGCCGCCAACTATTCCAAAACTTACCAAATTTTCCCGGCGAACGGCGTTGGGTTAGGCAAGTCAGCAACCGCGAGGGCGACCTCCCTACTAGTCGACACACCCGCACAGTAGTGGTAGGCGAGCGCCGCGGGACTCGACGACTCCGGGTCTCCGCTTACATACATGCGTGCCTTCCACTCTCGACAGTGCAGACGACGGCTACTTCTCGACGCCATCCCACTTCTCTGGTAACCACTCTTTCCCCCTTTTTTTTTTTTTCTTTTTCCTACAGCAGTAGCTATGTTTGGATGGGTTCACGTAGGCTTTAATGGCAGAATAGAGAGTTGATATCGTTCATGTTGTTTGGATTCATACTATGATAGACGAGGATTTTTGCTACTCTACTCTTCATATATACTGTTATTAGTGTGTGGCTTGGGAACAGTAGGTTAAACTTTTACAGAAGTGTAGAAAACTTTCAAAAAAGAGATTTAATGATAGGTTACTTCATACCTGATCCTTACAGGAAAGACTAATCCCTAGATGAGCTTAATTAGTATATATGTGAGACTTGATAGGGTGGGGAGATGAATGAAACCGTAGCAATAACCTTACTGTCGTTCACACCTTGATAAGTACATATGAGAGATGGCTAATAGGAGAGAAAGTTGGCACACGTAGGTGATGGATTATGTTTGAAACATTATTAAATCCATTCATCTATTGTAGAGAAACACATGGGTTGAGAGTGAGGCTATTCTTGATTAGGTAAGAGTATTAAAAAGAGAGGCCATGCTTGAGTTTAAAATAGAAGTCAGTATTATGTGTGGGTAGAGATCTATTTTATGAGTAGGAGCCTTCAAATAGAGGCCATGACAGTAGAACTAAAGTATTGTGGGTGAGTTCTTTTTTTCTTATGTAACAATATTGAATGCTAGATAATGTGATGAATAAAGGAGTCGTTGTTTGCAAAAAACAAAAAGTTTATTCCAAACTTAAAAAGAATCGTACAAAGTACAATGAATTCTGGGGATGTACAACTTTAGGAATCCGATCAGAAGACGATCGCTTTATCCCTTGGACTATGTGAACTTGAAGACTAAAGCCTCTAGAGAATGCAGCAGCACTTTTGCAAGAACTCTAGATCTCTGATCCCTTAATAATGATTTAGAAACTCTATTTATAGAGTTCTGAAAATAACTGTTTTAGCAGTTATTCTGATGTGCGCGAGGTTGAACTGCGCCACTTTGGGTTGCGCTAACTTCCATTCAGTTATTGAATGTGTACTAACTGTATTTAGACGTGTGGCATCATATGATTGAGATGCACAAGGTCGTGTACAGAGTAGTGGACACGTTTTGAGAGATTAGTGGCATGTGCGCCACGTCATCCTGCTTTAGAACGTTAGTTGCTTCAACTTTGTCAGGTTGCGTAACTTTCAGTCAACGAGTCAAACTGCGCTTGATTAGGTTGCGCCTATGCGCAACTCAGTACATAAACACATGGCAGCATTTGGATTTGTGAGGAGAGTTTGTTCAGGTTACGCCTAGGCGCAACTCACAGGGTACGCAGAACAGCTATCATCAAATAACAACAAATCGTCTCGAGCGCCACGTTTTGCGGGATTCGAAGAGATTTTCTTCGTTTATCGTGCTGTCAGTTGTCAGTGATGTCAGTTAATGATGACAATTATTGTCAGGAGCTACGTAGGCTTTGGAGCAATGTGATTGGGCGCAGTCTGATATATGGCGCAACCTGATGAGTGGCGCAACTTGATCTCTGGGCTTCATAACAGTAGCGCAACTTGATTTCTTGGGCGCAATTTAATTGCTGAGTAGTAAAGACATGGCGCAACTTGATTTTTAGGCTCTACAAGACCCCCTTCAAAGTTTTCGAATTTTGAAATATCATAAAACTTCGAAATACTTTGAATCATAATAATTACCGAGTTAAGTTGTGCCTATCTCGTGCAGTCCGTTGCGCTCTGTTACAATTTTTATGCGCAACTAAGGGTGACTGTTAGGATTCTGTCTTTAGGCTATAAATAACTCCTGTTTAACCGACTGTAACTCTTTACTTTCAATTTAATCTTTTGAGTGAATTCTTTGAGTTCTTGCAATCTTCTCTTCGACTATCTCCTCGACGAAATGGCCCCAAAGAAGACTGCCGCCGACAAAGAAAAGAACATTATCGAACCTTTGACCCGTGCTCCGACAACCCGCACGCAACAGTACTGTTGCCCTCTTCCCGATGAGAGACTGCTAATCCAGCTCTGGAAGGTGACCAAGAACGAACAATGGAGGCTGACTTGATCTTTAATTAACTTGCGCCCCTCTTCTTAGAGTGTTTGGCGCATCACAAACTCTGTGCCACCCATTCTTAGGTTGTGGTTGCTTTATTTGAGCACTGTTCGTTGTTACGAACCATGTTGCGTATGTTGCGCATGTTACGAACCATGTTGCATATGTTGCGCATGTTACGAACCATATTGCACATACTGTTGCGCAACTCAGTTGTTTGCGCAATCAAGAATATCGCGCAACCAAGTTGTGGCGCAATCCAGTATGTAGCGCAACCTGGAATGTTGTGCAACTTAAGTTTCACGTAACACAGTATGTCGTGCAACCCAGGTTGTTGCGCAACTCAGAATGTTGCACAACTCAGAATATTGTGCAACCCAGGATGTTGCACAACTCAGAATGTTGCGCAACCCAGGATGTTGTGCAACTCAGAATATTGCACAACCCAGGATGTTGCCCAACTCAGAATATTGCGCAACCCAGGATGTTGTGCAACTCAGAATGTTGCACAATCCAGGATGTTGCGCAACTTAATTGTTGCTCATCATAAAGTTGCACACTCTTGTTGTTTCTAACTTTTATTCATGTATTTCTTTGCAGTTGATCTCAGGAAAGACTCTAATGCTGAAAGTTTTGTTTCAGCATTTAATGTCCCGAAATATAAGAAGAATTTATCTCATGTTATATTTCCTCAATATGATGGCCCTGAAGCACGAAAGACCATTCTCGAAGCCCAAGAAAACAATACCCTGCTGAGCTTAATGAACGGGAAACCTTTGGAGAGTCTTGATAGTGTCGTCCACAAGAAACATGTCTTCTTATTTGGGGATGCCATCAAGAAAACTATCCAGCCCAAGACAAGAAAAGAGAAGAGAGTATATAAATGTGAAGATAAAATCATATACCTCACAGAAATATCGACGTCTATGGTTTTATCTTATTATGCATTTGCAAGCTATCCCAAAAGAATGTCGTGGGATCTGACTCCAATCCAGCAGGCAAGAGTCGGAAGAATCTGTTATAAAATGGGTCCGCAGCACAAGGACCTCTTTTACAGTACTTCTGAGAGATACAGCACTCATTTGAGAGGTTTGAAACCAAGCTGTATTCCTCTCGAGGATTCCTCTCTGCTCCTTCCAGTCAGAGTACCCATATTTGCAAATGCATTTGCAAAGGCTGAAGGAAGATATCCAGACCGCAGCATGCGTATGACAAGTCTGGTTAACCCAGATATGAAGCATTGGAGCAGCTTATCTATCTGGATTTTGGATCAGTTCAAGGACAGACTCCTCGATCTAGATCTTTATGATGCCATCTGGACTACAGTCTACGGCATTCGCCAGAACGCTCATATGTTTCTGGCTTTAGTAGAGAGATATAATGAAAGCACTGGAACTTTCATGACCACCCGTGGAGAAATAGGATTTGCACTCCATGAGATGAAATATCTCTCTCATCTCCCAATGGGCGATAATCCATATGAAGAGTATGTGCCCACGAATGAAGAATTGGATGCTATGGCGGAAGAGAATCCTCAGATGATCACCGTCTTCCAAGTGCTATTGTGTCACTACAAAATTTGCTCGCTCTTCTGTGCCACTGTAGGTACTTGTTATACAACCAAGTGGATGCCGTACCTTTTCTTGGGTCATGCATGAGAGGATAAGCTACTTGAGAGTCAAGCTTTTGCTCATCGTTTCTTCGAACCTTTCAGTCAGAGTGACATGCAATATTTGATGGAGAAACACAAGCATGGAGATATCAGACTGGATGAAGACTTACATCCATATAAGGCTGGTGACACCCTCCAGAGTTATCTCGGACAGAGTTACAGACACATGTCTAAAGAGGCCCAGCTAGCGGGCTTTCTCTCTCTATGGCTGCGATGCTTCATAGTTCCAGGAGCTAGTGCAATTGACAGGTTCCATCGGGGCACTCTGTTTGCTGTAGTATGTCTTATTTTTGGATATAAGATGGACCTTCTATCGGCAATGACCTGTCGTTTGAACGCAGGATTGCGTTCTTTTATGCAGACTATGCTTAATGATAAGGCGGCGAGGAAAGATTTTCCTCGCACTGAGATGCCTTACCCCAATTTATTTGGATGGCTATTGCTTCCCCATCCCTGTTTGATGAACCCTAATATAGGAAGTGTCAGCAGAGATTTCATCAGACGCTACTCCAGTGCTCGCTGGCAATACACTGCTCTTTCAGAGTGTAAATTTGCATTAAATCGTGGATCTGGATGGAGATTTCAATGCGTTCCACCTCCACACGGATATGAGACTATCCCGCCACAGTTGATAGATCTAAATGCAGAAGCACTCTGCCTAAGTCCACCTATCTTTTCGTGGCTGCAGATGATCCGTCCATCTCATTTGGTCTACCGATTTGAAGAAGAATGCTATTTGGAGCCATACTTGCCAAGTCAATTTGCTCGGCAGTTCGGCTATAATCAGCTTCATGTGGGTAATTAATGCCACCACTTGCCTACAGGCCAAAGGTTTTCTGATCGATGGGGCTAGGGCTTGGAGATATTACAATACCCGGGGTACAAAAGCAATTTTTCATGCCCTTCAATCTTCAGCAATGCCCACGTATGTTATATACATACACAAATTTTTGTACTTCAGCAAATACATTTACTGAAAGCTTCCATCCTGAACATAGCTTTGCAAGTAAGAAGCAATCAAAATTAGGAGAACGCACTGCTCACTCTTTTCAGGATGCAGAGGATAGAGATCCTGCAGATCTACTACCGAAAGCTTCCATTTTAAAGAATTATCCTGATGAAGTACAAGATCCTCTGGACGTATTTTTAAAGGTATGGAAAGAGAAATCCCCTGCCAAGGGGTTGAAGAAAAGAAAAGCTAAAGAGACGACGGCCCTTCCTCAACTGGATGATAGACCTGCTTCACCAAGAGCTCCAGAAAAGAGGACAAGGACGTCATTGGTTATAAATGAACCAACGATCACGAGAACAACTCGTTCTCAGTTGAAACAGATGCTTCTCAGTACTTCCTCCAGAGAGAAGAAAACCACTCCTTCTTCTATTCAGAAGCAAGAAAGGGTTACAGAAGGAGGAACATCTACCACCTTGATCGATCTGGAGGATGATCGTACTGAAGAACCGGTTGCATCACCTCACAGAGAGGTCAGGAGAAAATTGGTAGTTCATCATGAAATTCCTCAAAGAATTTTACATCTCATGTCCGTTCTCCGCCAACGGAATCCACCAGCCACATGGGGCAAGATGTACCATCTCAGGAAGGTAATATTAGAATTTTGATATACATCAATATTTATTTTTCTCTCAAATATGTATATTTAATCGATTTCTTTATTTTATAGTGGCTACTTCGGCAGATGCTTTGGTGGTACGTATTTCTGCCAATGTACTTGATGCGGCAGGGATAACGGTTCCGTCACCCACTCCCATGACTCCAGAAGCCATCTCTCCAGAAAAGGATTTGCTTCCACTAGAAGAAATGATAAATTCTCCGAAGGTGCAAGATCCTACTCATTCTGAAGAGGATCGGGAGATGTGCCTTAGCCGATTGTGACTACGGTGATGATTCTTTTGATGATGACTGGAATAACACCACTAAAGAGAGACAAATTTTAGTGGATGTGCCATCACCTCAAGAACTCCCAGTTAACGAAGGCCAATCACCTGCTGAGGATAAGGAGAATCTGGTTATCGATGAAAGACATACTAGTCCCAGGATCGATGAACCCAAAATCTCTGAAAAGCCTGAGGCTTCTAGAGTGGTAGCAGAACTAGCAGATCAAACTCCCATTAATCTGCCACTTCAGACTGAATCAGGAGCTGGAATTAGTCAAGCTACTATGTCTAAAGACACAATGTCGAGACTTCAGATAGAAGCTTCCAAACCTTTTGAAACTCCGCATACAATGCCCAGTTCAGGTAAATTTCTAAACATGATATCATAGCTCCTTCAACATTATATATTGCTCAAACAAATAACATATGTAAATTGCAGAAGGACCTTCTGTAACCATAGCAGGAGAAGGGAGCTCTTCTCACATCAGTGCTCAAGATGAAATGCCTTCTCTTGTTAAAACTATAAAGACTCCAGCTGAAGTGGTAGCCACCCCGGATGCTGTAGCAACTAATAAGTTCATGGTGGCCTCCTTCACTAAAGTCTTCTTTACATCTCTGGAGCCTTTAGTTCATCGAGTGATGGAGAGAGAGGACGTTCCTTTTAGTATAATCAGAACTCCCTCCTCATTTTTAATCGGAGGCATCCGCAGCCAAGAAGACGAGGCTCAGGCTACCTTCTTAGAACACATCTTGGATGAGCTGGAGGGATCCATTAAAGCTTATAAGGAGCTCAGAAGAGGAGATGTTAAGAAGTTAGTAAATGCAGAATATAAGGCTATGGCTCGGGAGACAGAGACTAGTAAAGCCAATTTTGAAGCATTTTTACTGGCTTTTACTAGACAGTCTTCTGAACTGGACATCCAAATTGCTGAAGCAGCTTCTACTGCTGAAAATCATAAGACTAAGGCTGCAGATGAAGAAAAGAAGGCTTCTGATCTGGAGGCTAAAATAGCCCGGCTTCAGGCAGAGCTTAACGCCATCCAGCAGGGTATAGAATAAGAAACTCAGCTACATCAAGCTGTTGTTAATCAATTAAATGCCTTGAAGCACCAGAAGGATGAATTTGATCAGCTTCAAAATGAAGAACTGGCACGTCAAACTGCTGCTCTGCACCCATTCGATCCCGAGTCAGGAAGGATTGAAGCTAGGCAACGGGTGCTGGATTCTTGTAATGAAAGAGCCCAAGCTTTAAAGACGCGAATTATAGAACTTATCACTTACCCTTCAGAGTAGAATGATCAAAATTTGTTGTCTTTTTCATTATGATGTATCTTTTTTTTTCAAATAGAAATAAAATAAGAAATTCTTTATGTGGTTCCATTACTTGTTGCATTTCTTGTTATAGATATAAGTAATAGATTAGAAAATATATTCAGAGGTACTGGACGTGATATATTTCTTGATTATAAAATAACAATATTTATTATATCTGCTCAGAGGTAATGTAGACGTGGCAGAATATAATGTTTGAAAATACTGTTTATTTTAATAGACAACTCTGTCAGAGGTAATAGGGACGTGACAAGTTGCTGACTTAGATAATTGGAATTCAGAGGTATGAAGGACCTGAATTCTTTTTTCTATTTTGGATGTGAGAATTTATCATCTATGGTTTTATTTACGAGAAAGTAAATAAAAATAATAAATGCCAAGACTGATGAACGAATGAATGAACAGTCAAACTTCTTAGTGGAGAAAAAGCAAATAAATGAACAGTCTTCTCGATTCTCGAAGAGGAGAAACTGAATAAATGAACAGTCAGACTCTTTTAGGGAGAATAAATGAATGAATGAACAGTTGGACTTCTTTTGAAGAGAAAAAGTCGTATCGATTCTCGAAGCCGATTATCTAGTCATTCTATCTATAAATAGAACAAAACTTCTGTAGATATCGTCAAGTTCTTTTCTCTCTGTACAGAATGTCTTCCAAAGATTTGCTCACTCCAAAGATCAAAAATACGACTGAGATGCCTTCTGCTGAGCCTCCGATGCCTCCTCAGAAAGAAGTGGGTGAAGGCTTGACTGTTCCTGTACCAGAGCAGGACCTGATTGCCAAGTTGGTGGAGCCTGGAAAGACTGCTGAAGAAGAAGCTGTAAGGATGGCCGCCTGTGAGTTGCTAGTGTGTTCAGACAATGAGATGTTTGAATTGCTAGCAAATCATGTATTTAATCATGAAGGATCGGGTCCTCGTCCCCATCCTTGATATTATGTAACTTTTTTTGCTATTAAATAAAAAACATTTTGCTTTTATACATAATATTTCTTGAGAAATTTGCTATTGATAGGTATCATAGCAATTTTGCTATCCATATCTGTTAATTGGTAGGCTCCATTTGAGAAAACCTTGTTTACTACATACGGACCTTCCCATTTTACCTCGAACTTGCCTTTGTTCATGTGGGTCATAGTCATAGGACGTCTGACCGTAAGAACTAGCTTGCATTCCTGAAATGTTCGTACTTTGACTTTGCGATTGAAAGCTTTTGAGATACGGGCTTGATAAAGTTCGATATGTTGTTGAGCTAGTAGCATTTTTCTCATCGAATGCTTCCAATTCTTGAAGCTGGAGACGATCATTGTTTTCTGTGGTAAGTTCATTAGCAATGGCAATTCTCAAGGATGGAATTTGAATTTCTAGCGGTAAGACAGCCTCGCATCCCTATACCAGAGAGGAAGGTGTACAACCCGTGGGGTTACGGACTGTAGAGCAATAAGCCCATAGACATTCTCCAAGCTTCTCACTCCAATTACGTTTGTTAATAGAAACAAACTTTTTAAGAAGTTTAATGATAGTCTTGTTGAATGCTTCAGCTAACCCATTAGCTGCAGGATTATAGGCTGTAGAAGCAATATTATTAATTATGTTGTCATCACAGAACCTAGTAAACTTCTGACTGACGAACTGTAGTCCATTATCATGGATGATCCGACGAGGTACGCCAAATCTGTATATCATATGATGTTTGATGAAGTTGATAACACTGCTAGTCTTCACTTCAGCTAAAGGTATGGCTTCAGCCCATTTAGAGAAATAATCGATTATAGCCAAGATAAACCGATATCCTTTAGACGAAGGAGGATTGATAGGACCAATTACATCCATGCCGCAAGCTTCGAAGGGCCATGAGGCAGCAGTCAGGTTAAGAAATTCTGATGGTTGATGAATGAAATCTGCATGAATCTGATATGCTCTATATTTTCTTGCATAGTCAATGCCATACGATACTATAGAAGACCAGTAATAGCCCATACGTCGGATACGATCCTGTAATTTGGGACCGGGCTGATGTGCTCCACAAATGCCATCATGAGCTTCGCGTAATATCTGTTTTGCTTCATCACCAGCAATACATCTTAAGAGTAATCCATCAAAAGTTCGTCGAAAGAGAGTTTTGGTGGTATGATTATAATAGAATCGAAGCGATCGCCGACGAATACTTGTAGCTTCTTTAGGATCTTCAGGTAGTATGTCATATACTGCAAAGTCGATAAAAGGTGTTCTCCAGTCTTCGTCAATGACATTGACTTCAATTGAATTACTGAATTCAATGTTATGATCGTTTTCTATGCAAAACAGTTCTCTATTGGAGATAACAACCATTTGCTGTCTTTTGATCGGAATTGCTAAAACTACAGCTAGGTTAGCTAAGGCATCAGCTTCTGTGTTGCATGCTCGACGTACATGTTCGATGAAGAATCCTTTGAATAAAGAAGCTATTCTGATTGCTGCTTCATGGTATGGTACTAGATCTTGATGTTGAACTTCATATATACCTCTAACCTAACAATCAGCTTAGAATCACCATATACTTTGAGATATTCAATATTCAGTTGTTTGGCTAATTGGAATCCAATGAGCAAAGTATTGTATTCTGCTACGTTGTTGGAGCATGATTCATCTAAAGAATAAGCTCTCTGAATAGCTAATACATCTGGTAAAACAAGAACAATTCCTACTCCAGCGACAAGGGTGCCTCCAGGTCCAATTCTAGATGCTCCGTCGAAGAACAAATACCAAGTAGGAAATTCTTTTGAGATTATATTTGATTCCAATATCTCGTCTGGAATCTCATCGTAGAGTTTAGATGTCTCAGGGACAGGATGAGCTGCCAATAAATCAGCAAGTGCTTGGCCTTTCACAGACTTTTATGAAATATACACCATATCATATTGTTCTAATAATATGGCCCATGTAGCAAGCCTAGAATTGAGTGTGCTGGGCTTCTTTATTAAGAGCCGAAGAGGATTGACTCAAAAAATAACATGAATGGTTTGGCCGATGATGTAATGCCTTGTCTTTTAAACAGCAAACATTAAGGCTAAACATTCCTTCTCTACCGGACTATAACGATGTTCAGCTCCAATCATCGTCCGACTAAGGTAGTAGATGCCTTGTTCATGACCTTCTTTGTTCTTTTGAGCCAGCAAGGCTCCCAGTGAATGATCTATTGCCCGAACATACATCAATAAGGGTATTCCTGAGATCGGTGGCACTAGCACTGGTGGACTCATCAAATACCACTTTATGTCATCAAATGCTCGTTGACTTTCTTCTGTCCAAATGAAAGATACACATTTCTTTATTAATTGAGTAAATGGTCTGCAACGTCCAGATAAATTCGAAATGAACCTTCTGATGTAAACAAGACGACCCTGGAATCCTCGTAGCTCTTTTAGGTTGCGTGGAGGACGCATCTCTTGAATGGCTTTGATCTTCTCGGGATCAACATGTATAACTTTAGAGGTAATGACGAATCCGAGAAACTTTCCACTAGAGACTCCCAAAAAGGACTTGGTGGGGTTCATTTTAGTTGATGCTGGTACATTAGATTGAAGATAGTTCTTAGATCTTGGATGTGATCTTCCTTTAGACGACTTTTAACAGCAATATCGTCAACATAGCATTCGATAGTCTTTCGCAAATGATCTCGAAAGATAGTGCTCATAGCCTACTGGTAAGTTGTACCCACGTTCTTAAGACCAAAAAGCATGACTGTATAGCAGTATATTCTGCGAGAAGTACAGAATGAAGTGTGTTTTTCATCTTCAGGATTCATCCGGATTTGATTATATCCAGAAAACCTATCCATGAAAGAGATTTGTTCGAATCCACAAGTATTGTCGATCATGACATCAGTAATCGAAAGAGAAAATTCATCTTTAGGGCAAGCATCATTGAGATCTCGAAAGTCTATGCACACCCGAACTTTCCCGATCTTCTTCAAAACTGGTACAATATTGGCTACCCAGTCAGGATGATGTTCTTCTCTGATAAAACCACAAGAGATAAGCTTTTTGACTTCATCATCTATTGCATCCATCATTTCAGGCTTGAATCGCCATTGCTGTTGTTTGACGGGTTTGGCAGTAAGCAAAATATTAAGTTTATGAGTTGCGACCTGAGGATCTAACCCTGGCATATCTTCATAGCTTCAGGCGAAGACATCAATATATTCACGAATAAGGTGAATCAGTTCTTGTTTATCATCCTCTGGGAGATTTTTGCTAATGAAGATTGGTTGTGGTACACCTTTTTCTCCAACATCGATCTGGATTAGTTGATCCTCAGTAGGTGGTTCTCGTTGTTCAAAACAGAGTTCCCACTGAGTGTCCATCCTTTGTACCCAAGGATCCGCTTCAGGAGCTTCTTCAATATCATCCTCGTCATCTTCTGAGAACTCAGTAGACACCATATTGGAAGATACTATCACCCGATGGACATGACCAATACTGGTGTCAGAATCCCAGGAGATAGAATCAGAAGAGTTAGATCGTTCTTCTTCATCAGATTCGAAAGCTTCTGGAGTCAAAATTGGTAAAGTATAACCTAATCCCTGTGTCGTTTTGTTGTAGTATTGTTGTGATTTCCCTTTTGGAACAAAAATACGAATAGGAGTTCGCCTTCCTTTACCGCTATTGAGACCAATTTTGAAATCATATCCCATTTTATGGATGATTGTCTTAGATTGTGGACTATAACGACGTAGTTGTAGTCTTCCTGTATCATCCTTATTATCGTTGTCAAGCATGATTTTCTGTTCTTTTCTTTTACTAAAAAGTATAGGAGTTTCGCTTTTCTTTCGAAAAGGCACTAGAAAGAATGATTCTTGTATTGATTCAAGCGATACCACGTTTCGGAGAGATGATATGACTTCTATTGTAAGTGGTTCGAAGCTATCTAGCATATTCAAATAACATTGAGTATAATAAGAGACATCAGTATACTGCAAAGAAGATGTTTTATTGATTTTTACATCATCATTTACAACAGAAACTTTAGCCTTAAAAGGCTTAGTTAGATTGATAACCAGAGGAGGAAAAGAAGAACGAGAAGGAGGGAGGGTTTTTTTACGACGAAGGTCGATTTCAAGTGGCTCGGAAGAGGTGAGCTCCCTTTGTTCCTAACTAACACCAGGAGGCTGCTTCTTGTGATAAGAAAGGTAAATAGTCAATGTCTTGGAAGACTGAGGACAAAAAGTACGTCCTTTGACCGAGATCACCAGAGTATTATTTGGCACGCCTTTCTGATCTTTATCAGTATCCATTGCCAATACCACTTTCATAAATTCCTCTTTGTACATGCAAGAATCGTTGCAGTACGCTTCAACCCCCTTGAAAGGATTTAAGTCTGCAACTTCTTTCTGTACTTCTCCATTGCCATCCACATATTTGAAACATTAGTGGAGAGTAGAAGGTACAATGTTGTGTTCATAGAGGAATGGTCTTCCCAACAAAGTATTGTATGAGCCATGATTATCAATTACGTAGAAAGTCACCTTTGTACGAAGATTGCCGATTTGAAGTTTCAGGCGTATCTTCCCCAAAGGTTCACTTCTTCCTTGATTAAACCCCAAGATAGTAGTGATAGTTGTAGAAAGATTGTGCACTGGGATCTTCAAGGCATCCAGTAAAGTCTTCGGCATAATGCTAAGTGCAGACCATGGGTCAATCAGAATGCGATCGACTTTCATGGTATCTACATACCCTGTAAAGTAGAGAGGACGATCATGACGATTGTCTTCTAGTAGCATGTCATCTTGTGTAAAAGTAATATTGGGCATTAGTTCAAATATACTATGACAATATGTACAGCTGACAGACTCTTTTTTGGGCTTCTTGAGAAGAGCAAGACAAGCATCAGCCTGCATTAAAGCTTCACTTAACGTTTCTCGAGTTTCTTTTGAGAGACGTAAGAGTTCGAAGATTGATAATCTCGCTGGAGTGTTAGCCAATTAAGCCAGTATGTTAAAATTATATGGCTTCTCAAGTCCAAGAGATGAGGACTTCTTCAATGCTTTATCAAAGCGGACAGGTTGCTTTTCCTTGTCTGCTAATGTTGGTTTGGAAGGCATTGGTTCCACTACTGGCGAGGATGTAGATGGTATATTCTCAGCAGAAGAAGATGATGTCGGAAGAATATCAGAAGATGGGGAAGGATTCTTTTGAGTTTTGGGGTATTCTCGAAGATAAGGTCTCCCAGATCTGGTGCCATTTAGAATTTCTTCTTCTGCTACAGGTTCAAAGGATACCATGTTGCAGCTCTTTGATTTAGTTTTGGAACGCTACTTTTGATTGGAAGAATATGGTGCTTCAAAGTCTGCCACTAGATCTAGATGAATCCACATGATTTCTCCTTTGTCAGTGGATGGCGGAACAAGACCTTCATTTTGGGGAGGTAAAAGATTCACGATCTCGAGAGTAGCCCTCGGAATGGGGACAACACCATCTTGCACCAGTTGCGGTAGAAAGTCACCAAATTGTACAGAGACGATATTGTCTGTTACAGTCTTCTCGTCCTGTTGGAGAGTAACTGCACCAGAGTTGACCATTTCTTGGATTTTGCCTTTGAGCATGTAACATGCTCAAGTTGGATGCCATATAAACCGGTAATAAACACAATATTTAAGGTGGTCAGTCTTTCCTACTTCCTCTGGCCGTTTTGCCTCTGGCAGTTGATGCTTATTGCTTTTGATCAAGCAATCAAAGATGCTCATAATATCATCTCCATCGAAAGAATATTCTTCTTTTGGACGAGATATTTTTTGTGGCGGTGCTGATGGAGTGGGTGTAGTCTGAGCAATATTGACAGCCAACGAATCCTTGTCCTTGAGATTGATGGCCAATATTTTCTTGCCTTTGCGATTGTTTTGGCGATTATTGTTGTCGGATGTAGTATGTTCATCTTGGTTAGGATTAGCCATTTGAACTCCTAACTGTTTGAACTTCTCTGCACTAACCTCTGTAGCTTTGGCATTTACAATAAAAGAAGGCCAGTCTTGGAACTGTGTTGATCCTGTCCATATGCTGATAATAGGCAACAAGTTTGATTTGCAAGTGTCTATTGTTACAGCAGATGGAGTTCCTAGAGGCATTTTAAGTACCTCTCGACAGAATCTTTCAATGAAACTCTCAGTGGTTTTATTGTGTCTTTGTTTAATTTTGATAAAGGTATATATAGTCATATCGTTGACTCCCTCATAGAATCATTCCAAGAACATTTGCTTAAAACAAGCAAAAGAAGTTATGCAGCCATCAGGCATGCTACGGTACCAGTCATATACCGCACCGGCTAAACAACCGACGAACACCCTGGTAAGAAGAGCATCATTTGGCTGCAATTGATCAGTCATCACTTCAAAGTGATTGATGTACTGACTTGGAGAAGTACTGCCATCAAACAGCATGATGGTAGGAAGCTTGTATTTAGGAGAAAATTGAACCTCCTTCCATTCCGTAGGATAAGGTTGTTTTATCCTAAGTCTTTGCAGACCATCTTTCTGCTTAAAGGCCTCGAACTGGGTGCGTAAGAGTTTTACAGTCTCATTAGCATCCCCTGATGTTGGTGAATTGGTGGATTGATTTGAATTGTTAGGGGAAGGAACAGCATGGTAATTACCACCCCCAGCACCAGACTGACTGAAAGCAGCTTGAATTGGTACAGAAGCAACCTGGGGAGGTGGTACCCCCAGGCCAACATTAACAGGTACAAAAAATGCTATGAGCTCGGGATTTGAAGCAAGATTCATAACCGGTGGCACTGCATGTTGAGCCACGATTATGGTGTGCATATTTGTGACCATTTCAGTCATGGTCTTCAGTTTATCTTCCAGTACAGCAATTCGTTATTCTTGATTAGTTGAACTAGAAGCGTCTTGGTCTTCTGTGATGGCATATGTTGTCACCTCTCTTGCCACTATTGACGAGATAGTTTGTTCAGAGCTTTCACTATCTGCGTCAAAGTCAGACAAAGAATCTTCTCCCATATGAGTGATGGGAAGATCTTTCTGATTGAAGACATCCTGGTCCAAATTCTGATTTTTTGATCTGGTATGTTGAAAGACCCCTTCATTAGATTCACGGAGTTGTCCCAAGTATTGTTGACTCGGATTGCGAGACGTGCCACGCTTTGAAGATTTTCTACCCCCAGTGTCTCAGGAAGACATATTGACAGAAGCATATAATAGCTCATTTTCATCTCCCATCATAGGTTCAAGAGTTGAAGCATAGTTCAAACGATCGAAGACATATCGTTTAGCTGATTGGCAACAACACTTGATGACTACTTCATGAAGGCAGTGGCATTCTGATGGGTGATTTAGAGGTGAGTGAGACATCTCAGTGATCTCCCGTCTTTGTGTAAGACGTTCCCGGAGATCAGTTTCTACCACGGGACGAGAAGAAGTCGGAGGAACATATTCCTTAATGATGTTAGGAACATGACTCCGGTTCTTAAGATGCTTAGTTTCGTGAGTATACAAAGAAGTACTTAACTCATTGGCATAAGTGATTGGTTCCTTCTTTTCAAAACTTTGTTTCAGGTGCAAATTGGCCCTTGGTATAGGATTATTGCGTTTCATCGAGGTTGATACTGGTTGAGCCTCTTGAAATAAGCACGTAAATCAGAGAATTCTGCTCCTAGTGCATCTATTTGAGATACCATCAATTTTTCTTGCTTGGATCTTGAGATATGCAAGGTTGGAAGATCTTGAGCAGTTACCATAGGGGTAGGCAAGATGCCTCTTTGATCAGCATTCTTTTCCCTGGCAGAGATTTGAAGACCTCCGTTGAGAACAGAGGAATCTCTGTTTAAGGGAATATAATCTGAGATATCTTCCTCCGAGTCATAGACTGGAGAAGATTGAAAAAAGACCAAAGGATGCTTTCCTTTATTTTGTAAAGGGTTAGCTAAAAAGCGTTTTGCTCTATTTTGTTGTTGAACCACCTTAGGCGCAGGTTGCGCCAATTGAGGAAGTGTCAAAGGACCCTTCCCTTTGTTATATCTAGTTCTAGTACTAGAACATTGCTTCTCCAAGTTTAGAACTGGAAAAAAAGAGGGAATAGCCAAAAGGCTAGTTCCTTTGGGTTGCGCCAGGGCAACATAATATGCAAACTATGCACAGGCAGCAGGATTAGTAGACTGTGCCTTGGTAGCAGGGCGAGTGGATTGTGCGCGGGCAGCAGGGTGAGTAGACTGCACCTGAAAAGCAGAGTGAGTAGACTGCACCTGGACAGCAGAGTGAATGGACTGCGCCTTAGCAGCAGAGTGAGTAGACTGTGCCTGGGCAGCAGAGTGAGTAGACTGCGCCTGGACAGCAGCGTAAGTAGACTGCGCCTGGGCAATAGCAACTGTGAAAGACTTAGGAGTCCATACATTCTGTTCCTGGTGATATCTACAGTGTGCTTGTTACTCTTGGTGTTGATCATATTCTCATAGGCTGTCTGGTTGACTTGAACAACCAAAATCTTCTGCGTCTTGCTGATTGACGTAGTATCACATTGAGTTGTCACCTTCTCGTCTGAGGAGAAAGTTGTCCCCCGCAGAGTCGCCATTTTGTTTGCAAAAAACAAAAAGTTTATTCCAAACTTAAAAAGAATCGTACAAAGTACAATAAATTCTGGGAAGTACAACTTTAGGAATCCGATCAGAAGACGGTCGCTTTATCCCTTGGACTATCTGAACTTGAAGACTAAAGCCTCTAAAGAATACAGCAGCACTTTTGTAAGAACTCTTGGTCTCTGATCCCTTGATAATGATTTAGAAACTCTATTTATAGAGTTCTGGAAATAATTGTTTTAGCAGTTATTCTGATGTACGCGAGGTTGAACTGCACCACTTTGGGTTGCGCCAACTTCAAGTTACGCCAACTTCCATTCAGTTATTGAATGTGTACTAACTGTATTTAGATATGTGGCATCATATGATTGAGTTGCGCATGGTCGTGTACAGAGTAGTAGACACATTTTGAAAGATTAGTGGCATGTGCGCCACGTCATCCTGTTTTAGAATGTTAGTTGCTTCAACTTTGTCAGGTTGCGCGACTTTCAGTCAATGAGTCAAACTGAGCTTGATTAGGTTGCGCCTATGCACAACTCAGTGCATAAATACGTGGCAGCATTTGGATCTGTAAGGAGAGTTTGTTCAGGTTGCGCCTAGGCACAACTCACAGGGTACGCAGAACAGCTGTCATCAAATAACAACAAATCGTCTCGAGCGTCACGCTTTACGGGATTCGAAGAGAATTTTTTCGTTTATCGGGCTGTCAGTTAATGATGACAATTATTGTCAGGAGCCATGTAGGCTTTGGCGCAATGTGATTGGGTGCAGTCTGATATATGGCGCAACCTGATCAGTGGCGTAGCTTGATCTCTGGGCTTCATAACAGTGGCGCAACTTGATTTCTTGGGCTCAATTTGATTGCTGAGTAGTAAAGACATGGCGCAACTTGATTTTTAGGCTCTACAGTCGTAACATAGTTGCACATTGCTTAGGATATCGATGTGGGTGTATTTAAAAATAGAAGCAGGAAGTATAAGGTTAGTGAGCCAAGATGGTAAAATATGTGGGTTGTTCACTTAAGGTGATGCATGGGACTGTAGTTGGACTTTGTGTGTGATGGCCTTTGAAACAAATATACAAGAAAAATAGTAATGAGAAATAAACTATATATGATAGAGTTGTGTTAAAAATAACTTCCAAAATTATATTTTTTTAATATATATACAGGATTTTAGTTCAGTAATTAATTTGTTGGTTATTATATCAATACTTTTAGGGGTCATTTATAAGTTAGGATTTTGATTAAATAATAATTAATTAGTTAAAATATTTATCTAGGTCCTGTTGACTCATCGGACTTGGACACTGGACCAGCTCTTCCTCTTCAGCGACCGGAGCTAGGCAAGTGTACCTTGCCAATCTTGTACTTTAGTTTCCAATATGTAGTTTTAAAATATCGGTTTGATTATATTATTGCAATGCATAGGGCCGTGTTCGATACTTCACGTATGAATCACATTCAGGTACCGTTAGACATTAGCGCCATCGAGTATCGATACTAGATATTTATTTTTGTGTTACCGCGACAATTTGTTGCGGGGTACACTCTGACCTTAGGACGTGTTCATGTGACACTACTTTACTGACAGATTTTCGTACTTGATTACATCTTGATATACAGAATTTCGAGTCTAATTCTAGGACGATGAAATTGATATACATGCACCGTTTCTTTTCTATTATGACTCATTGTCCTAGCTAGAGATTCTGGCTGAGCGTCTCGTGGATATAATTCGTGAAGTCACATTAGCGGGGAGAACATACACCGTGCGCTTGGGCTACTTTTCTATATTATTACCACTGCCTCTTATCCAGAGCTTTGAATATTCATAGTTACCACAGTTTCTTACCGGAACTACAGATTCATCATAGTTATCGGAGTTCCGTATCAGATCTCCGGAGTACACCGTGACAGCCCGCGTATTCGAGTGATATTTCTTAAATTGCATTTTTATATTAGTTGGTTATGTTAGATTTTACCTACTTTATCTTTCTTGCTATACTTTATCTTTTTATTTATTTCTGTCATACACTTGGCATGTATATTATGTTCCTTGTTGCATCCCGTTGAGGACCTGATTTCCTTTCAGGTTAGCCGCTTGGTCTACAGAGGACTTTACCGGATTGTTGATGAGCTTCCATTATATTTCATGTATGTACTCATTGCAGGTATTCACTCTTTCGTAGTTTATATGTTTAATTTTCTGTTATTGTATTCTGCTTAGCAGTATCGTATTTACAGATTCCTATTATTCCTTTTGAGTCTATTCAGGCAAATATGATTATTAGGCTGCAGACTGGTTCTCATATATCATATTCTTTATGTTCTTATTTCGTGGATTGAGATATAAACTTGTTATAGAGATAGTTACACTAATCTAGGACAGCTTTGTGTACATATTTTTGGACTAGGGTCCACTTGGATAAGTAGCTGGCCATTGCCATGTGACCTAGTTCCGTGTATTTTGGGACTGGAGCGTGATATGGTGTTTTTGGTGGCCTATGCTGGTCCCGAATTATCGTTTCGGTTATGTTACTGTTCTGAGAGAGCCTTTAGTTATGATTAAGAATTAATACGATCTCAATCCACAGCTGATTTGAAGACTTTCTTTGCATTTGATTATCCTCCTTGAACTTCATAATTGTATTCGTTCATTCTTCCTCGATATCGCTATTTTTGTTTCTCGTCTCCTCCTTTTACTTTGGGAAGACGAACGCTCATGTACGGTGATTATCTCCAGATGCATATCCTCGTCAAGATGAAGAAGGCACACTTGATTGAATATTTGTAAGAAAAATAGTTATCCATAGTAAGAAAGGTTAGACTAGATAGTTTTCCAGGTGCTAAGCTAGAAAGAATTGACGGACTAAGGGTTAGTGTAAGATGTGAACCTAGCAGCATGAGCCTAGTATTAGATAAAATCTATCCATTGCCTGAGTTAGAGGTAATTTACAAGTATTGGCGGCTAGAAGGGTTTACTGAATGATAGAAGTTCAAGTGCCATGTGATAATTTATGGTAATGCACAATTAGATGTTAAGGTTAGCTATCGTTCATGGTGGTATTAGAGAATGTGTCAAGGACTTAAGAAAATGAAAACTTGAAGCTCTAAGCTTGGAGAAGGTTGTCTGATAATAGGATTTCAAGTAAACTCATGTTTGGATAGTACCAATTTTTATATTTGGAGTAACACAAAGTACTAACAACATGAAGGACAAATTGAGGAATATGAATTGATATATGCATAGGTTAAGATAAAAAAATTAGGCGGACGAGCAACCTGGACGAAATAGTCAGAGAAATATACCTAGGAAGAAATTCTGAACCCGTTACTGAGTATGGATATTTACAAGATAGCATCGAATTAGGACTGTATTCAGAGACTGTAAAAGAATGATAGATAACAGTATTTAAGGATAACAAATTGAGGGATTAGGTAAGAAATAGATTGAGGATTAAGAATGTTGATAAAAGCTTAAGGGGGTCATTTGAGAGCAGATTAAGTATACGATAAAGGAAGGACTCATGACAAGGGAATAATAATGTAAAGTGCAGACAAGCTACTATTTTTAAATTAAGTACGGGAAAATCTATGTTGGAGTTTGAACCTATGGATATGCTATAAATGAGAAAATATGATAAACACAAGATGTAGAAAAGAGCTACAAGGCCAAGAGAGTGATATGGGGTGGACTTCGGGATTAAACAGATGCTGGAGAAAACCTATGGGAGAATGGAATTACAAACTTATGAACCGTAGACATAGAATATATCAGATATAGAAGTAAGGGGTGCGATCATATCAGAGTTTGAGGATGTGTTTCTCGAGAAGCTTCCAGGACTGCCCCCTGATAGGGAGATATAGTTTTCTATCGAAGTAGTTCTGGAGTCGACACCAATTACTTCCCATGTGTACAGACTAGAACCGAAGGAGGCACATGAGTTGAAGATCCAGATAGACGAGCTTTTGGATTTAGGTTTTATTCGGTCTAGTGTTTCACCGTGGGAAGCTCCAGTCTTGCTTGTACCAAAGAAGGACTGATCAGCATGTTTGTGCATAGACTACAGAGAGTTGAATGATGTGACAGTAAAGAACAAGTACCCCTTGGCTCATATAGATAATGTATTTGACCAGTTGAGCGGTGCTTGTGTGTTTTTGAAGATTGACATCAGGTCAGGCTGTTACCATATCAAGGTTCAAAAGGAGGACATCCCGAATATGGCCTTTCAGACGAAGTATGGACACTATGAGTTTCTTGTGATGCCGTTTGGTTTAACCAACATGTCAGCTGTGTTCATGAGTCTGATGAACAATATATTATACCAGTACTTGGACAAGTTCGTGGTGGTGTTCATCGATTACATTCTGGTGTACTCCAAGGGCCACGATGAGCATGAAGAGCATCTCAGGATCGTGCTGAAGATATTGAGGAAGAAAAGACTCTATGCCAAGCTCAGTAAGTGTGAGTTCTATCTGAGCAAGGTATCTTTTCTTAGGCATATCATTACTGGAGATGGACTAACAGTAAACCCAGAAAATATTGTAGCAGTAAAGACTTGGCCTGCACCAACATCATTTACGGAGGTTAGAAGTTTTTTCGGACTTGTCAGATATTATCGGAGGTTCGTAGAAAACTTCTCGAGGATTGCTGAGCCTATGACGCGTTTGACGTGTAAGGACGAGGAGTTTATTTGGATGGAGAAGTGTCAGACTACTTTTAATGAGTTAAAGAAGCGTCTGATGTCAGCACCTATCTTGACTCTACCTTCGGGATCTGGAGGATTTATGGTGTACAATGATGCATCCGGGGGTAGACTAGAATGTGTTCTGATGCAGCATGGCAACGTTGTGGCCTATGCATCGAGACAGTTGAGGATCCACGAGAAGAACTACCTGACGCACGACTTAGAGCTAGCTGTAGTAATTTTTACACTAAATCCATGGAGGCACTACCTTTATGGAGAGCAGGTAGAGATATTTAATGATCATAAGAGTCTGAAGTATGTCTTTACACAGAAGGAGCTGAACATGAAGCAAAGACGTTGGCTGGAGTTAATGAAAGACTTTGAGATCGAGTTACAGCACCATCCGGGCAAGACGAATGTCGTGGCGGATGCGTTGAGCAGGAAGCCCACGACATATTTTTTTGATGACTCAGTGTCACTTATTAGAGGATCTCCAGGAGTAGAGGATAGAGGTCGTATTGCCGGGTATGGATGGACAGTTATCTATCCTTGGGGTACATTCATCCTTGTTTGAGAGGATCAAGGCCTCTCTACCTACAGAAGCAAGATTCAGGAGACTCTGAGAGAGGACAGAGGTCGGCGAACAGACAGGGCTAAGGATACACGAGGATAGGATGCTGAGGTATTGAAATCTCCTATACGTTCCAAGTGGTGAGCTATGCTAGGAGTTGATAGCTGAGGTACATAGCTCAATATATTCTATTAATCCCGGAGGTACAAAGATGTATAACGATTTGCGTCAACATTACTGGTGGCATGGAATGAAGAGAGAGATCGCTCGATTCATAGCGAGATGCTTGGTCTACCAGCAGGTCAAGGTCGAGCACCAGAGGTCTGTAAGACTATTACAGCCACTTTCTATTCCTGAGTGGAAGTGGAAACACATCACGATGGACCTTGTTACTGGATTCCTGAGGAGCTCCAGCAGAAAGGACACAGTTTGGGTCATCGTGGATCGACTCACCAAGTCAGCTCATTTCTTGCCCTTCAGAGTCGGGCAATCGACAAAGATTCTGGCAGATTTATACATGAGATAGATAGTGCACCTACATGGGGTACTAGTCAGCATTGTGTCGGATCGACATTCCAGATTCACATCACATTTTTGGAGGAGTATGCAGGAGAGTTTGGAGACTCGCCTCAAGTTCAGCACAGCTTATCACCCACAGACCGATGGACCGTCAGAGCGCACGATCCAGACACTCGAGGATATGCTGAGAGCTTGTATATTTGACTCTGGAGGATCTTGGGAAGATCATCTTTATTTGGTAGAATTCTCCTACAACAACAGCTACCAGGCAAGCATAATTATGGCACCTTTCGAGGCACTGTATGGCAGAAAGTGCAAGTCTCCAGTATGTTGGAGTGACGTCGGAGAGCATCAGATACTTGGTCCAGAGTTAGTGACCCAGACAATGGAAAAGGTGAAGCAGATTCAGAGCCACCTCATAGCAGCATAGGACAAGCAGAAGCATTGGACTGATACGCATCGCCGACCTTTGGAGTTCAAGGAAGGTGATCACGTATTTTTGAGGATATCACCAACACAGGGGATAAATAGATTTGGCAGCAGAGGCAAGTTGAGTCTGAGGTACATCGGGCCCTTAGATATTCTGGAGCGAGTTGGTGAGGTGGCTTATAGTCTTGCATTACCTCCGTTAGTTAAGGGTGTGCACAACGTATTCCACGTATTACAGTTGAGGGGGCACGTGGAAGACGTTAGTCACGTGCTAGATCATTCAGAGATTACAGTTGTACTGAGCCTGTCATATGTGGAGCAGCCTGTTGCGATTCTCGATCGCAGCGAGAAGGTACTGAGGGGGCAGACTATTCGACTTGTCCGGGTTGTATGGAAGCATCATTCTCCGGGCGAGTTGGGACCGCGAGGACTCTATTCATGAGCATTTTTCTTCACTTGTTCGAGGATTGAGGTATGAATTTATGTACAACTTTTTTAATATCGTAATATTCCTTCAAATCTCGTTTTTCTGTTCGTGCCATCTTTTTTTACTATTATTAAATTTCGGGGATGAAATTTTCTAAGGGGGAGAGGACGTGAGCCCCCAATATTTTTTTTTTATTTTTTTTCTTTTTGTTATATAATTTTATTAAATGTTTGATCTGTTGACCAAATCTAATTGATTTCAAAACAATACACTATTTGTTATGTTAATAAACGTAGATGATTAAATCATGACAAATTCTATTAGATTATTATTAACACACACAAAATATTTTTATTATTAACTTGGTTGTAGAAGAATTTTAGTATAGATATTAATTTAGGTTTCGTATATGTATACTCTTATGTTATGCAAAGGCTTAGGGTGTTTAAGTCTTTTCTTTATATAGCCCAGGTTCTAAAACCCAACCCTATTAATTTTCTCCTTAAGAACAAAACCCAGGTCCATCAGCCCATTTTATAATCCCTAGCTTATTCCTTTTTTTTAATTTCTTTTTTTTCTTTCCATTTTCCCTTAAACAGGCCACTGGCCTAGGAGCACAGACCAGCACCCAATCATTCCTTATTTGAATCCTAATGGCTACATTTGGAAACTGGTAAGGGATCCACTTAAAACCCAAACCGAAAGGCCAATGCAAGTGTCAACTGCTAACTTAAGAGTAACGGGCGAATAACCCGTTACCAGCTCTAAAACCCAACCCTACCCACAAAACTAATCAACTAGTTAGCTACTGTACTTCTTCCCTTTTATCCCGCGTACACAACACTGTGGCTGACCTGCAACTCACGCAGGATACTCCCATGCGCCTGTACAGTGAAGATGATCAGGCTCACTCGTTCCAAATATAGGAACGAAATCGTAAAGCAGAATACTCTAGAGGGGGGTGAATAGAGTAGGCAGCGGAATAATACTAATTTAAAAATCTTGTTAGCAGTTAGATCACATATATAAAAATAATCACAAAGTAAATGACAGAAATAAAAAGTGATCAGAAGGCAAACGCAAATACCGAGATTTATACTGATTTCCCTCTTGTGAGGACTAGTCCAGTCGGAAGAACTCTAGCTTCCAGTTGAATCCACTATTGGAAAATTTTGCAAGTTTTCATACGAAGTCCTTGCAACTTCTTCAGACACGAGCTTTGATACGAAGAACTCGACCAACTTCAATTGTGAAGAGTTGTATCTTCTATCAAGCCTCTGATTACAACCGCTCTGAAACTTCTAGACCGTACCGTACTGGCAAATCGACTAGAGGATTGTAACTGGCTTGGGATTTGAAAATGTAAGCTTTTGAGAACTCTTTGGAGAAAATGTAAGCTTTAGAAGAGAAGAGATTGAAAGTGAATTGGTGATTTGAAATGATCGAAATACTTCTCTATTTATAGTTTTTCCAAAGACAGAACTCTGACAGAATTCGGGCAGAATTCGGACAGAACTCTTTGTAACAAACCGCAACTGAAGGGTGACCAAGTTCAAAATCAAACGTTCACTAACGTTCATCTTGGCCGAACTCTGGCCGAACTCTGGCCGAGTTCTGCTAGGGTTCTGCCAGTTTATTTTTGAGAAAAATCAATTTGGCTTTTTTGAAAAGTCCTTCAGAAGCTTTTTGTAAAAAGGATATTTTTAAAAAACATAGGTCATTTTTAAAGAGATAGGTCAGTTTTGAAAAACAATTCCGGACAGCCTATTTGTCAGTACGACTTGGTGTACAATGTATTCCTAGACTCAATAAAATAAAAAATTATATTGCTTTGAAGAAAATACATTGTGAATGGCAAACAGCTTCAGTCTTGAACATCGTAGATATCCATCGTTGAGCAGTGTCCAAAACGTCGTATGTAAACATTTGAATTGACTTACATTTATATCGAGATAGAGTTTGATCAATTATTAAAATCAAGTTTGACCATGACCAATAGGCCAACAATCTCCCCCATTTTGATAATTGACAAACCTTACCGATATAACATCTAAGTTTGGATCAATTCAAAAATGTATACGAAAAATTGTTCATAACCTGTATTCATGAAGATGTTAGATCTATTTCTCCCCCGTTGTCACTTAGCAAAATAATTGCAAAAGAGAAAGCTCACCCGCAATAAATGCATAAGCAACACACAGTGAAGAAACACAAAAAAAATATATAAAACATTCATCACAGATATGGTATAAACAGTAAAAAAAATATTGTATAAACAACACAGGCATGGTATTTGTCACAGACAGTTTATGTGGAAGCATAAAAAGAGAGATAATGCTATAGTAAAGCTGAAACAAATAAAATGCTGAATAATAAACTAAGTGAAATGTATGCCAAACTGAGGCATAATAAAAACATATCTATGAAGAGTCACATAATAACTAAAATAAAAGGTGCTGATAATACCTTGGAATGTAGGAGCATTTCCAAGTAAACATAAGACATAATAACAGTCTCAAAAATCATAATATCTTAAAAATCATCATCCTCATCATCATAGTCATCAGCTGCAGTGCCAGCATGTCCAGAAGGACCAGTTCCAGAAGTACCAGCTCCAGAAGTATAAGGAGTGGCACCAGAAGTACGATACCAATCGTAAGTGTTCCCTGGCTGGAACAGAGAGTGGACCCCTCATCATCAATACGGTAGCCAGAAACAGAAGGGTCTCGAGGTAGAGAGCTAGCAGAGTGACTCGTCTGCACAAATCTCAGATCGACGAAGGAGTTGGCAATAGCCTGGAACCGAATCACGTCACGGAACTCATGTTCCCTGGAAGTCTCAACATAAAATGACTGCAGATCTGATAGGTGCTGATGAATACCCTCAAATATCATAGGATAAAAATGAGGAGGACCAGGTGCTGTGGGAGTAGGTGCAGGAGGAGCAGGTACAGTAGGTGGAGGAACAGTAGAAATGCTGCGACGAGAGAGTTTGAGAAACTTGGGTTCAGGGTCAACAGCACAAGTAGATAGGTCAATGTCAAATCTCTGAAAGATGCGTGGGATGAGCATCGCATAAGAGAGGTTGCGGTCTCTTCCGCGATATCTACCCATCATCTGAATGATAGTCTTAGGGGCAGAAAAAGGAATCCCCTTAAGAATGTGATATAGAGCAAAAAGCTCAAGTACAGTGACATCATCTTTGGAAGTGGATTTTGGAAGTAAAATGGAATAGATGATGCGATGTAATTCGTAGTTAAACAAGTTCAAGTTATTAGCCTTGAACTTTCCAGGACGAACACGTGCGGGCACACAAAGGTCATTATTGAAACTAACGAGAGTCGTACCATCGGAGAAATCAAAATTAGTGATGTCATCGAGCGGGGCACCTTCGTTTGGAATACCAAGAATTTTTGCTAATATTTCATCAGTGAATTCGATATCGATCCCTCCGACACGTATTCTCGCAGTAAAACTGTCTAACACGAAATTACAATAGAATAATCTAATGGCATTAGTAGCAATAGGAAATTATAAGGTAACAAAGTGTTGTAACCCTAATGCCTCAAAGTAAGGGCGGTAGTCAGGAAAGACAGTCCATTTAATCGGTGATCCGGTACAGATAGTACGCATAATGAAATCGGCATACCATAATAAAGCTTGGTCGAAAGTTTTGAAGTAAAACTCGTCCGATGCACCGGCATCCGATTGGACCGGAGAAAAGAGGGAATCCGTATGCGGATCCGAAGATGATGCCTCTTCACTGGCATTGGTCTTCTTTCTCTTGAAGGGATTGAACTTAGGCATTTTTTCCCAAAACAAATTCTAGAAATCCTAAAAATTTGAAAGTGGAGGAAAGAAGGAATTATACCTTCCAAGAATTGGATATGTTGTTGAAAACAAAATTCTCCGCACGAATCCAAAGTTTGGACGAAGATCTCCACGCGGATTGGAAGAACAAAGGTGGAGAAGAGCTAGGGTTTGGAGGCACGGCTGCTGCTGTTTGAGGATGTTTGGAAGAATGAAGAAGATGGGGGCCTCGGGTTCTGGCTGGTACATATATATACCCTGCCGAAATCTGGCCGAATTTGGACTGAGCTCGGGCCGAATTCGCCAAGGGTTGCCTGGCTATATATATATATATATATATATATATATATATATATATATATATATATATATATATATATATATATATATCAAAAATAATATAAATGGGGCCACATCTTTTTCATTAATTCGTTTCAAATGTTTAATTCAGAGTTTAGTAATTTAAAATCTCAAAATAATATAATTAATATTATTTTATAAATTAATATTCTTTACTCAGCATCTGTCTCAGATTAGCTGTAGGAGTACTGTTCCAGCTAACGGAGGTTCACCGGAGAACTCTTAAATACCGCTTCGCTTCGACCGTAGTCGTGGTGACAGACAGACTCTTTTTAGGCTTGTCTCAAAAACAGTTTTTGAGTATCGAATAAATTAATTAAGAAAATAAAATTAATTAATATTATTGACATCTAAAATGCCTCTCGACGTAAATAATTGAAATGATCTTTCGCTAAAGGTTTTGTGAGTATGTCAGCTAATTGATTCTGAGTGTCTATGTATACAAGGTCTATATCTCCATTTTGTTGATGATCTCTAAGAAAGTGATGTCTAATCTCGATATGTTTAGTACGAGAGTGACATACTGGATTCTTAGTTAAAAAAATAGAACTAGTGTTGTCACAGAAAATGGGTATGTGTGTAAAATGTAATCCATAGTCTTCTAAAGTTTGTTTCATCCATAAAATTTGTGTACAACAACGTCCTGCGGAGATATACTCAGCCTCGGTTGTTGATAATGCAATAGAATTTTGCTTTTTACTAAACTAAGAGACTAGAGCTTTTCCTAGGAAATAACATGTGTCGCTGGTACTTTTTCTATCTACTTTGCATCCGGCAAAATCAGCATCAGAATAACCAGTTAGGTCGAATGATGTAGTTTTGGGATACCATAAGCCGAAAGAAGAAGTGCCTTTAAGGTATCGGAAGATACGCTTAACTGTGCACAGATGTGATTCCTTAGGATTAGCCTGAAAGCGTACACATAAATAAATACTAAACATAATGTCTGGTCGACTAACAGTTAAATACAGTAAGCTACCGATCATACCTCCATACTTACGTATGTCGACAGGTTTGCCTTGTTCATCAATATCAAGCTTGGTTGAAGTCGCCATTGGAGTGCTAAGTGGCTTGACTGCTTCCATGTCGAACTTCTTTAATAGATCCTTTGTGTGCTTTGCTTGATTTATGAACGTCCCATTATTGGTTTGTTTGATTTGTATTCCGAGAAAGAATTTTAGCTCTCACATCATGCTCATCTCAAACTCATTCTACATACACTTTAAAAATTCTTGACAAAGAGATTCATCAGTAGATCCAAAGATAATATCATCTACATAGACTAGAATCAAAAGAATATTGTTATTCAAAGATTTTATAAACAAAGTTGTATCAACCTTTCCCTTTGAAAAACCGTTATCAAGTAGAAAAGAGCTTAGACGATCGTACCAAGCACGAGGGGCTTGTTTCAAACCGTTTAAGGCTTTCTTCAACTTGAAAACATATTCAAAAAATTTGAAATCAGTAAAACCGGGTGGTTGAGCTACATAAACCTCTTCTTTTATAAAACCACTTAAAATGCGCTTTTGACATCCATTTGAAATAACTTAAAATTATGAAAACATGTAAATGCACATAACATGCGAATGGATTCTAATCTCGCAACTGGGGCATAGGTCTCATCGTAGTCGATATCTTCTTCTTGATTGTATCCTTGAGCTACGAGTCGAGCCTTATTACGAGTCACTAAACCATTCTCGTTCAATTTATTTCGGAATACCCATCGGGTGCCAATGACCGGATGATCAATGGGCTTGGGAACAAGTTCCCAAACTTGATTCCGTTCGAATTGGTTTAATTCCTCTTGTATAGCATCTAACCAAAAATTATCACTACATGCTTCATCAATATTTTGGGTTCAAACTGCGAGACAAAAGCAACACAAGAAGCTATATCTTTATTCGAGGAACGAGTACTTACACCCTTGGTAATCTCAACAATTACCAAGTCCTTTGGATGATTAGCCAAGAATCTTATCTCTTTTGGTGTAGTCTCAAGATTGCTAGTTCTGGCTTCTTTGCTTGAAGGTTCATCTGATGCTTGATGTGATGGTTCTGCATCTTTGTGTGAAGGTTTTGCAGTAGCTGTACTTGGTGTGATTATGTCTTCATTGTCATCATCGTCTAAGTGTTGATTTAGCTCATCAAACTTGACATTGATAGATTCTTTGATGATCATGGTTCTTTTGTTGAAGACTCTGTATCCTTTGCTCTTTGCTGCATAACCTAAAAATATACCTTCATTGGCCTTTTCATCAAATTTACTCAAACTATCTTTAGTATTAAGAATAAAACATTTACAACTAAAGATTTTGAAATAAAAAATATTTGGTGTTCTATCAAACCATAGTTCATAGGGAGTCTTCTTCGATATAGGTCGAATTAGAACCCTATTGAGAATATAGCATGCTATATTTACAGCTTTAGCCCATAAGTATCTAGGTAGACTAAACTGGTTTAACATTACTCTAGCCATTTCAGATAGAGTTCTGTTCTTACGTTCCACAACTCCATTTTGTTGCGGAGTCCTAGGGCAAGAGAATTCATGCAGATAACCGTATGTGTCACAAAATTGCTTGAATTCTGCATTCTTAAATTTGCCGCCATGATCACTACGAATGCGAGTAATCATGAACCCTTTTTCATTCTGTACTTTCTTACAAAAGGTGACGAATTCTGATAATACATCGTTCTTGCGTGCAAAAAAATAAACCCATGTATATCTAAAAAAATCATCTACAATAACAAATGCATATAACTTACCACCTAGACTAGCAATTCTACTTGGTCCAAATAAGTCCATATGCAACAGTTGTAAAGGTCTAGTGGTACTTACAGCGTTCTTGAATTTGAATGCAGATTTGGTAGCTTTGTTCTTTTCACATTCACTACATACCGTATCCTTCTTGAAAGAAATATCCGGTAAGCCGTGTACCAACTTCTTTGTAGATAGTCTTGAAATTCTATCCATGTTTGCATGACCGAGTCTCACATGCCATATTTGACTCTCAACGCTTTTGGCCATCAAATATCTACCTGCTTTGTTAGCATCTTTCAACAAATAGAAAACATATATATTGTCTTCCCTAATACCTTCAAATATAGTACTACCAGTTGAACTATCAACTATAGTACATTTATCTTTTACAAAGTTAATACCATAACTGTGATCAGCTAAATGGCTTATGCTGAGCAGATTATGTTTTAACTCGATAACTAGACAAACATCTTTAATCACTGGATAGGGAGCCTTACCAATGTCACCGATAACGATTATGTACCCTCTTAAATTATTACCGAAGGAGACGTATCCTTCTTTATTCCTCTTCGACAGTGTTGCGAATAATGAAGCGTCACCGGTCATGTGCCGTGAGCAACCGCTGTCGAGGATCCATTTGCTTCTAGCATGTGAAGGATATCCCACCTGATCGCAAGCCATCAAGCACACATTTGCAGTGTCATCTGATTGTTCATCTTTTGAGTCGTTAGCTTCACTTTCATGCCATATGCTTGTATTGGCATACTTTTTTGATGTAGATTTCTTCAGGTAGCCTTTATCATATTTGCTGCTTTTTTTTGATGATGATGCTGAGGGATAATCTTTCTTCATGTGTCCTTTCTTCTTGCATCCGTAGCAAATAGGATCTTCCTCGTTGTTGTTGTTGTCTTTGTTGTCTTTTGTTCTCCTGTTAAATCTCATGAACTTCTTGAATTTTCTTACCAGAAGAGCTTGATCTTCAGAGTTAGAGTCGCTGTCGTCATAATCATCTTCGATGGTTCTTCTATGTTGAGCCTTGAGAGCGATCGTCTTCTCTGACTTCTCCTTTGGTGTAGCATCTTCAAAGTCTTGAAGTTCTAACTCGTGAGTGAGTAGCTTACCCATGAGTGTTTCTAGAGACATTGTTGAGAGGTCGTTCCCTTCAATGATTGTTGTAGCCTTTGGAATCCAGTTCTTTGTAAGGGCTCGTAGAAGTTTGCGAATATTCTCATGGTTACTATAATCCTTGCCTAGTGAAGATAGAGGATTTACAATATCCAAAAATCTTGTAAACATCTGAGTGACTGATTCACTTTGCTTCATTTTGAACGCCTCGTACTCCTGAGTAAGTCTGTTGATCTTTGACTTCTTGACTTGCGTTGTTCCTTCGTGGGTTACTTCGAGAAGTTTTCATACTTCGTTTGATGTTGTGCAAGTAGATAACCTGTTGAATTCCGTTCTGTCTAAAGTACAAAATAAAGCGTTAATAGCACGTGCGTTAAGACTGGCCTTTTTTTTCTTCCTATGTATATTTGTCATGGGGTTTTTCAACTAAAACACCATCAACATTAATACGAGGGGGCTTTTTATAGCCATCAATAACTACAGACCATAAGTCAAAATTAAGAGATTTCAGAAAAAAAAATTCATACGTGTTTTCCAATAAGTATAATTAGTGTCGTCAAACAGTGGAGGTCTGTTTGTGGCTTGGCCTTCACTTGTGAATTTCACAGTTGTCATGTGTAATGCTGTGATTATACAAAAATTGAATATAACTGCAATTTTACCTTGCTTTACCTGTATAACCCGCTTTGATACCAATTGTAGGAACAATTGGAATCAAAATATAATACCTCTAGATGGAGAGCCTGCTCTGATACCAATTGTAGGAACAATTGGAATCAGAATATAATACCTCTAGATGGAGAACCTGCTCAGATACCAATTGTAGAAACGAAATAGTAAAGCAGAATACTCTAGAGGGGGGTGAATAGAGTAGGCAGCAGAATAATACTAATTTAAAAATCTTGTTAGCAGTTAGATCACAGATATAAAAATAATCACAAAGTAAATGACAGAAATAAAAAGTGATCAGAAGACAAACGTAAACATCGAGATTTATACTGGTTTCCCTCTTGTGAGGACTAGTCCAGTCGGAAGAACTCTAGCTTCTAGTTGAATCCACTATTAGAAAATTCTGCAAGTTTTTATACGAAGTCCTTGCAACTTCTACAGACGCGAGCTTTGATACGAAGAACTCGACCAACTTCAATTATGAAGAGTTGTATCTTCTATCAAGCCTCTGATTACAACCGCTCTAAAACTTCTAGACCGTACCGCACTAGCAAATCGACTAGAGGATTGTAACTGGCTTGGGATTTGAAAATGTAAGCTTTTGAGAACTCTTTGGAGAAAATATAAGCTTTAGAAGAGAAGAGATTGAAAGTGAATTGGTGATTTGAAATGATCGAAATACTTCTCTATTTATAGTTTTTCCAAAGACAGAACTCTGACAGAATTCGGGCAGAATTCGGACAGAACTCTTTGTAACAAACCGCAACTGAAGGGTGACCAAGTTCAAAATCAAACGTTCACTAACGTTCATCTTGGCCGAACTCTGGCCGAGTTCTGCTAGGGTTCTGTCAGTTCATTTTTGAGAAAAATCAATTTGGCTTTTTTGAAAAATCCTTCAGAAGCTTTTTGTAAAAAGGATATTTTTCAAAAACATAGGTCATTTTTAAAGAGATAGGTCAGTTTTGAAAAACAATTCCGGACAGCCTATTTGCCAGTACGACTTGGTGTACAATGTATTCCTAGACTCAATAAAATAAAAAATTATATTGCTTTGAAGAAAATACATTCTGAATGGCAAACAGCTTCAGTCTTGAACATTGTAGATATCCATCGTTGAGCAGTGTCCAAAACGTCGTAGGTAAACATCTGAATTGACTTGCATTTATATCGAGACAGAGTTTGATCAATTATTAAAATCAGGTTTGACCATGACCAATGGGCCAACAATAAAACCCTAAGTTCCCTCCTATATATATTCATCATTTCCATCCTCTGCCATATCAAACCCTAGCCGCCAACTATCCTAAAACTCACCGGACTTTCTCAGCGAACGGTGCCAGGTTAGGCGAGTCAGCAACCGCAAGGGCGACCTCCCCTACCAGTAGACACACCCGTGCAGTAGTGGTAGACGAGCACCGCGGGACTCGACGACTCCGGCTCTCCACTTACGTCCAGGTGTACCTTCCACTCTCGACAGTACCGGCGACGACAACTTCTCGACGCCATCCCACTCTCTGGTGACCACTCTTTTCTCCCGTTTTTCTTTTTCCCACAACAGTAGCTATGTTTTGATGGTTCACGTAGGCTTTAATGGCGGAATGGAGAGTTGATATCGTTCATGTTGTTGGGATTCATACTATGATAGATGAGGATTTTTGCTACTCTGCTCTTCATATATATACTGCTATTAGTGTGTGGCTTGAGAATAGTAGGTTAAACTTTTACAGAAGTGTAGAAAACTTTTAAAAATGAGATTTAATGATAAGTTACTTCATACATGTTCTTTACAGGAAAGACTAATCCCTAGATGAGCTTAGCTAGTATATATGTGAGACTTGATAGGGTGGGGAGATGAATAAAATCGTAGCAATAACCTTACTGTCGTTCACACCTTGATAAGTACATATGAGAGATGGCTAATAGGAGAGAAAGTTGGCGCATCTAGGTGATGGATTATGTTTGAAACAGTATTAAAACCATGCATCTATTGTAGAGAAACACATAGGTTGAGAGTGAGGCTATTCTTGATTAGGTGAGAATATTAAAAAGAGAGGCCATGCTTGGGTTTAAAATAGAAGTCAGTATTATGTGTGGGTAGCGATCTGTTTTATGAGTAGGAGCCTTCAAATAGAGGCCATGACAGTAGAACTAAAGTATTATAGGTGAGTTCTCTTTTTCTCATGTAACAATATTGAATGCCAGATAATGTGATGAATAAAGGAGTTGTAACAGAGTTTCACATTGCTTAGGATATCGATGTGGGTGTATTTAAAACTGGAAGCAGGAAGTATAAGGTTAGTGAGCCAAGATGGTAAAATATGTGGGTTGTTCACTTAAGGTGATGTATGTGACTGTAGTTGGACATTGTGTGTGATGGCCTTTGAAATAAATATACAAGAAAAATAGTAATGAGAAATAAACTATGGATGATGGAGTTGTGTTAAAAATAACTTCTAATTTTTTATTATATATATACAGGATTTTGGTTCAGTAATTAATTTGTTGGTTATCAATATTTTTAGGGGTCATTTATAAGTTAGGATTTTGATTAAATAATAATTAATTAGTTAAAATATTCCTCTAGGTCCTGTTGACTCATCGGACTTGGACATTGGACCAGCTATTCTTCTTCAGCGACCGGAGCCAGGCAAGTGTACTTGTTAATCTTGTACTTCAATTTCCAATATGTAGTTTTAAAATATATGTTTGATTATATTATTACAACACATAGGGCCGTGTTCGGTACTTCGCATCTGAATCATATTCGGGTGCCGTTGGACGTTCGTGCCATCGAATATCGATACTAGATATTCACTTTTGCATTACCGCGACAATTTGTTGCGAGGTACACTCGGACCCTAGGACATGTTCATGTGACACTACTTTACTGACAGATTCACGTACTTGATTACATATTGATATACGAAATTCTGAGTCTTATTCTAGGACGATGATATTGATATACATGCTCTGTTTCTTTTCTATTATGACTCGTTGTCCTAGCTAGAGGTTCTGGGTGAGCGTCTTGTGGATACGATTCGTGAAGTCACATGGACGGGGAGAACATACACCGTCCGCTTGGGCTACTTTCCCACATCGTTACCGTTGCCTCTTACACAGAGCTTCGGAGATTCATAGTTACCATAGTTCCTTACCAGAACTACTGATTCATCATAATTACCGAAGTTCCGTATCAGATCTCCGGAGTACATCGTAACAGCCCGCGTGTTCGAGTGATGTTTCTTAAATTATATTTTCATATTAGTTGGTTATGTTAGATTTTACCCACTTTATCTGTCTTACTATACTTTATCTTTTCATTCATTATTGTGGTACACTTGGCCTATATATTATGTGCCTTGTTGCGTCCCGCTGAGGACCTGGTTTCCTTCTAGGTTAGCCGCTTAGTCTACAGAGGACTTTGCTAGATTGTTGATAAGCTTCTATTATATTTCATGTATGTACTCATTGAAGGTATTCACTCTTTCGTAGTTTATATGTTTCATTTTCTGTTGTTGTATTCTGCTTAGCAGTATAGTATTTATAGACTCTTATTATTCCTTTTGAGTCTATTCGGACAAATATGATTATTAGGCTGTAGACTGGTTCTCATATTTCCTATTATTTATGTTCTTGTTCCATGAATTGAGATATAAACTTGTTATAGAGATAGTTACACTAATCTAGGACAGCTTTGAGTACACATTTTTGGACTGGAGTCCACTTGGATACGTAGCTGGCCATTGCCACGTGACCTAGTTCCGTGTATTTTGGGATTGGGACATGATAATATTAGGGCACTCGATCTTAGAGGGCCTTTGCTTCCCCAAGACCTTTGACTTTATCTGAAGCTGGGTTTGATTATGACAATTCAGCCTATGCCTCCTCCTTAGATGTGGATTCCATTAGGATGCGATGATTGTTGTCCTACATAGCAGAAGAAGAGGCTGGTTCCAATGATTTGGAGCTCCACATTGAAGCTATAGACGAAACTATATAGATTTTCAACTTTTTTGGTAAGTAGTTGATATCAAATAACTTTTGGGATTGCTTTTCATAAAAGAGGTAAAAGTAGCCATGATAAGCTTATTGGAGCTTGCTCATACTAATTTTTTTTACTGGAAAGCGTTTCAAGACTGTTAGTAGTAACAACTTATCAAAAAAAATTTAAAATTCATATTTAATTTTGGAACGACTTTTGATAACAACCTCCAACTTATTGTCAAAAGCTACTTCTCCTGTAACTTATTAAAAAAACAACAATATTTCCGAATCAATCCTTAGGCCATCTCCAATGGGGGTTTCTATCTCCCCTATTTCTATGGTATAATTTCTTTTTAGAAGAAAAAAAAAATCTCCCATCTAGTCCAATTTTTATCCTACGTGGCACTAATATAGGATGGAGAAAGAAACTCTCATAGAAATTATCCATCTTAATATTGGGCCAAACTTTGAAACTAAATCATAAAATTCTTCATATAATATTCTCCATCTTAATATTAGACAGCACCATAAAAATTGAGAACCATTGGAGATTTGTTTTTTTTAATTTTTATGTAGAAACACTGTTAACTAGGATATAAATTTTCTCATAGTACAATGTCATGTAGAATTAGAAAATCAATTTTATAACTTTCTATTGGATAACCTTAGTTCCTAAACTTGTATTTTGATTCTAGTTATTTTGTTGTTGGTCCCTAGTTTCCAACTGCAAAATGGTATTAACCTTCTCTTTTGTAACATTAAGGGTACTACAAGAAAAATGACTTTTTGTGACGGTTTTCCCCCGTCACCAAAGGGTTTAGTCGACGGTTTCACTTCCGTCAGCTAGGCCAGTGTCAGCAAAAGTTCCACTTTAGTTGACGGTTGCTGAATGACTTTAGTTGACGGGTTTTAGCAACAACTAAAATTGATTTAGTTGACGGGTTTAAGCCGTTAATTAAACCCAGTTTTAGACCGTCAATATTGGTACATACTTTTTCTGATGCTGGGCTGACGGTTAATGACCGTCAACATGGATTCTCTTTTTGTTGACGTTTCTTAGCCGTCAAGAGACCCTGTTTAACAATTCCATTTACGTTGCCGACGTTACGAGATCCACGCATAATATCAAATCCAGAAATGCATAATATAAAATCTAGAATCTCTCACAAACATCAAATAATTTACAAGCACATTTTATATTAACAAAACAAACATGTTCTTAAATTCAACCAGTTCTTTTGTTCAGTAACCAACAAAAAGATAAACTTTGTTCACATATCACAGTTGTACATGATATACCAACCCCATTTTATATTAACTAAAGTTCCACAATAGAATAAAATACCCTTAACGAAAGCCCGCAGCTTCACAAACCATATCGCAACCGAAGCCCGCAACTTCACAAGCCATCGAAACCGAAGCCTGCGGCATCATAAACCATCATTCATCGAGAATTCCTCTAGCTAATTAAAAACACATTGTTAGTATTGGACTAGTATCAATAAATAGGGATTGAACAAAGAAATATTTGATACAATATCATCAACAAGGACTGATACAACAAGTGGGTGATACAATAATGTATATGACAAAAATATATAAACAGGGACTGCTACTAAGGTTTTGCCTCCTATTTGTGATACTAAAACAAAATCAAGTATCAAGGCTCTCAAACTGATACAGTGCCTGAGCACAAATAAAACTAAAAACTGAACTATGAATGACTAAGTGAAACAAAAGTAATTTAGGACTGAAACCATTAGCAAATAGGAACTGAAACCAACATCCCAAGGACTAATATTAAATGTCCACTGACTGAAACATCCCCCTTCTTATTTACCCAATAAACTGAACTGTTACTAAGAATGAGAAGTAGGGACTGGACTATATATAATTTGGGGACTGAACAGTGACTGATATAATAAATTAGTAGAGCCCCTACCCCCCCCCCCCCCACTGTAACTTGATTTACATGAAGGTAAAAGGCTGAAGTAAAGAAATGGGACTGTACAAATCAACAAGGACTGATGCAGTTCAGTATACTGATTGAAGCTAAACCCATGATGACTGATACCATTGGTAATTTCCCTCCCCTTTACACATTAGTAAACAGTGAACAAAACCCATGATGACTGATACCATGATGACTGATACCCATGATGACTGCTAGTATCAAAGTCTATTTGAATTACAAGTCAGAACTCTGATACTCACTGCTGCCAACCAATTGCAAGTCTGATTTGCAGAAATACTCTAATACTCATTGTATCCACTAAAACTCTGATACTCACTGCTACTCACTACTAGTAGAGAATGATGATATGCAGAGATACTCTGATACTCATTATGTCCACTAGTATCAAGCATGTGAGCACTCTGATACTCTGATAAAATCCAAAAATTACCCCTCCTGTATACTGTTGCGTGCAGGTACACAAGCATGTGAGTACACTCACAAATTACACTCAATACATACACACATATATAGAAAACATCCTCACTCATGAGCACACTACTCACACACACTTGCACAGAAAATACTCTCCATTACATAGTCACATAACATGTATTCTGAACACAAGTATCCTGAACATGAGTATCAGAGCTAATACTAGTAGTGCTTAATAGTGGCTTAATATCATTAGTATTAATATCTGCAAGTATCTTGAACACAAAATTAAGGACAGCAATGATACTTCACTACTAAACAGTATCCTTATATTCAATAATTTATAAATATACAGCACACAATGACTACAAATCCTAGATAAAGTCCAAAAATTTCCTTCATGAATGGCTAGGCCAAGAACGGTGACACACGATCCATCCACTCAATGCGAACTTCATTAATCTCATCAAGCCCGTACTCATGCTTCTCATTGTACTGTTTGTAAATAGGAAGGAAAAAAACATAAGTGATCGTAATATATTTTAAACATACATGTTGATTAAGCAGAATATCACCTTAGGATTAAGCAAGCTTGGATCAATTGTGATCTCTCTCATATATCGCATCACGTAGTAACCACATTCGATAGTGCCACTTTGTACTGGCGCCTATGCATAGAAAAGCAAAGTCCTTACACACTTGTTCATTTTTTATCTATATATATTGACGATATAGAAACATATTGTACCTGAATTGATAACCAATTCATTCTAAAAAATTTAAGTTAGTCTCCACATTGAGCATGATACATCTGAAGCCCACTATACAAATTAAAGTGGACAATAATATTTGTCATTATTAAAGCATATATCATTTACTATAGTTGTGCGAAGTTTTGGGACAAATATATTCATGTATACCTTGTTACAATTTGTTTAAGGTCCTCACATATACGACCCCCCCTCCAGATAATCCATATAGTACGCTCTCATAAGTAGAATATCAATGACAACCAAGACCCAATGATCTCTATAATTACACCATATAACACCAAGATATATAAAAATTTAAGTATCAGAGTTAGAGGGTCTATTAGGTAAATGTTCTGCAGTGTGTATCTCAGGTGTACAACAGTGTGTAGAAATCAGAGTTCAGTATGAAGTATGCGTGAGTGTATTCCACGAAAATCCTGAATTCACTTTATAAAAGGAAAAAAAGTAAGAAATGTAATACCTCGGGTTGTATGGCACAAAAAAGAAGGTATCGACTTTGTTTTCCATATTTTAGACCGTTACAAATCTCTCTTGCTCTTGCATCCCTTGATGCAAAAATGTGTTTTAACCCAGAAGTGGATACTTTTCTTGGGTCGATAAATTAAACATTTTCAACAGTGTTTAGGTCCTTTAAATGATAGTACAATGACCTACAGTTTACAGATAATTTAAGTCAAGTTATTAATGTAATAAGAAAAAAAATTTAAGGAGGAAATTATTCTTGTACCTAATGTATAATTGAATGCAGTTTGTTGAGAGAGGATGAATATTAACGAAATTATCAATATCCTCTCAAAGAAGAGCAATAAGTATTAGAGTACCAAACAAGTCAATATCACATGGAATCCGAATTGTCATTTTTTAGCTGATCAACTTCTATGCTAGCACATCGAAGAATTCTTTCTAGGTGGATTCTTAAAAAACCTTGTAATTCTTGTACAAGCTCTCGTAGGTGACTTGACCTTACTTGGTGTCTTCTCTTTTCTTGGTGTCTTCTACTTCTGGCCATACACAAACTTTTCCAAATGTATCATATCCTTATTACTTTTCAAAGGAGACAGTGCATTTATAATCGTATCAGAAAAGTTGGAAAATGTTAGCACTTAAATTCATAATGCTAGATAAGAGGATGAAATTAGACCTTTCTCATATGAATTAGCCTCCGTGATCCTTCGGAAGCTGAACTCGGTGCATTGATGGAAAGCATTGGAGGAATTAGGGATCTGGTTACCATGAAGTTGGAACCAGTATCTGATATTGGAGTACCGCAGTTCCCCTATGTCATTAACTTGCTTATCATCTGGTTTTTCCTCTCAATCTCCTCAAGCAACTTTTGTTTCTCCTCCTCCCAACCAATTGGAACTTTAGGAGTGTAGAAATAAGAGCTTGGGGTGACATATTTACCCATGGCCATAACACGACCACTATGATCGGGCTTCTCCATTGCATAACAAAGAGTATCATGATTCACCGGAATAGACAACTCGCCACAAGAAAAAAATTCTCCACTTCATCCTATAAAAATATAGATAGGTGTAGACAGTAGAGTGTGTGTGTGTGTGTGTGTGTGTGTGTGTGTGTGTGTGTGTGTGTGTGTGTGTGTGTGTGTGTGTGTGTGTGTATATATAGGAAGATAGCTTAGACAGTTAGAAAGTCATATAGGTGGATAGATAGAAATGTTTAGGAGGTTAGCAGCAAATACAGTAGCAGTAAGAGCAGAAGCAGTGTCTAAGTGTATGTGTCTAAGTTTCTAAGTGGATTAGCCACCGGTGTCCAGTGGCCTAAGTGTCTAAGTGTATGTGCCACCAGTGTCCAGTGGCCTGCAACAATGGATTAGCCACCAGTGTCTAAGTGTATGTGCCACTAGTGTCCAGTGGCCTGCAATAATGGATTAGCCACCAGTGTCTAAGTGTCTAAGTGTATGTGCCACCAGTGTCCAGTAGCCTGCAGCAGTGGATTAGCCACCAGTGTCTAAGTGTATGTGCCACCAGTGTCCAGTGGCCTGTAGCAGTGGATAAGTAAGACAAGATAGAGGGGAAAATGAGACTAAATATGCAGCAACAGTGGTAGGTAGGAAGGAGGAATATTGTGTCAGACTAGATATACAGCAACAGTGGATTAGCAAGGTAAGATAGGAGGAAAATGAGATTAAAGTTGAGACTTTCTTACATTCTTATCCACCATTGCTTGAGTAGCTGGATCATAAACCATCGAAGCAGAATCATCTCCATCATGTTCACTGGCATCGACATCCCTTGTAGACTTTCTTGTAGACTTTATTTGCTTTTTCTGAGCTAGCTTCCAAAAAAGGCAGTGGTCAACTTCCTCCTCAGTATACGTTGCATCTTTTTTCTGTTTTTATCATAAAAATGAACATAGGTGAGTGTACACATTTGCATTGCATCCATCACTTGTTTCAAAGCATTGTATCAGAGTTCAGATTACTTACTATTTCTTCTCTTAAACTCGCATAACATTTTCGGCCTAGCCTATGGTTGTGTACATGTCTGCCTCTCCTATTTTGTTGCTCTACACGAAGGTTCTGAAATCATAAGTAACATATGATAAGTAACAACTTATGAAGTAGACAAGTTAACCAAATTCTCGAGACAAATCCCTGAAAGTCCTCTGAAAGTCTAGATGTCACAAATTTGTACCATTGAGTTTGATGGATGAAACTATTCATTGGAGGTGGATATTTTAAAATAGCAAGGTCGTCCTTATTGGCAAGAACATAGTCCGTTAAGCTATGCCGAAATGACTTTGTTGCAACACCCATCGTTGGTATTAAAAAAAATTAGCTCATGGGTCAACAATAAAGCTTTGCTGCATATTAAGTAAGATTAGTAATAACCAAGCAATAAACTCAAAACAATTTTAATCATCAAATAAATTTACCTTAACTGAGGCCCATGCATTCTCTTTAACATTTATAGGGACTCTCCGCCAATTATTGTAAGTGATTGATATCATATTTCTTACAACAACCCCTAGAAGACTAATACATTCTGTCCCGACCTCTCCGATAGGCTGTCCAGCCACGTTGAAAGTGACAATCTTCCTCGATCCATCACTTCTTCTTTTAATTATTCTCTCCATTATTATAGGCCCTCTTGTTCCTCTCTTGGAGGGGCCAGCTTCCACTTGTATTGGGCTCTCTAGAACCTGTGACAACAGAAATTAGTGAAGCATCAGAGCCTAATTGTCAATCAAGAGCATAATTATTAGTAGCACTTAGAGAGCCCTACACAAATGAAGTATTAGAGCATAAATTAGTAAAATTAGTGATCCAAAAGCTTGATATCAGTATACCTCTTTCGATTTTCTCCTCCTGTCATTAACAGAATTGCTAATTTTAGGCATTGGAGATGTCTGCACACAAGTAAAAATATATTGCATAAGTAAAAAGAAGAAGTTAGAAAACAAATGAACACTAATCTAAATATATCGCATAAGTAAAGAGAAGAAGTTAGAAAACAAATGAACACTAATCTAAACATATTGTAAAGAGAAGAAGTTAGAAAACAAATAAACAATTATCTGAACAATAGCTTCATTAATAAAATAAATGAACAGAAAAGAAGAAGTTACTAATCAACCCAATCTAAACAGTAGCTTCATTAGAAAACAAAAATTTGTTATAGAATCACAGATACAGATTTACTAATCAATCCAATCTCTTTCACAACCCACTCTTTTATAAAACATATTATCATTATCCCCAACATCTAACAATCTATCATTCAACGATGCATTAGTAAAGGAATGATGTTCCATCAAATTATCCACGTCTTCAGAATCTTCTTTTTGTAGATAATCTTTTGGACTAGTAGATAAAACAACAGACCATTGAGGATCTAGTTGGACTTTTACATGAAATACTTGCTTGGCCTGCGAAGCTAGAATAAAACAATCTGATTTGTACCCAACTCGATTAAGGTTCTCGAATGTGAAACCAAATTCATCAACCTTAACACCCTTACTCTCGACCTAATCGCATTTAAATAATTGAATATTAAAGGTATGATAATCGAGCTCCCATATTTCTTTGATAACTCCATAGAAACACATGTCCCCTACTATTGGATTCTTATCTTTCGAACTTGCAATCTGCATTGTTGTAGCTACAAGACTAACTCCACTATTTTGGCTAACTCAAGCATTGGCACGATCCTTCGTGTGGTAGCGGCAACCATTAATAACATATCCAGAACTTTTAAGTACATGGTGGCTAGGCCCTTGTGCTAGCCACTTGACAGTTTGTGAGATGTCTTCTTTCACATATAATGCACCATCAACCTGTACAAATTCAACATTATTAATATTCTTTAACTTCTGAATAAGAAAGAGTAAAAGTATATTGATTTTGTTTTAATAACTACCTTCTATTGCAACCAATAGATAAATGTCTGATTGTGTTTGTCCTGCAACCACTTTCTATTTTTCGACTTTTGGGGATATTATAAGTGTAACCACTCTATATTCTCGCTATCAAGTCATTGTGAGAACTTATTATACAATGTAACAATTTTAATATAATAAATTAGAAATTTATGATAAAGAAGCTCACTCGATATAAGGTTCAATTTCATTCGTGTTCTCCAAAACATATAAATGGGCTTGTTGCCATTCTTTGCGATCAATTGCTACGAGATGACCTCCAGAAAAAGTTTTTTCATCTTCAATGTTGCCCTTCCTTGTAAGGTGATTTTCTACTGCCTCAAAATATGATAGATATTTACTAAAAAAATTCTATTGCTTCTTCTGTAATGTAACATTCTGCAATGCATCCTTCGGGACGGTTAAGATTGTGCACATAACCCTTCAAAGGTTTTATGCACCTTTCAAAAGGATACATCCACGTCAAGAAAGACGGTGGAAAGTACTTCTCCAGCATGCATAATGTGACCACAAGATCATTTTCAATATCATTTAACATATTCACATCCACCACTTTCTTACATATTGTATTGAAGAAAAGAAAAAACCGAGTAATAGCACCTCTAACCGGCTTAGGCAGAACTGAACGGATTGCCATAGGTAGTAGGTTTTGTATTAGTGCATGAAAATTATGAGATTTGAGACCATAAAGCTTCAAATCTTGCATTGAGACAAGATTTCTGATACTATAAGAGTAACCTTCAGGAACCTTTATGTAGAACAATGTTTGACAAAATATCTTCTTCTCATCCTTTGTTAATATATAACAAGCTTGCGGCAAATAAGTACGTTTTTTTTTCCAAAATCAGGTTGTAGTTCGGTCCTTAGCCCCTCCTCCACAAAATCAAAACGAGCATTGACTCCATCCTTTGTCTTTCCGAGAATGTTAAGCAATTTACCATATATGCTCTCACAAATATTTTTCTCGACGTGCATAACATCGAGTGTGTGGCGAACAAGCAAGTGTTCCCAATAGTCAAGTGTGAAGAAGATTGACTTCTTCTTCAACCATCTTCTTTCAGTAGACTTTGATGCTTTGCACTTATTATGTTTCTTACCCCAGGAGTTTAAAATTTGGCTAGACTTTTCTAATATCTCTTTTCCGCTCAAAACTGTTGGAGGACCACAAAATTCATGTTGGCCATTGAGAACTTTCTTTTGACTACGATACGGATGGTGGCGTAGGAGAAACCTTATTATACCAGTATACACATTTTTACTACTATGTTTGAGTCTAGGTACATAAGTATATTTCCTGCATATGGAGCAAGCATAATACCCCTTAGTAGTGCAACCAAATAGATTTCTATATGCAGGAAAATCATTGATGGTCCACCACAATATAATCTTTAAAGTAAATAACTCTTTATTTTGTGTATCGTAAGCTTCAACTCCCTCTTACCATAAAAGTTTCAAGTCTTCAACTAATTGTGCTAAATAAACATCAATATCGTTGTCCGGTTGGTGCGGACCTGATATCAATAGCGACAACATCATGAATTTTCTTTTCATGCACAACCACGATGGTAAATTATAGGTCACCAATATAACTGGCCAACAACTGTACCTACTACTAAAGGACCTATGTGGATATATGCCATCAGTTGAAAGTTCCAGTCGAAGGTTTCTAGGTTCTTTCCCAAAATCTGGCTACTTATGGTCAACTAGCTGCCATGATGAGGCATCTGCAGGGTGACAAAGTTTGCCGTCAACTACTCTTTCAGAAGCATGCCAAGTTAAGTCCCTTGCTATATGTGAGGATTGAAACATCCTTTTAAACCGAAGAATGGAAGAAAAATACCATAGAACTTTGGAAGGTATTTTTTTAATCAGAATTTGATGAGAACCATCATTTGCCTTCTTCCATCTTGACGTTCCACAAGTGGGACATTCAGATAAATTGCTAAACTCTTTTCTATAAAGTATGCAATCATTAGGGTATACATGAATCTTCTTATATTCCAAACCAAGAATCATTGTCTTCTTAGCCTCGTACATTGATGAAGGTATTTTATTTTGTACAGGTAATATATCATGAAATATTTTCAACAACTCAGAAAAGCTACTGTCAGACCACCCGTATCTTTCTTTAATGTTATACAATCTCATCAAGCCCGATAGCTTTGTATACTTAGAACAACCAGGATAAAGAGGCTTTTTGGCATCTTCAAGTAGAGATTTAAATGCCTTTGGGTCACCAAAAATATGTTCATATGCCGCATTAACCATTTCTACAGCATCTGTACCATCTTCAAATGAGCCACCATCTTGAAAGAAGCCAAACCCATTATAGTTAGGTATTTGTTCATCACTTGCTGCAACGCTTGTCGATCCTCTGCTAAGGTGTTCCTCACCATGCCAAACCCATACTGTATAACTTCGATCGATAACCCTACTAAACAAGTATTTTTTACCTTTTCTAGCTTTTGGAATATCAAATTTCTACTTTTTCACATGGACATCGAATAGAAATAGGATTATGTAAATGGAGCTTTGCAAACTTAAGAAACTCTTCTACTCCTTTCTCATATTCATGGCACATTCTATCCTTCGACATCCATGACTTAGACATGGTTGTAATCCCGACCTCAATTAAATCAGATTATATAACCAAGTTATAAATCTACCTGAGCAGCAGCTATAGATGATCGTAATCCCGACCTCATGCTGGGTGCTCCTTCCTTCCATGTACTAAGAATGAGGCAGTAGATCATTAGTATATTGGTCTAGTGTACTGCAAAATCCTATGACACGACACAGTTGACCCACAAAAAGTCCTACTGATTCACAAATTCTAGGACACGACACAGTTCTGTGAAAAAACAAAAATGCTAGAACATGACACATTTCTGTCAATAAACAAAAACTCACATTATATGGCAAAATTGACCCAAAAAATCGTACTGATTCACAAATCCTAGGACACGACACAGTCCTGTGATTAGGATACGATACAGTAGTCAGACACAAAATCCACATCATGACAAATTTGACCTAAAAAAACACAACTAGGACACGACATAGTAGCCAGACACAAAAAACCTACTCTCAATAAAATCTACAAAAACTATACTGTCAAAAAACACTACTCTCAAAAAAATCTACAAAAACCCTAACTTCAACTAGCACTACCATAAAATTGAATTACAGAGAGAAAATATAGAATAGAATAACAACCTACCGTATGGTGAAGACCGAAGTTGCCACTTGGTGAAGTTGCCGCTGCGAATAGGGTTTTCGAGAGGGGACGTAGGCCGCCGAGGAAAGAGTTTTAGGGAGTGGAGGGGGAGGGATTTCTGAGAGAAAATAGGATTTTCTAAGAGGAACGGGAGAGAAGAGTGGTTTTCGAGAGTTTTGGGAGAGGGACTTCTAATGTTTTATAAAGAGATCGAGCCTTTGAACAGCGGAGATTAAACATGAAAACCGTGACTATTCAAAATTATGACAATGGCATCTAAAATAGTTAAGGAAATTCCTCCCTACTTTAATTGACGGCTTTAAACTAGCCGTCAACTAAACGTGGTGGATTACGTGACGATTTCTCCAAACCCGTCAACTAAAGTGATACAATATTGTATAGTTAACACAAAATAGGAGTTTAGTTGACACAAGGCCTTATCCGTCAAGTAAAACAGAATAGTTGACGGGCATTACTGATCGTCAATAAAAAACTGTCAACAAATATTATTTTTTTTGTAGTGGGAAGACCCGACTCGACCCTACCTTTCCTTTAAACAGTTGCAGCTACAAAAACTTCATTAATTTGGCTCTCAAGCAAAATCATTGGCTTCCAATTAGGGGTGTCAACAGATATTTATCGGTATGGATAGTACAATGTTCGTACCCATATTCGATATTTTTTGTAATATTCGAATCTGATCTGATATCCAAACTGATGTCTCTTTGACACTTTGAACTCGTATCCGTCTAATTTAACGGATATAATATATATCCGATCCGATCAGCTAAAATAATTTGAATGTTATTATTCAAATATCTAAAATTCAAAATATTAAAATTTTAGTTATTATCCGAATATCCGAAAACCAAATTCAATTGCCCTATTTGGGTCACTCGTGTTTTCAGTTATACGTATTTTTTAGTATGCGTGTATGGATTCCTGACATTTGTCAGGTGACCTATATTTTGACTTGTCTTGCTTATGCTTTGTCTTGGTTTAATCTTGCCTTTGGATTGGTTCACCTTCGTTCAACTTGGCTTGGCTTGGTCTAGTTTGGTTTGGGTTGAGATGAGAGGGTTGATATAAAAACCAACTCCTCTCTCTCTCTCTCTCTCTTCTCCATTAATTTTATTTACTTTTTATCTTCTTCTTCATTTACACCTCCACCAACCCTAGGCAAGTGTAACTTGCTTCATGATAGATCTCAAATTTTATTGTTCCATTGTCTTCCTTGCTTGATTCTAAGCCTCTTTAGAACTTGGTATTTTTTGTTTTGATGTTTACATTTTTGTAGATCTAAGTTTTTAGTTTTCTTGATTTTTCTTGGTTTTGATCTCTTAAACTTTGTTATTTCTGAAATCTAAGGGTTCTACGTTGTAGGGAATTTTATTCTACCCAATTTTGGCTTTTGAACCACTTGATTTCGATTTATTTTGAGAAAGTTATAGCATTTTTGTATTTATGGGTTCCCGCATATCATCGATGCTGCTGGGACGCCGTGCGCCCGCACGCCGTGCATCCGTGTCCCGCGGGCCGTAGACAGTTTTATCTGCGCGCGATGTGCGCTTCACGTGCCGCGCACCCGTACGATTCTTTCGTCGCGTGCCTGCGTACCGTGCTCTCGCGAATCACGCGCGCTGCACGTTTCATGCGCCCAACACTCGTGCGATTCTCTGTCGTGCGCCCGTGCATCGTGCTCTTGTGCACCGTACACTGTGGCTAATTTGGTCCGTGCACGCTGCACGTTTCTCTGCCACGCGCTCGTGCGCCGTGCTCTCGCGCTCCACGCACCATGGCCAATTTGGTCCGCGCGCGCTGCACCTTTCGCATGCCGCGCACCCGTGCAATTCTCTTTCGCACGCCATGCTCTCGTGCTCCGTGCGCCGTGGACAATTTGGTCCGTATGTGCTGCGTGTTTCTCTGTCGCGTGTGCTGTGTTCTCGTGCTCCGTGTGTCGTACATCCGTGCGTTGTACGTTTCGCGACCGTGCGCCTGCACGATTCGTTTGTCGCGTGCCTGTGCGCCGTGGCCAGTTTTGTCCGTGCATGCGAATGACTGTTTTTGTCTATTTAAGATGTTTTGTAGCTAGATTCTTGAAAAACTCAAAACATAAAAGTTGTAGATCTTCGTCTTGGCTTCAAGAATATTCTTGTTTTACCTTGATTGGAGTTCTTATGCGACTGATAGTTTCAATCACAGTCTTTGATCTTTTTTGTATATTTTCTGTACTTGGCCTAAATTGTAACGACCCGACTTGATGAACTTGAACTTGAACATGATAATAAGATCCCATCTTGATAATCTTGATAGTGTCCCGTCGAGGCACACTCCTAACAAGTACTCTTGACAATGACAAGTAAACCTGACATGACATGTGTAATCTTGATCGTTGTTGCGATAGTCAATCCTGACTTGCTAAGTGTAACTCTTGTCTTGAATCTGTGGTTGCTTTTCCTGATTGTGCCTATATAAACTACCTGTCATGTCTTGCATCATGTCTAGGACATGGATTCCTCGTTACCACGGTCAGAAATTCATAATAAATCTGGCTAGGTTAACGACTAGATTGATCAAGTAGTTCATATAAAGAGATTTTCCAGTTACAGACGATCCCGTTATCCCGGCCACACCTGTGGACTTGTAGCCTACTGCCGAATAGGGCACATTTCTAGCACACTGTCATGTGTTGCACTCTAAGTCACCTAATAATTCTTTTAATTCTTGATAAACTCTTGTAACCTCGCCTGGATAACCAGGATAGTCTATATGGCATGTGACTGCGGAAACATCTCAACAGCATCTTGTTAGTAACTAGGCCTGTGATAACCCTAGTTAGCTAATGATAGTAAGCCGTAGGACTTGATTGGCCGTGCCTGAATAATTATCTCATGATTAACATGGTAATTATATTCCACCTCTTATTTTCTTTATGCAAGCTAGTGTGTTCTTTTAACTCTGTCTTTCATGTTATTTAATTAAGTTTATTTATCAGTTTTTCTATTCATTTCATGCTAGTTTTAGTTTCTAAGTTAGCCTCCCTTGTCGTACTTGCTCTTTCTGGATTCTAACCCAGCTAGTTTTGTGTGGCCAGATTTCAGAGTAGCACCCGACGATCTATCTGCCTTCCAGCCAGATGGTGAACACTAGAAGTAATTATGGCAACGAGTGAGTTTCTTATTTTACTCTCTCACTCTATTGTAAATTATTCTTTTGAGGCATTTAGTAACCGAGCATGTGTTAGCTCGTGTTGTAACTTTAATTTTTGTCTGCCCAAGGGCTGTTACATGATTAGCAAATCCTAGGGTTGATCATGTATGACTTAACTCTTGCTAGTCTTCCTATTTTGTATGACTAACTTCATGATCATCTGAATATGTAATGTTTGGTGTCACGTTCCGGTCCCGTAGGACCGATCGTCCTCGTTAAGGCGTGATACCGCATGCGCCTAGGTTGCGCTTGTGCAAGGCGGGTTTCATAACGGCTTATTACAATAGCTTGTGACGGGGTTGTCGCGCAGAAGTCTTAAGCAGAAATATTGAATATACGAGGCAACACAAGCATTGAAACAAAATCAGAGTCTTTATTAATAATGAACATAAGATTACAAAGGCGCGTAGCCAAGATTACAAATCGCTCAAGCTCACTTTTCTCTCATTTTATAAGTCACTCAGCTCTCTCTCTCATCTCTTAATACGCTTTGACGAGCCAACGGATGCTTCAAATAGGCAATGTCCATACATTATGTCACGTATAAGTTTTGACTCCAAGCGGCCGCACACCTCAAAATGCCAAGGAACTCCGTGCCTCGATGCATCCAAGCGAGCTTCACGCCAACGAGCTTCTACCTGTTCCTGCACATGGAAACTGTGTGGGTGTCAGTACTCAACTATACTGGTGGAGTGAGCTCATCGTCTACCCATACAAAATCAACACATTCATTTACTTTATGCAATATGATCCTTTTATCATTGTCTTTCTATTCTTGCCTTAGGATCGATTTTAGGACATAGACAACTGGCCTACTTGTGTCTCTAGACCATCATCATTCTATTGCACCGATAACTTCCTTATCCTTGCCTCTAGACCATTCTCATGTTTGCAACATCAACTTACCGACTCGTGCTTAACTTATGGCCCATACTTTGGGACGCAACAATAAGATTCGTGTTATCGACTTGGTTCGTGCTTCAACATCGAGGTCGTGCCTCGCAACTTAGTATGACTTAACCAAACTTTGCCTTACGGTCCTTCTTGACTTAACTCGAGACGACTCAATCCCAACTTGTGGAACTTGTGTTGACGACTCAACACGATGCCACTTTCGTGCCGAAGCACGTGTCCTTTCTATAGCCAATCTTAGGCTCCATAATGGTGTTGCAACCGTGCACACCTACTTAACTCACTTTGTGTCCTGCTTGTACTATCTTTGATTCGACCGACACCGTGCATGCGGATTGCTACTTAGCACCCCAGCTTATCTATATAAAAGGTCACTAGCAATGTCAAGCTATCTTGGACTTATAGTTGAGTTAGACGGCAAATCCTTTCGCGCGCATGCAAAATTTCCTAAATTACCCGTGCCAATTCGCTGCTGGCACGCGTCAATTCATAACTGGCGTAGGCTATAACTCGCTTCTCCCGAGCCGACATGATCTCGGTGCCCCGACGATCATTCGAGAAGACTACATCTTGTCGACAAGTTGTCCATGATCACGCACCTATGACGACTTCTAGACTCGACGTAAATACAAGGCCTACAGATGATACAACTTGCTTTCTCTTCCTTAAACTTCTTTATCCATGTACATGCTTTCCGTACTTCCTGAGAGACTTCCAAGTCACGGGACCGGTCTCGGCGACAAACGGTCGCATAAACTTTTCTATTCTTTGAAACACGGGGAACAGCTATTGCATAGCCTTCCAGATAGACCTGAACAAACGTGTTCCTTCGTGTCCCATAGACCGTAGCATACTTATCCTTGATGTAGCTTCCCTTCCCGAAAATTCTTTTTTTTTGAAATATTTTTTTATTATTTATTTGATTTTAAATGGTGATTTTTAGAAGGTTATAAATAATTATTTAGTTAATTATTACGGTAGATGACTTTAGCCATGGTTGAGTTTTGAAGTACCAGACGACTAGGAATCATGGCACTGGATAGTGCAGTGGCGTGCCTTGACTAGTGTATTAGCCATGCCATGGAAGACCGAGCCATAGCGACGTCCTAACTAGGAAAACCAGGTCAAGTTGCGACTTAACCCTTACCGAGGATTTTTATCTATTATTAATTATATTATTGAGTTTTAGGGAACCCGGTTGTACCGAACCTGTCCAGATTGGGCCCAAGTTAAATCCAAGCCCATGTAGGACATGTAGTGGGACCAAATACAGCCGTTGTAGACATTTTTGGTAAATGCAATATTTGTATATATTTTTAGAATTGGCAATTATTTCTAAATATTTGTTATAGGTAGATTATAGATTATTATTATATTAAGTAACAAATTTGTATGATCTCTAGAGCCAGATAAGTATGTGTATGTTACACCTCCATCAGAAACGACTTTTTGGCTATTTTAATGTTATTAGGATTTTTATTATCATTAATATTATTTTGTTGTTATTATGAAACAATTTATATTTATTAAATCATTATTATAAATGATATGTATATATATGTTTATATATATAGCTCATGTTATAGTCTTTCGAGTGATTCGTATAAATGGTATACTAATTAGTATATTCATAATTTCTAGTTTAATATATTTACATAAGCCATATGGTATGTATGTATACATTGTTATAATATATATATATATATATAGATTATATATATATATATATAATATATATATATAATATATATTATATATATATATATATATA
>JANAVB010014799.1:4677236-4902254 GCA_029216955.1 Iris pallida
ATATATTATATATATATATTATATATATATATATCTATATATATATATATAATATATATATTTGCCTTGAATGTATATATAGAAATATACATGTATATAGATATATATATATATATATATATGTAAATAATAAACCAGGCCAGCCCAGCCCAGCCATTTATTTTAAAGATATATTTCTGACACTAATTCCTTTAGTAGATCCCATTTAGTCTATAATTTTTAGCTGCTTCCTAGGCAGAGGAATAACACATCATAAATTATAATCTTCTAACTATGTCAAGTTGTTCCTCTACCTTCCAAGTATACCTCAAATTGCAATGATTTAACATTGCATCAGGTTCAGGTTTTATATTCTTAGGATTCTTTTGAAAACACTTGAATTGAAGTATTCCCAGCCCACACTCCGTGGGCCGAGCCCAACCCAGCAGCTAACCCCAAACCGAAGCTTCCCAGGCCGACTCTGTTTTTACAACAGAGCAGTATATATGCGTATCCGATAACGAGAAAATGGGAAGCTCGACAAACAAAAAAACCCTAACAAAACTAGGCGCCCCGACACCAGCACCGCCGCATGCACGCCTGGACTTTGCCGGCGGCCGGCCAAGCCGCCACGGTGCACTGGACCGTGCGCACGCGCAGGGTCGTGCAGGACAGCGACAGCAGCAGCATGCAGCGGATGAACAACTTCGGCGCGAGAATTCTTCGCACACGAGCAATCATTCGACGAGCCATTTCTTCTGTTACATATCTAACCTAACCCTCTTTGTCTCCCTTCAAGTAGATGTAATTATTTAGCGATGTACGTGTGGTAAATCGAGTTCCAAATCTCGAAAAAACTCGATCTTCGTTGATAGCAAAACAGGAGCCAAACCATTTAATCTCTTGTTTTGGAAGGGGATTCTAGAACAGGATAATAGAAATTTTAGGAAACTAATTGAAGACACTTTTAGACAACATATAGGGCTTCACAACCTTTTTGTGGATTTGGAAATCATCGACTACGTGTCGAGAAATCGAATCCCGAAGTTGATCGAAAACCTGTTTTAAAAACAATAAATCCTTCGATACGACGTGCGTACCGCCAAACTGGGCGACATGGTCGCGAACCGAAAGCATCGAAAGGTGCGTATCGGCTTCGTGGACGTGTGAGCTTTGACGGAATTCAAAATAGTTGCGTGTGTGCGAAGAATTTGATCCGTATCCGCCGAAATTTACTGTATCGGCCTCTGTGTAAATTTCTTAATTACTTTGTGCATGTTCGTCAGATTGAGACGAAACTTACGCCAACAGGACCGTATCATTTTTTCTGGTCCTGTATGCCAAGTATGGTCCAATTCTGAGACAGATGATTGGATCGCCGTTTCACGGGCCCCACGATCCAATTCAACGGGCAATTTTGTGCACGGCCCACCGGAATCCAAAACTGGACATACCGTTGGGTTTGTATCATCAAACAAATCCATAGACATGTAGTTTGACGACTTTAGAGACCTTTAACTTTGGTACGCTTTTAGTACAAAGTGGGTCCAACGGCGGACATCGTTTTGGCCCAAAATTATCGTTTTACCCCTGTGTTCAAAATTGGACTTAAGGACAGGCAATCCTAGCTAATTTGACTATTCTGAGAATGTTGGCAATGTTTGTTCAGCTTTCGGAGACAGTTGTGATGATTTGGACGTTATGGCTTAGCAGTTGGCTATATTTTGTTGGATCTGCGTGTAACCTCCAAGCAAGATACCTTGCCTTCCTCTACAGTTTAATTTTATGTTTATAGTTTTCATGTTGTTATTGTATTATCATTAGTTACTCTATTTGCTATAGATCTTGCATGTTATCAATAGCTTTCTAGTTGACTTGATTTATCTATTTTCTACGTACTATGTTCACCGGTTTATTGTCTTGCTTGACTTGATAGTGTAGTTATACTGGACTTGTTCACATCATGGTTCATGCTAGAGTGGTCCTTATCTGCGTCTTGACTGAGTTGTACCGAGTCATCACTTGTATCTTGACTGAGTCGCGTCTACAAGTATGTGTGATTGAACAGCTATTCCTGTATCATTTCCACAACCTACGAGTCCACACACGGGACGAGGGTTGTCTGTTTGCACCTGCGAGTCCACACATGGGGCGAGGGTGACTTGTCTTGAAACTGACCTGCGAGTCCACATTCGGGGCGAGGGTTTGGTATTCCATTGATCTCTTGTTTACTTATTTTCCAGCAGTTCATTTATACATAGTTGAACCCGTATCTGTGTTCATAGTTATCTGTCAGTAGCCACATGTCAGTCTCATGTATAGTTCCTATTTATGCCCTGTTTATATTATTGCATGATTAAACTATTAGATAGGCATGTTTTTATGTATCTTGCTATGTCCTCTGAGGACCTGATGATCTCTTCAGGTAGCTGATTGTACGGAGTTAGTTAGCTGAGCATGTGGTAGTTGACTTCATCTGCATGATTCAAGTATTTTGTTAGTGTTATTGATTTACTATCTTTCTCGTGCTTTTGTGATATATACTACTTATCAGCTTAGCTTTATAGACTCATATTATTCTTGGAGTCTAATCGGACATATATGCTAGTAGCCTGCAGACCACGACCCATACATGTCCATTCTTGTCTTATATATTCTTGTGGATTGAGATACATTGTAGATTACCATATTAGCCATGATACCATGACCTTAACAGCTTATACGTACTCGAGTCGGGCTGGAGTCCGCTCGATACATAGCTGGCTTGCTCACGAGCTCGCGTCCGAAAAGCAGGTGCGGGTCGTGACACTTGAACCGACAGTGGCTCGTTCCTAAGACTGACTTGTGTTCTTTGCGACACTATCGCCCAAGTCATACTTTATATGATGAGCCTTGAGATCATGGGACTACGTGACTTGACAACCGCAAAAAATATGGGACAGTACTTGCTATGACTTTGATAGCCCAGCATAACTTTGTCTAAGTCAATCGTGCAACAACTTGACGAGCAAAGGCTATGCCAAGCCTCGCATCGTGGAAACGTGTCGTGCATGCGTTCGACTTGAGCAACCAAGTTCTTTGGGTGCCTAGACTTATGCCACAAGTCGTGCGATATAATTTAACCCGTGGGACAACAAAGGCTATGTCAAGCCTAGGACGATGGGAACGTGCATGCTTTATTAAGCATTTATGCGTGCGACGCCTATGACTTAGGCTAATTTCATAGCTTTTTGGCAACTTAGACTAACCTTCTGTAGGGCCTAAAAATCAAGTTGCGCCCTGAACATACTAATTAGTGATCAATTACGCCCTAAAGATCAGGTTGCGCCACTGATATGAAGCTCAGAGAACAAGCTGCGCCACTGATCAGGTTGTGCCTGATATCAGACTGTGCCCAGTCTGATTGCGCCAAAATCTACATGGCGTCTGACACTTAATGGCCATCATTACCTGACAGCACTGACAACTGACACCACAGTAAACAAGAAAAATCTTTTCGAATCCCGTAAATTATGCCGCTCAAGGAGAGTTGGTAGACAGCTGTCCTGTGCACTTCGTAAGTTGTGCCTAGGTGCAATCCAGATAAAAAATTTAGTTGCGCCTAGGCACAATCTGAATAACTTCTGCTCAAAAGTGCCACGTGTCTAGGCGCGGCTCAATCAGGCACAGTTAACCGAAGCTCGCGCAACCTGATGAAGTTGAGACAACTTACATTCTAAAGCAGGATGACATGACGCACATGCCACTAATCTCTCAAGACGTGTCTACTATCCTGTACACGACCACGCGCATCTCAATCACATGATGCCACGCGTCTAAATACAGTTAGTATACAACTTAACAACTGAATGAAAGTTGGTGCAACAGGAGGTTGGCGCAACTCAATTTGGCGCAATCCAGTCTCGCGCACATCAGAATAACTGCTAAAACAGTTATTTCTTGAACTCTATAAATAGAGTTTCCAATCATTATGAAATGATCAGATATATACGCACAGAGATCAAGAACTCTTGTAAAATCGTTGCTGTATTCTCCAGATGCTACAGTCTTCAAGTTTACATAGTCCAAGGAATAAAGTGATCGTCTTCTGATCAGATTCCTACAGTTGTACTTCCCCAGAATTTATTGTACTTTGTATTAATTCTTTTTCAAGTTTGGAATAAACTTTTTGTTTTTGCAAACAAAATGGCGACTCTGCTGGGGACGACTTTCTCCTCCGACGAGAAGGTGACAACTCAATGTGACATTGCGCCGGTCGGCAAGACGCAGAAGACTCTGGTTGTTCAAGTCAACCAGACAGCCTACGAGAATATGATCAATGCCAAGAGCAATAAGCGCACTGTGGCTATCGCTAGGAACAGGACTGTGTGGATGCCAAAATCTCCTGCAGCTGTTGTTGCCCAGGCGCAACTTGAGTGCTCAGTGGCTAAGGCGCAATCCGCCTCCGTGGCTCCGGCACAGCCTACTTTTGCGGACAGGGCACAATCCACTCTTCCTACTGCCCATGTGCAGTCTACTACCCATGTTGCTGCCAAGACGCCATCAGTAGCCCGTAGGACTATGGCGTAAACCAACCAATCAGCACTTCAGGCGCAGTCTCCTACTCTGGCGCAACTCAAGGGAACTAGTCTTTTGGCTATTCCCTCTTCTAATTCTCAAGTTCTGAACTTGGAGAATCGATGTTCTAGTGCTAACACTAGACAGAACAAAGGAAAGAGTCCTTTGACACTTCTTCGATTGGCGCAATCTGTGCCTAAAATGATCTCGCGACAGAACAAAGGAAAAGGCTTCTAAGCTGACCCTTCACAAAATAAAAGAAAGCACCCTTTGGTCTTTTCTCAAACTTTCCTAGTCTATGACTCAGAGGAAGATCTGTCAGATTCTATTCCTTTAAACAGAGGTCCTCGGATCTCTGATATTGGAAAGAATACTGACCAAAGAGGTATCTTACCTACCCCTATGGGGTTTGGTCAAGACCTTCCTACCTTGCAAATTTCAAGATCCAAGCAAGAAAAATTGAGGGTATCACAAACAGAGACACCTGGAGTAGAATTTTCAGATTTACACGCTTATCTTAATAGGCGTCAACCAGTATCAACTTTGGCGAAACGTAAGAACCCTATGCCAAAGGCCAATCTGTACCAAAAGCCAAAGTTTGAAAAGAAAGACCCAACCACCTATGCTAATGAGTTTAGGACATATTTGTACACTCAGGGAACTAAACATTTGAAGAATAGGAGACATGTTCCTAATATCATTAAGGAATATGTTCCTCCGACTTTTTCTCGTCCTGTAGTTGTAACTGATTTGCGGCAACGTCTTACACAAAGACGGGAAATTACAAGGATGTCTTCCTCACCTCCAAATCGCGCTTCAAATCGCCACTGCCTTCATGAAGTCGTCATCAACTGTTGTTGCCAATCGGCTCGACGATCTGTCTTCGATCGTCTGAACTATGCTTCAACTCCTGAACATATAATAGAAGATGAAGATGAGCTATTATATGCTTCTGTCAACATGACTTCTCAAGGCACTGGGGGTGGGAAACGTCCGAGATGTAATACATCCTATAATCCTAGTCAGCAATACTTGGATCTGATTCATGCATCCAGTGAAGGTGCCTTTCAATACACTAGATCGAGATATCGACATTTGAACCAAGGTGTCTTTAATCAAGAAGATATCCCCATCGCTCATATAGGAGAAGACTATTTCTCAGAGTTTGATGCAGATAGTGAAAGTTCTGAACAAACTATCTCATCAATAGCAGCAAGAGAAGTGACGGAATATATCGTTACGGAAGATCAAGATGCCTCTACTTCAACCAGTCAAGAGCAACGGATTGTTGCATTGGAGGACAAATTGAAGACCATGGCAGAGATGGTCGCAAGCATGCATACTATAATCGTGGCTCAATATACAGTGCCACCGATTGTAAACCCAGCTACAAATCCGGAGCTTATAGCATCTTCCGTACCTGCTAATCTGGGGGTACCAACTCCTCAGGTCGCTTCCGTGCCAATTCAAGCTGATCCCAGTCAGTCTGGTGCAAGGGGTGGTAATTACCACGTTGTTCCTCCTCCTAACACTTCTAACCAGCCTACCAATTCTCAAACATCAGGAGATGCTAATGAGGCTGTGAAACTCTTACGTACTCAGTTTGAGGCCTTCAAGAAGAAAGATGGCCTAAAAAGACTAGGTATAAAGCAACCATATCCTGCAGAATGGAAGAAAGTTCCATTTTCTCCTAAGTACAAGCTTACAACCATTATGCTGTTTGATGGCAGCACTTCTCCAAGTCAGTACATCAATCAATTTGAAGTGATGACTGATCAATTACAGCCAAATGATGCTCTCCTTACCAGAGTGTTCGTCGGTTGTTTAGCTGGCGCAGCATATGACTGGTATCGTAGCCTGTCTGATGGCTGCATCACTTATTTTGCTGGTTTCAAGCAAATATTCTTGGAACGGTTTTACGAAGGAGTTAATGACATGACAATGTCTGCTCTTATTAAGATTAAATAGAGGCATAACGAATCCACAGAGAGTTTCATTGAAAGATTCTGCCGAAAGGCACTCAAAATGCCTTTAGGAACTCCATCTGCTGTAACAATAGACACTTACAAATCAAACTTGTTGCCCTATTATCAGTATGTGGACATGATCTACACAATTCCAGGATTGGCCTTCTTTTATTGTCAATGCCAAAGCAGCTGAGGTCAGTACAGAAAAGTTCAAGCAATTAGGAGTCCAAATGACTCGTCCTAACCAAGATGAACATTCTACACCCGGGGGTAGTAATCGCCAGAATAATCGCAAGAGTAAAGAAACACTGGCTATCAATCTTAAAGGCAAGGAGTCTTTGGCTGTCAACGTCACTCAGACGGCATCCACTCCATCAGCACCACCACAGAAATTGACTCGTCCAAAAGAAGAGTATTCTTTTGATGAAGATGATACTTTAAGCATCTTTGATTGCTTGATCAAAAGTAATAAGCTTCAGCTTCCAGAAGCAAAATGGCCAGAAAAAGTGGGTAAAACTGATCACCCTAAATACTGTGTTTATCACAGATTTATAGGGCATCCGACCAGAGCATGTTATGTGCTCAAGGGAAAAATCCAAGAGTTGGTCAACTCTGGAGCAATTACTCTGCAACAGGATGAGAAAACGGTGACTGCTAATGCAGTTTCTCTACAATTCGGTGATTTTCTACCGCAACTTGTGCAAGATGGTGTTGTCCCTATTCCAAGGACTACTCTTGAGATCGTGAATCTTCCAACTCCTCAAAATGAAGGTCTTGTTCCGCTGTCAACTGACTAAGGAGAGATTATGTGGATTCACCCAGATCTGGTAGCAGAATTTGAAATGCCTTCCTCTCCTAAGCAAAAGAAGCATTCCAAATCTAAACCCAAGAACTGTAACATGGTATCCTTTGAACCAGTAATAGAAGAAGAAATTCTAATGAGCACTAGATCAGGAAAACCCTATCTTCGGGAGTATTCCGAAATCAAGAGAACCCTGCTTCGTCTCCTGATGTTCCTCCTTCATTATCTTCTCTTGCTGAGAATACACCATCCACATCCTTGCCGGTGGTCAAACCATCTTCTCCTAAACCAACGTCAGCAGACAAGGGGAAGCAACCTGTTCGCTTTGATAAAGCGTTGAAGAAGTCCTCATCTCTCGGACTTGAGAAGCCTTACAATTTTGACATATTGGCTCAATTGGCCAATACTCCAGCAAGATTGTCAATCTTTGAACTCTTATGTCTCTCAAAAGAGACTCGAGAGACGTTAAGTGAAGCCTTGATGCAGGCTGACGCTTGTCTTACTCTTCTCAAAAAGCCTGAAAAAGAGCCAGTGAGCTGTGCAAATTGTCATAGTATATTTGATTTAATGTCCAATATCACTTTTACACAAGATGACATGTTGTTAGAAGACAATCGTCATGATCGTCCTCTCTATTTCACGGGGTATGTGGACACCATGAAAGTAGATCGCATTCTGATTGACCCCGGGTCTGCACTTAGCATCATGCCGAAGTCTTTATTGGATGCTTTGAAGATCCCAGTGCATAACCTCTCTACAACTATCACTACCATCTTGGGATTCAATCAAGGAAGAAGTGAACCTTTGGGGAAGATACGTCTAAAACTTCAAATTGGCAATCTTCGTACAAAGGTAATTTTTTATGTTATTGACAATCATGGCTCATACAATGCTTTGTTGGGAAGGCCATTCCTCCATGAACACAATATTGTACCCTCTACGCTCCACCAATGTTTCAAATATGTGGATGGTAATAGAGAAGTCCAAAAAGAGGTTGCAGATCTAAATCCTTTCAAAGGGGTTGAAGCATACTGCAACGATTTTCGCATGTACAAGGAGGAATTCATGAAGGTGGTACTGGCAATGGACACAGATGAAAAACAGAAGAGTGTGCCAAATGATACTCTAATAATTCTCGTCAAAGGACGTACCTTATGTCCTCAGTCTTCCAAACCACTGACTATCTATTTTTCTTTCCATGAGAAGCAGCCCAAGGATGAAAGTCGGGAACAAAGAGAGCTCACCTCTTCTGAGCCACTTGTAATCGACCTTCATCGCAAGATGCTCCCTCATCCTTCTCGTTCTTCTTCTCCTCCTCTTGTCATCAATCTGACTAAGCCTGCTAAGGCTAAAGTTCATGTTGTAAATGATGGTATAAAAATCAATAAAGCATCTCTTTTGCAGTATACGGATGTCTTTTACTATACTCAGTATTATTTGGATATGCTAGATAACTTTAAACCACTTACAATAGAAGTCGTATCATCTCTGCGAAATATGGTATCATTGGATTCAATACAGGAGTCATACTTCTTAGTACTGTCTCGAAAGAAAGATGAAAAGCCTATATTCTTCAATAAAAGAGAGGAACCAAAAATTATGCTCTATAATGATAATAGAGATGATACAGGAAGGCTACAATTATGCCGCTATAGTCCACAATCTAAAGCCATCATCCGTAAAATGGGCTATGATTTCAGAACAGGCCTCAACAATGGTAAAGAAAGACGGACTCTCCTTCGTATTGCTGTTCCAAAAGGAAAATTACAACAATACCATAGTAAATCGATACGGGGCTTAGGTTATGCTTCACCTCTACCAACTCCAGAACCTTCTGAATCTGATGAAGAAGAACGATCTAACTCTTCTGATTCTATTTTATGGGATTCTGACACCAGCATTGGTCATGTTCATAGGGTGATGGTATCTTCTAACATGGTGTTTGTCGAATTCTCGAAAGAAGATGAAAATGACATTGAAGAAGCTCCTGAAGTGGACCCTTGGGCACAAAAGATGGACAATCAGTGGGAACTTCGTTTCGAACAACGAGAACCACCTACAGAAGATCAACTTGTCCAAATCGATATTGGAGAGGAAGGTGTATCACGACTAATCTTCATTAGCAAAAATCTCTCAGAGGATGATAAATAAGAGTTAATTCATCTTATTCGTGAATATATTGATGCCTTCGCCTGGAGTTACGAAGATATACCGGGATTAGATCCTCAAGTTGCAACTCACAAGCTTAACATTCTGCCGAATGCCAAGCCGGTTAAACAACAACAACGACGATTCAAGCCTGAAGTGATGGATGCAATTGATGATGAAGTTAAAAAGCTTATAGCTTGCGGTTTTATCAGAGAAGAACAACATCCTGACTGGGTAGCTAACGTTGTACCAGTCCTGAAGAAGACCGAAAAGGTTCGAGTTTGCATAGACTTTTGGGATCTCAATGATGCTTGCCCTAAAGACGAGTTCCCTCTCCCGATTACTGATGTCATGATCAACAATACATGTGGATTCGAACGAATTTCTTTCATGGATGGATTTTATGGATATAATCAAATTCGGATGAATCCTAAAGATGAGAAACATACTTCATTTCGTACTCCTCGGGGTGTGTACTGTTATACGGTAATGCCGTTTGGTCTTAAGAATGCAGGTGCAACTTACCAGCGGGCTATGATGCGAAAGACTGTCGAATGCTATGTTGACGATATTGTTGTCAAAAGTCGTCTCAAAGAAGATCACATTCAAGATTTAAGAACTATCTTCAATCTAATGCGCCAGCATCAACTCAAAATGAACCCCACCGAGTCTTTCTTGGGTGTCTCTAGTGGTAAGTTTTTCGGCTTCGTCATTACCTCTAAGGATATACACGTTGATCCCGAGAAGATCAAAGCCATTCAAGAGATGCGTCCTCCACGCAACCTAAAAGAGCTACGAGGATTCCAAGGTCGACTTGCGTACATCAGGCGGTTCATTTCGAATTTATCTGGACGTTGCAGACCATTTACTCAATTAATGAAGAAAGGTGTATCTTTCATTTGGACGGAAGAATGTCAATGAGCATTTGACGACATAAAGCGGTATTTAATGAGTCCATCGGTTCTTGTACCATCGATCTCAGGAATACCCTTCTTAATGTATGTCCGAGCAATGGATCATTTATTGGAACCTTTGCTGGCTCAAAAGAACAAGTAAGGTCATGAACAAGCCATCTACTATCTTAGCCGAACGATGATTGGAGCTGAACATCGTTATAGTCCGATAGAGAAGGAATGTTTAGCCTTAATGTTTGCTGTTCAGAAGATAAGACATTACATCATAGGCCAAACTATTCATGTCATATCTTGTCACGACCCGATCCCAAATTGTTGGGTCGAATCGGATCATGTCCAGCCTGCACCGTTGTTGAGACGGCGGCAGTAAGCTGTATTCAGTAGTGAAACATATGCAAATAAAATTCTAACGAATATAAAATCTTTTATTCAATTTAAAATTTTTGAAATACAATAACTATTAATTACAACAACTACACTTGATACATTGGTTGCTAAAATAAATTACTATCCAGCTCTACTATTCTTGGGTTCCATGTTCTGCGGGAACAGGCATCAGATCTTCAACGACTCAATCACCTAAAAATATTGGTCTCCAGTCAGGAGGGAGCAAAGTATAATTAATGATTATCCAACAATTGAAATAATAATAGAGTTATGCACTTTTAAACAATTTGAAATAAATAATTTTCCAGCAGTTAAAATATTATGATGTGAATAGGCAATGAATATGACCGGATTGGGTTGTACAGTTGTATCCTATTGATACGATATGGCTTATCCCCGTGTGTATGAGGGGTAAGCTAACACAGTCAGTATACTATTTTTGGATGTGGTCATACTCATTATACTACTCCCCCAGTACCCAACAGTCAATCAGTCAATGCTCTCAGAGAGAGTTCCGTGTTGCATCGTGGTTTAAACTTGCAATAAAACGATTACTAAATAATTGGTAAACTAACACAAATTGTACTTGCCTTTGTTATAACTGGATTCGATTGTTGATTCCGAGATGATGCTAGTAAAATCCTCGAAACCCTACAATTGAGAATTTCCTGACTTAGCACCAATATTCAATCTATATCTAGGTGTGCTAGTTACAATCTCTAGTATTTGTCCTAATCAAATTTTTAGGTTATTTACAACTCTACTTTAGAACGCTTATCGAGGTGAGTTTCTAACTTACGAAGAAAAGTCAATTTAACTTTTTATTGGGAAAAAATCGTATTTTTCAATTTATTTGATAAAACTTTGTATTTTATTATATTATATTTAAAAATAATATTTTTTTTAAATGAGGAAAAACGTAAAATTTGTTTAAATAATAACTTGTAATTTTTTCCTAATTTATTTAATGTGAGAAATTAATATTAATTTTCTATAAAAATAATTATTTTATTATTTTTACGTGTTTACGCCAACCACAAACCAGAAAAGAAATAAACTACACTAACTTATTACAAAACCACAGAAAATAATAAAAACTGGGCTTATGCCCTTACAGTCCATTTTACATGAATTTAAATAAGAAGAAAAATATTGGTTAGTCCTGAAATTTTCTACAATTTAATTATAAAATAAAATTATTAAATTAAAATATAATACGAGTCTCAGACTTTGGTCCAATCGTCAAAATAGCTAATGCCTCAACGTCCGGGTAAAACCGGTTTCGTTTGCATTTCGCTAAGGGCCCATGGACCGGTACGGTCGTCGCTCAAAAATCCAATTTATAAATATTTTCGAAAACTGATTTGAAATCCATTTATATAATTTTATAAAAATTTCGGCAGCATTTCCTCTATTTTCGGGATAACCCAAAACTGGAAAAATGTGCCACAATACCAATTAAATATCCCCAAACCAGGGAACCACAGAAATAATTTATATCCACAATAAAAATCCAATTCACAGAACGTTTCCGAAGGAAATTCAGAAAACCCGGAACCAGCATACTAACAATCAGAAAAGTCCAACTTAAACCAAAAATTCCCAGAACTCTTTTCCGAGAGATTCTCGAAAAAATCCGAACCAACAGAAAACTCAGAAACCAATCCGAAATCAACAAAACCTATCCGAAAGGGTTTCGGAAAGCCCAAAAATTGTCTCGTCTATAATTTACCGAATTCCCGGAGGAAATTCGTGGACCAAAATTCATCATAGACTATAGAACAGAAATGGGGACAACGAAAATATACCTTGGGTTGCTCGGCTAGAGCTCTCAGGTACAATTATAGAGGAAAACCAAATTCCCGCGGACTCGAAAAAACCCAAAACACGTGGACAGCAACAAATTGCGCGAAACAGCGCAGAAACGAGCACGCCTACCAGAACAGAGGTTGCCACGGGAATCGAAGTGCCACGGGAACAGCGCTGGACAGCGGGATGGGCCACGGGAACCCACGGACAGCAGATCGGGCACGGAAAACCACGGAACACCGGGGGCGACAGCGAAGGGGTCGGCCTTGGGCGGTCGGTCTGGACGAAAAGCTGGTCGGGCGGTCGGGAACGGCGGCCAGAGTCGCCGGCATCGGGGCTGGCGCCGGAGATGGACGGTCACGGGGAGCAGCCGAGGGGTTCGGCCGGGGAGACTTGCTGGAGTGCGTGGTCGCCGGGGAAGGGGCTCGACGTCGGAGCTCGGGAGGCGGCGGACGTCGGCTGCCGGAGGAGCTTGGCTCGACTCGGAAAGCTAGGGCACGAAAGTTTAGGAGAGAGGGTTTTTGGGTGTGGTGAATGAAGAGTGATGGAGAGAAGGGTTTAAATAGGAGAAGAGATTGGGGGTTACGGAAGAGGAGGAGACTCGACGGTTTCGGGAGAGGAGGGGTGATGGCGGCGGCGGTTACGGGAAGACCGGGGGTGAACGGAAATGGAAGGGAAGATGAAGAGCTTATTCTGTAAAGGAAAGGAAAATAAAGGATTTTCCTTAAAAGTATAGTAAATATATAAATAAATAACTAAATAACTTAAAGTTTTGTTTCGAAAAATCGAGATTGGGTTTGGAACGGGTTCAGGCCAATCAATAAAAATTCAATGAATAATTTTGTTTTATAGAAATAGTCAAATGAGGAAAAATATATTCATATGTAGAATTATATATATATACTAACAGATTCATTTCGAAAAAACTGAAATTTTGGGTTCGATTTCCAAGATGGGTTTAGGATAGGTCAGAACAGGTCAGGCCCAATAATCAAATTCTAGGTTTAATAATATTTCTAAAAAATATGGTTTAGCAAATAAATTATACAATAAAAATTTTACGGGTTTGACCAATAAAATTCCAAAAATAATAATTATTTTTTTATAAAAATAATTTAGTAAATAAATTATTTAAATAAAACTAAAATTTATGGGTTTTACAACCTTCCCTCCTTAGAAAATTTTGTCCTCGAAATTAAAGGACAGGGTTAGGGTTTTAATCATGCAATCATGCCTGAAATCAGTTTGGACATCTTCCTTAACAATCTTATGCCCAAGTAGGTTAACAATCCCAAAACTCATCTAATGCTATATATTCATCAATTTTATCCACTATTTAATTTATATTCTTCCCTCCTTTAGAAATAATGTTATTCTCCGTGATTACTAAATTTCTGATTCCATTCCTAAATTGCCAATCATCTTAAAATTTTGTTTTCTATATTTTTAATCTTGTACACATCTTATATTCATTCAATATGTATTTCTTCCAGCTTGCTAATGTATTCAATTTAATTCTTTGATTTGATACTCCTAATCTTTAATACTTCAATGTCAAGCCTTGGTGCCCAATAAAATCCTACACCACGTTTCAATATTCTGATTTGTCACGATCCAAAAAAAATTTATCATTTCTTTCTCACAGATGATCACTCTTGTGATTTTAGACTAACATGTATATATCCTGATTTTAATTTTTATTTATATATTTGATCCCGAACTCTTATAAAATTTTATTTATCATGATTAAGCTCAAATCCTTCATTTTGCTTTTATTGTATCACTTCGACTGCCAAAATATCTTATTACATATTTCAATCAATCTTTCCATTGTAATCCTGGCATTCATACAATTGTCATCCTTGCTTAGTTATACCTTTAAAAAAAAAATATTTCATCCGATTTATCATGCGTCTTCCTAAGATGTATCCTTATGCTTATCATTTAACCACCTCTATCCCAAATATCAATTTGCTTTAATATTAACATCATTAATTATCTCTTAATGTAAATTTAAATCACATATATTCATATTCATCTCATTTTTATTCGTAACTCGTGTACTCTAGAAATCCATGCTATAAACTATTCTAGGTTTACATCATTAGACAGAATCAGATTCGAGGCGTGATTGCTAGGTATAAAGATAAATATCGGTAAAATCATCTGTGATAGAGTTAGAATATTTGTTGTGATCAAAAATCATTTTAGACACGAGTAAAATCGAGGTATAAATTATATAATCATAAGATAGAAAATTTTAAATGAGATCATAAAAATAGAAAGGTCATAAAATACGACATTAATCAATTTTTTTTTCAAAATGAGGGATAATTTTCACATCAAACTGGTATGAGGTATAGGAGTTTGTGACTCAGAAAGAATCAACAAGTTGTACGATTTTAAGATGGTGAGGGTGATTAAAATAGCCATGACAATAATCCGATAGAATATTTCTGGAAGTGAGAGCAAATGCTAGAATACAAATCCTCAGAATGATTGGAGATAATCATGATATGAATATAGTCTTATTAATATTCGAAAACTACTATTTTCAAGTCACTTTGTTTCAAATTCATGCCTCGCCAGTGTGCACCTGACTGCAATGAATTTTTGACTCCATAACTTGAATAATTTAGTTTACCGAGTAATCTTCCAACTTTATCCATTTCATGGCTAAGCAAACATAAAACAAAGTCTCAATAATATTTGGAAACCTAACGATTACCTGTCATTATTTCAACTTAGAGTTTATGCCTCGCCAGTGCACAACTAGCTGCAGTAAACTTGCAGTTTTCCATAATTCAGATAAATGACTATCACGTAAATATGCGGAGTAATGTTAGGTTGCTAAATATTTCCTCAGCTTTGTCCATGTGAATTTTAGAGGAATTTCAAAAAATTCAAACGAGTTTAAAGTTCTAAACAGGATAGAAAATGTAGATGACTGTTCTTCTGAGATTTAAGGGATTTATCAAAATATGTGTTTGAGATTCAAGAGATTGGGGCTAAAATCAAGAGGAGTATCTGTTCTCTGATTTTCTTTTCCAAAGATAAAACGATCAACCTTGATTTGAATAATTGAGTCAAACAGATAAGATAGAAGTATCACAGATTCGGATTAAGTAAGAAAAACTAATGAAAATATTCCTGACAAATCACTCAGGGAATACAGAAAATTATTTTGAGAAGAATAATTCCATAACTAAGGAAAGTTGGAAATTTGAGAGAAGGTAAGTTTCATTGATTCAAGGAAATCAAATTGAAATTGTCTAGTAACACCAAGAAATTAAATAGCTTTGGGACAGCTAAAAAAATCTCCTTGACTAAAGGAAATTCAATAATAGAATGGATTCAAAATGTGATCAATTTTATGACCGTTCCTGCTTCATGATCATAGAAGCTTTCTAGGCCTTGATTTGATCAAGAAATTGCATAGAGAGTAGGGTTTTAAGATGAGTGGAGGAAGTCAACATATGAAAATATTCTCGGTCTTTGGAAAAACATAGGAGATAACAATATCGAAATTGAAAATAACTCCTTTAGGAGAATCATGAACTGAACTAATTCTTCTGGTAATAATTGACCTTTATGGTTTAAATGATCCCAGAAGAATTTTGATTCAGGATTGATTCCGAGAAAGTTAGTCAATTGGAAAGGAGATCAAGGCAAAAGGTTGGATAATGGTTATAGATATATATTGGGTAGAAAAGAGTTTAATAGGGTTGCTAAGAGAATATTGAAACTCTTCATAACAAACGAATCAAAATTCCAAATAAAGGTAGAGAAGTAAGATCTGATCAACCAATGAAGAAGTTAAAATTAGGTTTGATAAAGAAGAAGAAGATTGAAAAATTCAACCTTATTCCAAAAAGAATATGAATCCTAAGGTATACTAGAACCTGAAAATTATGGTAGGAAAATAATCTCGAAAGTCATGGGACACTCAAAGGTACAATTAGCCTAATCTAGATAAGATTTAGGTATAAACACAAACAAGGTATCCTACGAATCTATAAGCAGGCAAAAATAGATTTTTAAATAAATAATTTTCGGCACTATAATGTAACATGGTGTATATCATTTAAGTGTTCTAGTTATTTCTAAAGTCTGTTTTCCTAAAGTCTCAACTATCCCTTGGTCAAGTTACAGAACTGCGCGATGGTCTAGACTAAGTTGACTAGACCAATTTACAGATCTGACCTGTATGGGCCACCACTAAAAATATGTCACGACCCGATCCTAAATTGTTGGGTCGAATCGGATCATGCCCAGTCTGCACCGTTGTTGAGACGGCGGCAGTAAGCTGTATTCAGTAGTGAAACATATGCAGATAAAATTCTAACGAATATAAAATCTTTTATTCAATTTAAATTTTTTGAAATACAACAACTATTAATTACAACAACTACACTTGATACATTGGTTGCTAAAATAAATTACTATCCAGCTCTGCTGTTCTTGGGTTCCAGGTTCTGTGGGAACAGGCATCAGATCTTCAACGACTCAATCACCTAAAAATGTTGGTCTCCAGTTAGGAGGAAGCAAAGTACAATTCATGATAATCCAGCAATTAAAATAATAATAGAGTTATGCACTTTTAAACAATTTGAAATAAACAATTTTCCAGCAGTTAAAATATTGTGATGTGAATAGGCAATGAATATGACCGGATTAGGTTGTACAGTTGTATCCTATTGATACGATATGGCTTATCCCCGTGTGTATGAGGGGTAAGCTAACACAGTCAGTATACTATTTTTGGATGTGGTCATACTCATTACACTACTCCCCCAGTACCCAACAGTCAATCAGTCAATGCTCTCAGAGAGAGTTCCGTATTACATCGTGGTTTAAACTTGCAATAAAATAATTACTAAATAATTGGTAAACTAACACAAATTGTACTTACCTTTGTTATAACTGGATTCGATTGTTGATTCCGGGATGCTGCTAGTAAAATCCTCGAAACCCTACAATTGAGAATTTTCTGACTTAGCACCAATATTCAATCTATATCTAGGTGTGCTAGTTACAATCTCTAGTATTTGTCCTAATCAAATTTTTAGGTTATTTACAACTCTACTTTAGAACGCTTATCGAGGTGAGTTTCTAACTTACGAAGAAAAGTCAATTTAACTTTTTATTGGGAAAAAATCGTATTTTCCAATTTATTTGATAAAACTTTGTATTTCATTATATTATATTTAAAAATAATATTTTTCCTTAAATGAGGAAAAATGTGAAATTTGTTTAAATAATAACTTGTAATTTTTTTCTAATTTATTTAATGTGAGAAATTAATATTGATTTTCTATAAAATAATTATTTTACTATTTTTACGTGTTTACGCCAACCACAAACCAGAAAAGAAATAAACTACACTAACTTATTACAAAACCACAGAAAATAATAAAAACTGGGCTTATGCCCTTACAGTCCATTTTACATGAATTTAAATAAGAAGAAAAACATTAGTTAGTCTTAAAATTTCTTACAATTTAATTATAAAATAAAATTAATAAATTAAAATATAATACGAGTCTCAGACTTTGGTCCAATCGTCAAAATAGCTAATGCCTCAACGTCCTGGTAAAACCGGTTTCGTTTGCATTTTGCTAAGGGCCCATGGATCGGTACGGTCGTCGCCCAAAAATCCAATTTATAAATATTTTCGAAAACTGATTTGAAATCCATTTATATAATTTTATAAAAATTTCGGCAGCATTCCCTCTATTTTCGGGATAACCCAAAACTGGGAAAATGTGCCACAATACCAATTAAATATCCCCAAACCAGGAAACCACAGAAATAATTTCTATCCACAACAAAAATCCAATTCACAGAACGTTTTCGAAGAAAATTCGGAAAACCCGGAACCAGCATACTGACAATCAGAAAAGTCCAACTTAAACCAAAAATTCCCAGAACTCTTTTCCGAGAGATTCTCGAAAAAATCCGAACCAACAGAAAACTCAGAAACCAATCCGAAATCAACAGAACCTATCCGAAAGGGTTTCGGAAAGCCCAAAAATTGTCTCGTCTATAATTTACCGAATTCTCGGGGGAAATTCGTGGACCAAAATTCATCATAGACTATAGAACAGAAATGGGGACAACAGAAATATACCTTGGGTTGCTCGGCTAGAGCTCTCAGGTGCAATTATAGAGGAAAACCAAATTCCCGCGGACTCGGGAAAACCCAAAACACGTGGACAGCAACAAATTGTGCGGAACAGCACAGAAACGAGCACGCCTACCAGAACAGAGGTTGCCACGGGAATCGAAGTGCCACGGGAACAGCGCTGGACAGCGGGACGGGCCACGGGAACCCACGGACAGCAGATCGGGCACGGAAAACCACGGAACACCGGGGGCGACAGCGAGGGGGTCGGCCTTGGGTGGTCGGTCTGGACGGAAAGCTGGTCGGGAACGGCGGCCTAGGGGTGCAACTTGGACGGGCTAAACCCGAACCCGATCGGGTAAACCCGTTAATGGGTTGGGTTAGGGTTGAAGATATTCGGATTCGGGCTTGGGCTCGGGTTAAAATATTTAAACCCGAACAAAAATTGGGTTGGGCTTGGATTCATGTGTTAGGTAACCCGAAGAACCCGAAACCCGACATACATATAATTTATATATATATTGTTTCATACTACTTAAATAAAAAGTTTAAACTATAATTTTTTTCATCCGAACTCTTCAATTTCTTGTCCTAAATCTCATTTCAGTTTTATTTTGTAATGATTGAGGCTTGATTGCTATTTGATTATGCATTTAATATTACTCTTGTTTAGAATTATTTCAAATATCATATTAGAGTCCGATAAAATCGATGGACCCGACCCAACCCGATCCTCCGAGCTTGGTCTTGGGCTTCATATGTTGAACCCGAAGTCGGGTCGGACTTGGGCTTGGGCTAGGCTTATGATCTATCGGGTTGGGCTCGGGTTGACCTCAAACCCGACCCAACCCGCCCGAGTTGCACCCCTACAGCGGCCAGAGTCGCCGGCATCGGGGCTGGCGCCGGAGATGGGCGGTCGCGGGGAGCAGCCGAGGGGTTCGGCCGAGGAGACTTACTGGAGTGCGTGGTCGCCGGGGAAGGGGCTCGACGTCGAAGCTCGGGAGGCGGCGGACGTCGGCTGCCGGAGGAGCTCGGCTCGACTCGGAAAGCTAGGGCACAAAAGTTTGGGAGAGAGGGTTTTTGGGTGTGGTGAATGAAGAGTGATGGAGAGAAGGGTTTAAATAGGAGGAGAGATTAGGGGTTACAGAAGAGGAGGAGACTCGACGGTTTCGGAAGATGAGGGGTGATGGCGGCGGCGGTTACGGGAAGACCGGGGGTGAACGGAAAGGGAAGGGAAGATGAAGAGCTTATTCTATAAAGAAAAGGAAAATAAAGGATTTTTCTTAAAAGTATAGCAAATATATAAATAAATAACTAAATAACTTAAAAGTTTTGTTTCGAAAAATCGAGATTGGGTTTGGTACGGGTTCAGGCCAATCAATAAAAATTCAATGAATATTTTTGTTTTATAGAAATAGTCAAATGAGGAAAAATAAATTCATATGTATAATTATATATATATATATATATATATATATATATATATATATATATATATATATATATATACTAACAGATTCATTTCAAAAAAACCGAAATTTTGGGTTCAATTTCCAAGATGGGTTTAGGACAGGTCAGAATAGGTCAGGCCCAATAATCAAATTCTAGGTTTAATAATATTTCTAAAAAATATGTTTTAGCAAATAAATTATACAATAAAAATTTTACTAGTTTGACCAATAAAATTCCAGAAATAATAATTATTTTTTTATAAAAATAATTTAGTAAATAAATTATTTAAATAAAACTAAAATTTACGGGTTTCACATATCTCGAGCCTCTTCGAGTTCTAATGAAGAAGACAAGTACACTCAATTCTAGGCTTGCCACATGGGCCATATTACTAGCACAATATGATATAGTTTATGTTCCTCAAAAGTCTGTAAAAGGCCAAGCACTTGATGACTTCTTAGCAGCTCATCCTGTCCCTGAGACATCTAAACTCTATGATGAGATTCCGGACGAAATATTAGAATCAAATATGATCTCAAAAGAATTTTCTACCTGGAGGTTGTTCTTTGATGGAGCTTCTAGAATTGGACCTGGAGGTACTCTTGTTGCTGGAGTAGGAATTGTTCTTGTTTCACCCGATGGATTAACTATTCAAAGGGCCTATTCTATAGACGAATCATGCTCCAACAATGTGGCAGAATACAATGCTTTGCTCATCGGACTTCAATTAGCCAAACAATTGAATATTGAATATCTCGAAGTATATGGTGACTCTAAGCTGATTGTTAATCAGGTTAGAGGCATATATGAAGTCCGACATCAAGATCTAGTACCATATCATGAAGCAGCAACCAAAATAGCTTCTTCATTCAAAGGGTTCTTCATCGAACATGTATGTCGCGCATGTAATACAGAAACCAATGCCTTAGCTAACCTAGCTGCGGTACTGGTAGTTCCAGTCAAAAGACAACAGATGGTTGTTATCTCTAATAGGAAACTATTTTGTGTTGAAAATAACCACAACATTGAATTCAACAACCAAACAGAAGTCAACGTCACTTGTGAGGACTGGAGAGCACCTTTCATTGATTTTGCAGTACATAACATCTTGCCAGAAGATCCTAAAGAAGCTATAAGTATCCGTCGTCGATCGCTTCGATTCTATTATAATCGTACTACTAAAACACTCTATCGAAGAACTTTTGATGGATTACTCTTGAGGTGTCTCGCTAGTGATGAAGCAAAGCAGATATTACATGAAGCTCGTGATGGTGTTTATGGAGCACATCAGCCTGGTTCTAAACTACAAGATCGTATTCGACGTATGGGCTACTACTGGCCCTCTATGGTATCAAATGCTATTGACTATGCAAGAAAATATCGTGCATGTCAGATTCATGCAGATTTCATTCATCAACCATCGAAATTTCTTCATCTGACTGTTGCCTCATGGCCTTTTGAAGCTTGGGGCATGGATATAATTGGCCCTATCAATCCTCCTTCGTCTAAAGGGCATTGGTTCATCTTAGCTATAACTGATTATTTCTCCAAGTGGGCAGAAGCTATACCATTGGCTGAAGTTAAAACGAATAGTGTCATCAACTTCATCAAACATCATATGATATACAGGTTTGGTATCCCTCGCCGAATCATCCATGATAATGGACCGCAATTCATCAGCCAAAAGTTTAATAGGTTCTGTGATGACAACAGAATCAATAATGTTGCCTCGATGGCCTATAATCCTGCGGCTAACGGGTTGGCTGAAGCATTCAACAAGACCATTATCAAACTCCTCAAAAAGTTTGTCTCTATCAACAAACAGAATTGGAGAGATAAACTTGGAGAATATCTATGGGCATATCGCACTATTGTCCGTAATCCTACAGGTTGTACACCTTTTTCTCTAGTATATGGGTGTGAAGCTGTTCTGCCTTTGGAAATTCAAATTCCATCATTGAGGATCGCTATGGCTAATGAACTTACTACAGAAAACAATGATCGTCTTCGACTTCAAGAGTTGGAGGCGCTCGATGAGAAAAGATTATTGGCTCAACAACATATTGAACTTTATCAAGCCCAGATCTCAAAAGCTTTCAATCGCAAAGTCAGAGTACGGACATTTTAAGAAGGTGAGTTGGTTCTCACAGTCAGACGTCCTATGACTATGACACATATGAGCAAAGGCAAGTTCGGGGCAAAGTGGAAAGGGCCGTATGTGGTAAACAAAGTCTTCTCCAATAGAGCCTATCAATTAACATATATGGATGGCAGAGTTGCTATGATGCCTATCAATGGCAAGTTTCTTAAGAAATATTATGTATAAAGACAAAATGTACTTTATTTCAGAAACATGATATAAATAAAAGTTTATTTTTATTCATGGAATTACATAAATATTAAGGACAAGGAGGAGACCCTGATCCTTCATGATTAAATACATAGTTTGCCAACAGTTCAAATATCTCATTGTCTGAACTCACAAGAAACTTACAGGCAGCCATCCTCAATGTCTCTTCTTCGGCAGTCTTCCCAGGTTCCACTAACTTGGAGATCAAATCCTGTCCTAGCACAGGAGGAACAGTTGAGCCTTCTCCTCTTTTTTTTCGAGAAGGCACGGGAGGCTCAGTAGGGAGTATCTCAATTTCTTCTTCAATCTTTGGAGCAAGTAAATCTTTGGAAGACATTTTCGTACAGATGGGAAAGCAATTGACAATATCTACAAAAAAAAAGTTTTTTCTATTTATAGACAGAACAAATATATAATCAGCCTCAGGAACTGATGCAACTGTTGGAAAGAGGTACAACTGTTCGTTCATTTATAACTGTTCATTCACTTATAATTGACCATTCATTGTCTCTTCTCCGAAACTGACATGACTATTCACTCATTTATTCTTTTCTTCGAGAGTTTGAACGACCATTCATTCATTCAATGTCTCTCTCTTAAAAATCGAAGTGACCGATTACTCATTCATTTATCATAATGAGAATCTATGTCTCTGGATTTCAAAATAGCCACGTCAAACAACTTGCCACATTCGCATTCTATCCGCATTCTGTTATCTATGTCAGCATATCAAAATTGAATTATAAAAAGGAGAATAATGAGACAATCATTTCTTTATTCCTTCTTTAAAAAGCATAGATACATCTTGATGAAAATCTATTACATCTCTGATTTTTATTCTAATGAAGGTCTATTACATCTTTGGATCTTCCCATTTGATAATAAAGGTCTATTACATCTTTGGATCTTCTAATTTGTTGGTGGCAATTCCTTGTCGTCTCGACCTGAAACAACGAGCCAGACAATAGAATCAACTCTGGTCTTCTCTCTCAGAAAGACGAGAGGAGAACCCCAGAGTGCAGCAGCCCAAAGATGAGCTGCTATCAATACAACTGGTGGAGAGAAGACGACCCGCCAGGGGAACTAGGAACGAAATCATCCTTGTGATACAATTCCTAGTTCTGCGTCTCCACCATCCAACTCCCATGTATAAAGGCTCTTCCTACCATCTGAGGAAGACCTTTCTTGAACATGAAGAGTCCTGAGCTGCCTGATTTGAGTGTCAGAACCACATAAGCTGTCTGATGTGAGTGTCAGAAGAATGCCCTCTGCAACATCCAAATCACCAATGCCAGTCCTGAAGAAGCTTACTAGCCGAATCCATGCAAATATTAACAAAACAGGAAAAGTTAGCAGAATTTATCAAATAATATGCGCTTATCAACAAGCACAAACCAGCAGTGTGTGCCTATCAACAGGCACAAACCAGCAGTATGCACCTATCAACAGGCGCACATCAGCACTGCATACTGATCAAACAGACGCATATCAAAAAATGTGCGTCGATCAATAGGCGCACATCTCCACAGTGCAAGTTGATCACACTGGCGCATGTCAACAATACGTGCCTATGATTGAGACTAAGTACTGGATCACAGTGCGCGCCTATTCTCAGAAATAGTTAGCGTATATCAACAGTGTCTACAACATGCAGATCAATACCTATCTTCAAAAGTGGTACGAAAGAAGAATATTCATACCATTGATTCTTCTTCAAGACTTACCAATTTTTGAAGACACAGCATACAAAAAAATAACTCAGAATGGAGTGGCGCAAGTGGGACCTTGTGAGAAGCCATTTGTTTTGAGAAAGAATGAATGGCTCTTTCGTTTTGGCTATCCTTTTTAAAGTACTGAAGAAGGAAAATGGGCGCATCATTCTAGAAGCCTATTTTGGGAAAGAACTAAACAATAGGCGCTTAAGACCACGTGATGGATGCCATGTGTCTCTCAATGAAACAGTAAACAAAGAATTAGCCAAAGACACACGACCTTGTGTGCTATTCAAAATCACAGCCACACAACATATCAAAAATTTTAGATTTCATTTGCATAAAGATGGGTGGACCCCTACAGACAAGGACACAAGAAAAGAGAATATAATTTTTGGCATGCCTAAACATTATTCTTTGTTCTTGCCTTCATCGATCTGACGAAGGGCGGCGTCCAATTCCTGTATATTGCGTATCACCGAGCGACGCATCAGATTAAGGAATCCCTCCGAATCGCTGTGCTCCTCAGAGGATGGCCCACTACTTGAGCAATTGAAGACTGTCGGGTTTAAACTAAAACAGTCTAAAAAGTTTACCGCCCTCAATGCCGGGTCAACCTCCAATAAGTAAGTCGACGGCACAACATCATGTTCCACTTCAGGGGACTTGATTATAGTGTCAGCATTTATCTCCATCTCTTCTTTCTTGGAGGCCATTGAAGAACAGAAGTGAAAAATAAAGCATAAAGATCAACTACTACATATATATCAACAAAATGACTCTTCATATTCCTCAGGGGAAACCGAAAATCATCAATGAAACTCGGGAAGACGAAGAGAAAGTTTTGTGTTTTCGAGAAAGAGATTTAAATATGATGACCAGTTGTTGACTGGCGCAACTTGACTCAGTCAATTTTTTTTATAAAATTCAAAGTATTTGAAAACTTTGATACAGTTTTAAGTTTTAAAAACTTTGAAGGGGGTCTTATAGGACCTAAAAATCAAGTTACGCCCTGAATATACTAATCAGTGATCAAGTTGCGCCCCAAAGATCAAGTTGCACCACTGATATGAAGCTTAGAGAACAAGCTGCGCCACTGATCAGGTTGCTTCTGATATCAGACTGTGCCTAGTCTGATTGCGCCAAAATCTACGTGGCGTCTGACACTTAATGGCCATCATTACCTGACAGCACTGACAACTGACACCACAGTGAACGAGGAAAATCTTTTCAAATCCTGTGAATTGTGCCGCTCAAGGAGAGTTGGTAGACAGCTGTCATGTACACTTCGTAAGTTGCGCCTAGGCGTAATCCAGACAAATCTTTAGTTGTGTCTAGGCACAATCTGAATAACTTCTGCTCAAAAGCTGCCACGTGTCTAGGCGCGGCTCAATCAGGCACAGTTGACCGAAGCTCGCGCAACCTGATGAAGTTGAGACAACTTACATTCTAAAGCAGGATGACGTGGCGTACATACCACTAATCTCTCAAGACGTGTCTACTATCCTGTACACGACCACGCGTATCTCAATCACATGATGCCACACGTCTAAATACAGTTAGTACACGACTTAACAACTAAATGAAAGTTAGCACAACAGGAGGTTGGCGCAACTCAATTTGGCGCAATCCAGTCTCGCGCACATCAGAATAACTGCTAAAATAGTTATTTCTTGAACTCTATAAATAGAGTTTCCAATCATTGTGAAATGATCAGATATATACGCACAGAGATCAAGAACTCTTATAAAATTGCTGCTGCATTCTCCAGAGGCTACAATCTTCAAGTTCACATAGTCCAAGGGATAAAGTGATCGTCTTCTGATCAGATTCCTACAGTTGTACTTCCCTAGAATTCATTGTACTTTGTACTAATTCTTTTTTTCAAGTTTGGAATAAACTTTTTGTTTTTGCAAATACTTCCCTTCTTCCAAGCCACGAGATGAAGGATCGAATGTCATTTTGAAAGCACGACGTATGATACTTCTAAGCCGACCATGGGACCTTTCTATGTTCTAACTCAGTCTGACCCAACTTGGGATTATTTTTTTAACTATGTGGCTTTATCTTTTTTATTATGAAGCCTACTTGTGCAGTTGAAAATGTTCATTTTATTAGAGTAAAGGCCAAGCTGAGGCAAGTTCACCAAAGCCACCCACTTGAGCGAGGAGTCGCCTCGGCCGAACGGGACATTCGAGCAGACCGTTGTATAGCTAAGTCCGAACGCCGTTGGCGTTTCAATTCCTCCGATTGAGCTGAGCGGGATGGGGCATTACATTATACACCACTCAGAAAAAATTTTATCCTCGAAACTTACTGAGTACACTTATCGACTTATAACTTGGTTCAACATCCAATAACTCTTGCACACGCTTCGCCTTAACCAATCTCTGAAACCTGACTTGCATTAATATCTCAATCATTTTGTTTCAAACTAACGATCAAACTACCCTCAATCTTTTTCTTGAAACACGATTTCAAAATCCTCGATACCGTTCAGTTCCTATAGTCTCACTAGGATTCAATGTATCACTTAGTTGGATCGTACACATATTTCAGGCGTCTCCAAAATACATGCATGTTAGCCAAGCCTCGTGATAGAGAATTCGCTATTTTCACTCAAGTCAGATCGTGTACATATTCAGGCATCCCTAAAATATATGTATATTTGTCGAGCCTCGTGAGTAGGGTTTTCATATTCTTGAATCATTCTATCCATCAATACAAATCCTATCAATCCTCAAGATCAATCGTACCAATACTAACTCTCGAGACAGGAACGTCTTGCCTAACCGCTAGGCCATCTCTCTAGGCTAAAGTCATCCGTCTGTATTGGAATCATAGTTCCTCAATAATAATATCAATACTGACCCCAATCCTAAGGTCAAACCAAAGTTAATAAAACGGATTTTCTACCCAAGCTCGTATCACTCTAATTTCTAAACATCAAGCATATATTCTCCTACTCGTACTTACAATACTTAGTTCAACGAGTCCGAGTCATTCAGAAAAGCCATCCTATCATAAATTCACTCAACCAATTCCTCGATATATCAATATTGTTTGTCCAACAAGCAATTCGCATAGCCTATCTCTTCGAACACGTTCGATATAATCCACAGATCCATCCTTCCCAAATCAAGCATGCTACGACACGATTTGTCACTAAACCATAATCCTTATTCCATATTCCCTAAGTCGATTATCACAATTCACGTATTTGATCACAAGGTCGTCTAGCTGTAACGTCCCAGTCCCAAAATACGTATAGGACCAGGATATGATACATGCCAGCAACACTTCACCAATGGGTCAAATCTCAAAGTAAGCCCATTAGCAAAATGCTTAAGCTGTAAATCATGATAACAACCCAGCAATACAATACAAGTCACAGGTCACAGCTAATCTCATCCATACAGAAAATATGACATAATATATCAAGTCCAATAAAATAATACTAATGAGAAATATTTGTCCAACATGAAATAGAAATAATAATTGTACGGGTAAGATATCCCGAAACCACAGTATAAAGAAATAAATAATCAACTACATGTCCACTAAAAAAGGAAGAAAATAAAGTATCAAGTCAAAAAGAGATATGTCTCAAGAGAAGTCTTCAGCCACTATCTCGTCCTCCTGCGAAGGTACGTCACCTGCCTCGACTCCAGAACCGTATACCTCCGGATAGTCCTCGTCTCTAACTAAGCCTGGAGAGATCACCAGGTCCTCAGAGGACTAGAAAGACACATAATATACATACCAGCTATAACAGTAATAAAATACGTGGATAGATGAAAAGTGATATAAGAAAAGAAGGATTAAAGGGAGCAGTGCTAGAACTAAAACATAAAAGAAATAGCATGCCTGGAGAATCGTGCTAATAAACATAACTACAAGTAAATCGAAGTAAACCGCAGCCCGGTGGTTGCTAACGGCCCTATAGATTGTAGCCCGGTGGTTGCTAACAACCTATAGTTAGTCTCAATCGCAGCCCGGTGGTTGCTAACGATTGAGAGTAGTCAGGTATAGTCACGTCTATAACAAGGTCCTCGCCTAAAACTATGAGTCAAGTCAAACATGTCAAGTCCAAGTCATGTCTAGGTCACACAGGTCAGGGATACATGACATAGACAAAGACATTTTAACTCAAGACATGAACAAGATAAGAAAAATAAAACAAGTAATATGGAGAAAGAATAAAATCTGCGTGCACGCAAAACTAGAAAGTAACCAGAACGTGGAACATGAGAAGTATGGAACTAAGTAAGATATGAAAACAATAATATGGAAAAACTTATAAATACTGTAAAGCTTGGCAAGGTATACTTGCCTAGTGTCGCGCTGTGAATCTGAAACGTCGCTCCCGTGTCCACGCCGCCGGAACCCGACGCTCCTAGATAATTAATTAACTAAATTAACCCACTACTCATGAACTTAAAATATACTTAATTAGTCAAGATAATATTTTAAGATTATATTCAATTTCTCATGGAACCCTTTAGACCCATACAATCACACACAGGCTCCACGAAACACCGAACACAGTTTTAGGATTTTCGACTTTCCAATTAATCGGTTATCTTCCTACTTCAATCATATACTTAAAAATCATATAATGATCATAAGAATATTATTTAAACTAATTTTCTATAGATTTATCTCAGAATTTCTAGAATTTATATTTCTAAAGAATTATACTACTAGTTGTCTATCGGGTCGACTAGTCTACCCGAAATTTGTCTAGAACTTCATTAATTATCTAAAATTATGAAAACCCTCAAAAATACAATTTAAAAAGAATTAAAATATCTAAATATCAGAATATGAATTTTTGATGCAAGGGTTTCATGGTACTAATGGTTTGGAATCTTCTATGTCAACAAGTCACAAAAAATGACTAGTTTTGACCTATAATTTTTCCGACCAGAATTGACTTGCTAAATTCGTAAAAAAATACTTTAAAATCCTAATTTATATATATGAACACACATAAAATTCAGTTTTGATAAATTCCTACAGAAACTTATAGTTCCTTCACAACGTGGTAAGTTTTGGCTCTACCGAAACATGAAAATAGCTATCATAATTCATGAAATTTTTATGGGTGAAAATACTACCCAAGAGGCATCAAAACACTATTTCTAAAGAATTAATACCATAATTTCTACAGATTTATGAGATGTGTTTGAGAAGGAAAAGTTAGGGTTTCTTACTAAGGTCCTTGTTTTGTGAAGGCTTATTCTTGTCAAAGCTCCCTCCTTTGATGATGTACTTGCTCATCAATCCTTTCTTGATGAGCTTTGAGGGGTGGGAAATGGTTAGGATTGGTTGGGTGGAAAAGATGGAGTTCTTTTTTAGGGTTGGTTTGGTGGAGTTTGGATGGAAGAAGGATGAAAGAATGAGCCTTTATGGAGGAGGATGAGTTATGTGATGGAGGGGATGATGTCGTAAAGGAGAGGGGATGCTATTTTCGAAATTAATGGTTAAGGAGCTACTCTTGGGTGATAAATAAGAGTTTTTGGTGTTAGGGTTAGGGTTTTGATAAGGGTTGATATATATATGGGCCTATGGGTTGAGTTTATATATGTAGGAGGGTGTTTTCATGCATGGCATGGCCCGCCAATGTAGGGGACTATTTTTGGACGAAAATTACATGAAAATAATCTTTGGTTGGTCATATGTGGGGTCCACATGGATTAGTTTGGTTATTTGATGAGTTGGCTAATTGATTGATTGAGGATTTAACTAAAAGGTTTCCTAATATGGAACTAGTTAGATTTCTAAATATAAATACAATCTAAATATGAATTAAATATAAAATATATATATTTATTAATATATATTAATTCCCAACATGTCTACATAGGTTTGGGTTGGACTTTGGGTCAAATATAAACTAAGGCCAAGTAGGATTACACTAGGATTACACGTAGACAGTTTCTATAAATAGAAACTTTCCAAAATTAAAAATATATTAATATTAATAAAATATATATACAAAATATATATATCAATATGAAGGTATTTGAGAGTACTACATGTCTATTTAGATTTGGATTTGGTTCGGGTCAAGTCGGGGCTAAATTGGTACAACCGGGTCTCCTAGAAAGTCAATAATCTAATAATTAAATAAATAAATCATCGGCGGGGGTTAAGCCGCAACTTGGCCTGGTTTTCCTAGTTAGAACACACATATGGCTCGGCCTTCCCTATCATGGCTAAAATACTAGTCAAAGCACACGTGTACACTATCCGTGTCATAATTCTTAGTCGTCTTGTACTCCAAATCTTAACCGTGGCTAAGGTCATCTATAATAATAACTATTTAATCAAAAATATTCATAAATTCCATAAAATCCTATTTAAATCAAATAAATAATAAAAATAATTCCAAAAATTCAGGGGTGTTACATTCTAGCTCCCTTAAAAGAATTTTGTCCTCGAAATTAAAATAATTCACTAAGGTAAAGGAAAACATGTCTATGGTTCTAAGAAGTCTCTAAAGTGTGCTTTGTCTCTATGGTTAGTCCTAAGTAAACATGCACCAAACTAGCGTAAACTAATAATCTACTTCTATTATTAACACAAAATCAAGTTATTACCTTCTGTTGCCTCTTATGTCGTTGTTTCGTCTTCAATCCTCATGGCAAAGGTATGTCTTGGTCGTTGTGCTCATGTCTGCTGTCTAGCTTGCACAAACTGTGTCGCTTGGTCGGGAAGCGGTCCACGCGGATACCCTCCCTCAAACACAAGGGTTTGTCTTCCCGGAATAGGTGAAGACGTACATAAAATAATAGAGAGTTCAAGGATCGAATACAATTGCGGAGTTTCAAAGGTGATTGAATAGTTCGAAAAGAGAGAGTTATTAAGGCATTTGTGGATGAGATCCTAGAGGGCAAGTATTTGTTAACTATATCTCAATCCACGTAGAATAACCATAAGAAGAGCGAACCAAGTGCATTAGGTTGATCAGACCATAATATACTGATTCTAAATAGACAATATGTTAGTGGGCGTCCCCAATAAAACATATGTCCTGAACAAGCTCGATAAAGAATAAGCTTGCAAAAATAGGCTATAATAGCAGCATCAGTCAAGATAGTCAAATAATATAAGTATGCGAGAATATGATTTGAAAGAAAGCATAAGTAGTTCAAGTTCATCAAGGTCTAAGACTCGTCCCGGTGTTTGTGTCTCTACAGTTTTCCTACTATCATTTTGTCTAAGGGTTTAGTCGTCCAATTGGGGAATGGGCCTCTAAGACTCTAGAGTATAGGTAAGCCTATCCTTCTACACTATCTTATATTCAGTGTCATTCAACTATACTTCATTAATTTGGTCATAAGGACATTGTAAGCTACTTGTGAGGCTTTCTACCCAACTTTCAAGAGTTTAACTAATAGTGTAACTGAATTAATAGAGCATATATACCTACGATGACTCATCTTCCTAAATTCTATCGTACGAGAAATAAGACTCGCGGTAGGAACGAAATCAAGCAAGATGCAATTCAAGGCAATCAAACGAGAGTTTGAAAATGGAATCAAAGAAGGAGATCAAGTATGTGGATGAGTTCCTATGGGTTATTTCTATCCTATTCGCAGGCTCAAGTCGGTACAGTAACGTAACTGAAGTGATTAACGTAGACCTGCATGGGCCACCACAAAAAATATGTAATGCCACAGTCCCAAAATACGTATAGGACCAGGATACGATACATGCCAGTAACACTTCACCAATGGGTCAAATCTCAAAGTAAGCCCATTAGCAAAATGCTTAAGCTGTAAATCATGATAATAACCCAGCAATACAATATAAGTCACAGGTCATAGCTAATCTCATTCACACAGAAAATATGACACAATATATCAAGTCCAATAAAATAATACTAATGAGAAATATCTGTCCAACATGAAATAGAAATAATAACTGTGCAGGTAAGACATCCCAAAACCATAGTATAAAGAAATAAATAATCAACTACATGTCCACTAAAAAAGGAAGAAAATAAAGTATCAAGTCTAAAAGAGACATGTCTCAAGAGAAGTCTTCAGCCACTATCTCGTCCTCCTGCGAAGGTACGTTACCTGCCTCGACTCCAGAACCGTATACCTCCGGATAGTCCTCGTCTCTAACTAAGCCTGGAGAGATCACCAGGTCCTTAGAGGACTAGCAAGACACATAATATACATGCTAGCTATAACAGTAATAAAATGCGTGGATAGATGAAAAGTGATATAAGAAAAGAAGGATTAAAGGGAGCAGTGCTAGAACTAAAACATAAAAGAAATGGCATGCCTGGAGAATCGTGCTAATAAACATGACTACAAGTAAATCGAGGTAAACCGCAGACCGGTGGTTGCTAACGGCCATATAGATTGTAGCCCGGTGGTTGCTAACAACCTATAGTTAGTCTCAATCGTAGCCCCGTGGTTGCTAACAACCTATAGTTAGTCTCAATCGCAGTCCGGTGGTTGCTAACGATTGAGAGTAGTCAGGTATAGTCACGTCTATAACAAGGCCCTCGTCTAAAACTATGAGTCAAGTCAAACATGTCAAGTCCAAGTCATGTCTAGGTCACACAGGTCAGGGATACATGACATAAACAAATAAATTCTAACTCTAGACATGAACAAGATAAGACAAATAATATGGAGAAAGAATAAAGTATACGTGCACGCAAAACTAGAAAGTAACCAGAATGTGTAACATGAGAAGTATGGAACTAAGTAAGATATGAAAAACAATAATATGGAAAAACTTATAAATACTGTAAAGCTTGGCAAGGTGTACTTACCTGGTGTCGCGCTATGAATCTGAAACGTCGCTCCCGCGTCCACGCCGCCGGAACCTGACGCTCCTAGATAATTAATTAACTAAATTAACCCACAACTCATGAACTTACAATATACTTAATTAGTTAAGATAATATTTTAAGATTATATTTAATTTCTCATGGACCCCTTTAGACCCATACAATCACACACAGGCTCCACGAGACACCGAACACAGTTTTAGGATTTTCGACTTTCCAATTAATCGGTTATGTTCCTACTTCAATCATATACTTAAAAATCATATAAAGATCATAAGAATATTATTTAAACTAGTTTTCTATAGATTTATCTCAGAATTTCTAGAATTTATATTTCTAAAGAATTATACTACTAGTTGTCTATCGGGTCGACTAGTCTACCCGAAATTTGTCTAGAACTTCATTAATTATCTAAAATTATGAAAACCCTCAAAAATACAATTTAAACAGAATTAAAATGTCTAAATATTAGAATATGAAATTTTGATGCAAGGGTTTCATGGTACTAATAGTTTGGAATCTTTTATGTCAACAAGTCACAAGAAAATGACTAGTTTTGACCTATAATTTTCTCGACCATAATTGACTTGCTAAATTCATGCAAAAATACTTTAAAATCCTAATTTCTATATATGAACACACATAAAATTCAGTTTTAAAAAATTCCTACATAAACTTATAGTTCTTTCACAACGTGGTAAGTTTTGGCTCTACCGAAACATGAAAATAGCTATCATAATTTATGGGTGAAAATACTACCCAAGAGGCATCAAAACACTATTTCTACAGAATTGATATCATAATTTTTTACAGATTTATGAGATGGGTTTGAGAAGAAAAAGTTAGGATTTCTTACCAAGGTCCTTGCTTTGTGAAGGCTTATTCTTGTCAAAGCTCCCTCCTTTGATGATGTCCTTGCTCGTCAATCCTTTCTTGATGAGATTTGAGGGGTGGACAATGGTTAGGATTGGTTGGATGAAAAAGATGGAGTTTTTTTTTAGGGTTGGTTTGGTGGAGTTTGGATGGAAGAAGGATGAAAGAATGAGCCTTTATGGAGGAGGATGACTTATGTGATGGAGGGGATGATGTAGTAGAGGGGAGGGGATGCTATTTTCGAAATTAATGGTTAAGGAGCTGCTCTTGGGTGATAAATAAGAGTTTTTGGTGTTAGGGTTAGGGTTTTGATAAGGGTTGATATATATATGGGCCTATGGGTTGAGTTTATATATGTAGGAGGGTGTTTCCATGCATGGCATGGCCCGCCAATGTAGGGGATTATTTTTGGACGAAAATTACATGAAAATAATCTTTGGTTGGTCATATGTGGGGTCCACATGGATTAGTTTGGTTATTTGATGAGTTGGCTAATTGATTGATTGAGGATTTAACTAAAAGGTTTTCTAATATGGAACTAGTTAGATTTCTAAATATAAATGCAATCTAAATCTGAATTAAATATAAAATATATATATTTATTAATATATATTAATGCCCAACATGCTTACATAGGTTTAGGTTGGACTTTGGGTCAAATAAAAACTAAGGCCAACTAGGATTACACTAGGATTACACGTAGACACTTTCTATAAATAGAAACTTTCCAAAATTGAAAACATATTAATATTAATAAAATATATATACAAAATAAATATATCAACATGAAGGTATTTGAGAGTACTACATGTCTACTTAGATTTGGATTTGGTTCGGGTCAAGTTGGGGCTAAATTGGTACAACCGGGTCTCCTAGAAAGTCAATAATCTAATAATTAAATAAATAAATCATCGGTGGGGGTTAAGTCACAACTTGGCCTGATTTTCCTAGTTAGAACACACCTATGGCTCGGCCTTCCCTATTATGGCTAAAATACTAGTCAAAGTACACGTGTACACTATTCGTGTCACATTTCTTAGTCATCTTGTACTCCAAATCTTAACCGTGGCTAAGGTCATCTATAATAATAACTATTTAATCGAAAATATTCATAAATTCCATAAAATCCTATTTAAATCAAATAAAAAATTCTAAAAATTCAGGGGTGTTACACTAGCATAATAATATGTCACTCCCCAATCTCATGAAAGTATGATTATCCGCAGTGGATATAAAATCACCATGCCAACGCTTCCGCAGGATAATTATTCTCATTGAGGCGTAATTCTTGTATTAAATCTAAACTAATTCATTCTCGATACGCAGATTGGATCTACTCAATCCTCAAGTTTACTTGATCATCAATCACAAGTTCGACCAATCCTCAAATTTACCTTCACATCAAACCACAAGTCGAAGCAATCCAAATTGCCACGCCCTGATCTCCTAAGTTTGATCATTCTCGCGACATGAATCACCATGTCAGCGCTCACATAAAATGATCACCCCAAATCTGACATGACGCATGTGAGAGGCTGGAGTTGCGCTCGCGTAAGACAAGATCGTCGACGTTGTGCTTATCATCGAAGAAATCAAGAAATGATCATTTTTATTCAAGCATTCATTCTAATCAAAATTCCAAGTATAGCATCCATCAAAACAATAACACTTTACACGATCGTTATTCCTCGAATTAGAGTACCCCCGAGTTATCGCACATCGATCTTTGATACGCTCAATACCATCGATGATATGCATAACCTGACGATCTTCCTTTGCAATGAATTTCGAGTCGTGCAACTGATGCTATCATCCGAATTGGATTTACCATAATCTCCTCGATATTCAAGATTAAAATTCGATCAATAATCTCCGAACTATTCACATGATCAATTCGTTCAAACCCATAATCACATATGTTCATCCGTCTATCTTAAATCATCGAGCAAGATATTTTCTTAAAATGTATCGATCTATGCTAACTCAAATTATCGAGCAACATATATTCCAATCCTTAGAGTCATTCTCAAATATTCGAATCATTTCCATGCACGCTATCGTCCTATCGTGCTAACTTTTCTTATACGATTCATATCAATTTCTTTGATTGAGTCATCCGTTCGTACACCTTAAATTTTCATCGATTTAATTTTCCTACTCAATCATTCTCGTATTTATACTTTCACAGTTCCAATCTCGTGCGCGTCGTTTCTAATTCGTTCAAATCAATTTCATGTTACCTATCAAGTCATGACCAACTTTGAAACACTCTTTCTAAGACGTTGTGTACTCGTTGCTTGCTGATAAACTCATTGGCACCCCATATTCTCAATCGATCGACATCCCGAGGCTATCCCACACACCACCCAGGGATGAAGTTATTCGACAAATCCTCGAAACAAGTTTTAATTCATCATTCGATTACTTCAAATTTCTATTCGAACCGTTCCTCAAAATCCAAGCACGCTTATCTATTTCGCATCAACGATAACATCGTTTGATGGCACCCCTATCTATAGGCATCTCGTATTCTATAAGTCAAGTCAATTTCGATCCCGTTTGAAATAATTCGAGTTTCGCACACAACGTTTTCTAAGGTCGACACAATTCTTGGTGTATATGTCCAGCCCGACTTAGCCAACCGTGCTCATTTGAAGTTGACTTTATTTAACCAATTTCTTTTCGTGCGATTTTGTAAAAATATTTAGACTTATTGTATGGACAACACGTGGGACATTTGAGAGAGAGCGCACCAATGATATCGATCGCGGAACATCAGAGTTTGCGGAATGTAAACTCTCTTCCCGAATTTTCAAATTTTTATTTTTTATATTATTTTTCCTAACCCGTTATTTTTATGTTCAGAAATAATTTCTTTGGAAACATTTAAAGATTAGTTTACTATTATTATAAAAATTGTTGTTGGAAATGCCATTTAATTTTATGAAAAGCATGTGTTCTCGGATGTTTGGAATTGTAGGATATGTCGTTCAAAAGTTGTTTTCTAATAAAAAAGGAAATAGTTTTAAAGGTTATAAATATTTTGAATAATAAAAAGAGTTTTTTTCCTTTTGTTTCAAATAAGATTTAATTAATAGAAAGATATTTAATGGATGATACAATTATATTTAAAGTGCAATGATAATTATTTGTTTGAATTAAGATTAGGATTATACAAATATAATTTAAGTTGTTTTGATAACTTTAAATATTATTTTAAGGCTATTAGGTTGATCACTTAGATTACTTGGATTTGAAATTAGTGTCATTCGAATTGTTTGTTAATAGAAAATATATATTCGATTAACCTGATTAAATTCGATTTAGTTAGTTTTAAAAATTATTTATTATTCTTATAACCAATAGAGGATTTACAATCTATATTTTGTTTAATAAAATATTGAACTAATTCAAAATCAGATAAGTATTCAATAGATATAATACTTATCTAAGTTATCTTGATCATCCTGGGCCAGGGGCCCAGTCTTATTTTGTTATTTTAGAACTGATTCCTTGGTTAGGCCAAGAAGTCTGGTTTTTTCCCATGAGACAAATTGGGAATGTGTTGAGTTTAGTTTTCCTTGAATGGTTTAATTATTTTTTATTTACTATTAAAAATCAGTTTTATAAAAGTTCATATATACTATCTATATGCTTGCCCTTTAAGTATATTTTGGTTCTATTATCATTAATATCATTTAAAAACGTTTTTGCTACTATTATTATTCATATTACCGTTTCTAAATTATTGTGTAACAAATATATATTTTGGGCTCTGGGCCTGGTTTGTGAGATTAAGAATAATAGTAACAAATAGGTTTATAAGTATTATGTTTTGAGCTTTGGGTTTTGATATTGTTAACATCTAAAATTATAAATAAATTATTTATGGGGCTTATATATATACATATTATTTGGGTTTATATTACAAATAAAATTTATATTAGTATTTTTTAAATTGGGTTTTATAAATAATCGAGTGGCAAACCAAACTTGAATCCAAATATTCCCTTAACCTTAACTAAACAAATTACCTTTCTTCTTAGACCAGATTTTTCATTTGGCCAAGACTAAACTAATCGTATTTCTTTTGCCAAATTCGGATTTCTTATCCCACTTGGCTAATCAGACTATCCTGGACACAACGGTATTATCGATTTCACCAGCAAAGGACTCCAGGCAAGTGCACTTTCTGATTACTTTCAATTCTGTTAGTTTTTTCAGAACATATCATACATATGGTATCTTGCTTGTTGACACACTGGACACACAAGTTAGTATCGTGGACCTCTACTCATTATATTCTCATTTTATCATGTTTACCATGTTCGTGACTTGTTCGGGTCCATGAGTACAGGTTGGGAGGGGAAATATCTCAGTAGACGTGTGAACTATCCTTTCTATCTCCCGTGTCTTTCGTAGAGAATAGCAGTCGCACATTTCACGTGCGGGGTGCCTGATTTATTCCCTAGCCGTTCACACATCGAAACTGATATTTCAACACACGTAGATAGTTGTCTCATTTATTATTTCCTTATTTTCTCACCACTTGCCATGTCACCATGTTTATATATTCTTTTCTAGTGGATATATACCCTGTTCTATGTTCCTGCTTTCATACTCGTTATGCCATGACATCAATTTACTTTCTAGTTTTCTTTCACATATGCTATTTTCATGTATTGCAAATTCTATTTTGTTGCGAATAGCCTGTCGGTCTGTGTGCTTGTTCCATTCTTGATTAAAAACTAACATTTTTCAGGTTAGCCGTGACTTCTCTTAGCATTGGAAGATACGGATGTACTCGCAGTTCAAAACGTAGAAACTAGTTAGATAGCTTAAATTGTTGCAATAGATTTTATAAGACTTTGTATTTCCTTTCAAAACATATTCCATGTAAATGTTGTAATTAATTAGCAATGTGAATGAGCAATAAACATTATTATTTATGAGCATTTATTTATTATGGGCTTGACAGCGTTCTATCGCGGACTCTGCAGTGCAGGCTGGCTTGCGCATGCACTCGCATCCCAAAAAGCGGGTACGGGTCAAGACAAGTTTTTGTGGTGGCCCATGCAGGTCTGTTTTCGCAAATTATGCGAACTCGTGGTAGTACCATATTAGTCGTACTACTGCGAGCCTGCGACTAGGATCTAGGATGCTCATTCACAATTAGGACTAATTTGATTTTTAGGAGAATGACTAGGAATATGAGTCCCTTATTCAATTTGACTGTTGGGTAGTTAACATCGGTACATAGGCCATATGAATTAGGTAGGGGTTTCATTGAATTCAAAACCTATTAGATGACGTAAGAATTTTTCATAGTAGAATACACTATTGTGTAGGAAGGTAGGATCTAAGGTAGGTAGACTATTCGCTTGATAAATTATGACTTCTTAGGATTCAACTCTCAATCTTGATCAATTGTTCCATTTTATTTCCTCCCCCTTTACTCCTTCTCTCCCTCTCTCTAATTAATGGCAACAGAACCGAGAAAGAAAAAGAGAGAGAAAGAGAGAGTGACGAAATTAATTATTTTCTGTACAAAGCATAGTATAGGTACTATATTAATTACTTGTACACATGCATTTGTACGTATTGTATTAGTTAGTATTATTGTATTGGGTACAATATTTTATATATATAATTGTATTAAAATATATTATGATTATATTTATTATTGTATTGAGTATTATGTACATAGTGTTCCAAAAATAAAATAGATATAAGAGTATCATGTTTTTGGTTAAATATTGGGTTTAAATTGGACTAGTTTAAATGATTAATGGGTTTAGTCCAAATTCCTTAGATAAGTTTACATTTACGGATTTTTTTTAGATAATAAATATTATATAGTTAGCATGAAATATATATATATATATAAAAAAATATAGAAAATATATATATATATATATATATATATATATATATATATATATATATATATATATATATATATATTGTTTTGAGCCACAAGGAAAAAAAATTTGGTTTAATATATGGGTTTTAGGTTTGGCATGTTGTATTGGGCCGGGCTGAAGTAAATGGTTTTATTTATAGTTTACTTGGGCTTTTAAAAGAGTTGGGCTATATAAGTATATACATATGGGTATATATACATGCATATGTATGGGATTAGTAGAGTTATCATTATTTTGGCTTCGACCATTATCTTCCCTAGTTATTCATTTCATTTTTTTATGATACTTAAATGACATATAGTTACACTTCTCCTATCTTGATCACCTTAGAATTTGTTTAAACTATATTTCATGCCTAGGCCATATTACTTATTTAATTGCATAATGTAATTATTTTTTAAAAGGTCAATACTCTATTTCCATCCATTGACTTTCGAGCTTGACATGACACAATCATCCATATATTTATTCCGACTCAGTTTTGTTGAAATTCAAGATATATATAAGTTTTTCCCCCGAATCTTCGAATATTAGAGAAGTAGAAATTAAATTTGTATTTATTCTGTCTTCGAAATCATTTTTCTTCCTAATCCATCGTATGATTTTCAAAGGGAATACTTTTACTTCAAGTACAGATACTAGACATTTTCTATCATGATCGAGTTGTTTGAACTTTTGAAACTTCCTTGAAAATTCTTATAGACATCATTGAAAGAATAATTGATGATCTATAATGGCAAGGTAGTTGCGCGCTGTCGACACTTATTTAAATTATCTAGACTACGGGTTCACTGCAGCTAGCAGCGCACTGGCGAGGCATGACTCCTAAGTTGAAAAAAATATCAGGTAAGCATAGGTCATCGAATATTATTAAAACTATGCCTTAATTGTTCTATTTGATCTTTGAGTTAATATGTCAATAATGGATTAAGTTATAAAGTATTCGATACCATACCATTATTTGTGTCGTGATATCAAGGATTTACTGCAGCCAGATGTACACTGGCGAGGCTTAAATTCTCGAAAAAGTGATGTCACATATACATATGGTTTTTCAAATATTATAAAAACTATATCCTTTTGGCATATGACTAATGACTTAGTTCTTATCCTTTTCCTTTATTCCTGAACATTTCCTTCTTATCTTTCTATTTTTGAAACGTCATTGGTTTCCTAGTAATCTTTAAAACCTATCTGATTTTCTTCCGCTAGACTCCTAATCATATCTAAATATTGATTCTATATCGTGCCTAAATATTTTGCTTAACTAGTTGATCGTGCCAAAACGATTTTGATCGTTCTTAAAATGATTTTGATCGTTCTTAAAATGACTTTGATCGTGACTAAACTATTTTGACTATAGTCATAGTCGTGCCTATATTTCAAACTTTATTATTGCTAATGATTAGATTTATTTCAGCCTTGATCATGTTTAGTTTAATCATATTCACACTCGTGCCAAATTTTAATCATGCTTGGATGACTTACATGATTAATCGTGATCGTGATTACATTTTAATTGTATCTAAGTTAAAGATGTTTAGACCTTGACTAAATCCTCGACCATATAATTTGATCGTACCTTGATCGTGCCTAAAATAATCAGTCGTGCTAAACCAATTCTTCGATCATCCTTAAAACAAAAAATTGATCGTGACTCAATCATAATATATATTTAGATCGTGCCAAACCACATTTTCTTTGATTTTGCCCGCATTACACGTGACTAATTTGAGCATGAACCATATCATTCTCCCGATTATATCAATCGTCGTTCTCATTCATATCGATTGAAAATTTCGTTTCTTGATTATGTTCTTAGTCATACTTAATCGTGCCCTTTGAAATTCGATGATAGAATTTTTCTAAGGTGGGTAGAATTGTAAGCCCACTTCCCAAGTTTTCAAATTTTTATTTATTTTGGTTGTAGTTTTAAAACGTTTTTTTTAATTAGATAATAAAATTTCTTTTCTTAAGTTATATTATAAATACTTTGAAAGGAAGGATTTACCAAAATATTTTGTTTAGGATTTATAGAAATATTGTTCGCATATATGGATGTTATAAAATACTAATTTATATTATTATTATAAGGCTAGCCTTGAATTTATGAATGTATTTTAATATTATGTAATCAGTTTGAATATCGTTTTGCACTATTTTGAATAACTATGTCGATCAAGAATAGATTTGATCGATCATAGATTGATTAAATTTGTTTATATTTATAAAAATAATTATTTTTATTTTCTACACAAATCCCTAGTTCCCAAATCCCTAATCATCCAAATCCCTAACCCTAATTCCCAAATCTAACTCCTAATCCCTAACCCTAAATCCTCTCTTCCCAAAATTTTGAAAATATAGTTTATTATTTAATTGACTTAAATAGGGATTTATGGAATTTATAAATATTTTAAAAAAAATTATTATAGAAGGCCTTAGTCATGGTTAAGATTTGGAGTTCAAGACGACTAGAAATCATAGCACGAATAGTATAGTCGAGTGCTTTGACTAGTGGTTTAGCCATAGTAGGGAAGGCCGAGCCATTTGGGTGTTCTAACTAGAAAAACCAGTCAAAATTACGACTTAACCCCTATAGACGATTTAATTATTTATTAATTTATTAACTTTTTAGGAGACCCGATTGTGTTAAACTAGCCCGGACACAACCTAGAACCCAACACCAAGCTATACCTATTTACCCATTTCATTTCCACTCTAGTCGATCAGTGTTTTACTGATGTATTTTTCTCTTTTCATTTGTTTGATCAATATTCTCTTATCATAAAATTATTACCATCTTTTGCATCAACCAAGTCCGTCTACCCTAATAGTCCTTAAATTCGAGGACAAATTTATTTTAAGGTGGGTAGATTTGTAACCTCTCTTCCCGAATTTTTAATTTTTTATTTTTTATATTATTTTTCATAACCCGTTATTTTTATGATTAGAAATACTTTCTTTGGAAACATTTAAAGATTAGTTTACTATTATTATAAAAATTGTTGTTGGAAATGCTATTTAATTTTATGAAAAGCATGTGTTCTCAGATCTTTAGAATTGTAGGTGTCACGACCCGCACCCACTGTGAGGGTACGAGTACGTAACAGCGCCCAGCCTACACCGTAGTGTCGGCGGTAGAACGTTGTTCTAGGTCACTATCTAACCAATAACTTACGCAATTATATAATGTACTTGTCAAATCTCAACTCTGAACGAAGGACAAGTATAGATATAATAGAATCTCAATCACAGTCTAAGCACGATATGATAACACAAAAGCTTATAATTAAGACTAAATACAACAATAAAGCCAACTACTAAAATAATATAATCTCAAAACAATCTCAAAACAAAACATATCTCAACTTATTTACAATTCAAGTTCTAAAACATGAAACTAAATCAAGTCAACTAGCTAGTCTCCCGATCACTCTGAGTGTTGAGGCCAAAGGTAGCTAAACTATCTCATGGTCCATAGTAAGTAGGGTAAGTGTCCTCAGGACAATCATTTGTAAAATTTCAACAGGTCCAGTCAGGACATAAATGAGCACATCTCATCTAGAAAACCCAAGTAAATGACAGAGAACTATAAAGCAGTTATAGATAGTTGTATTGATGAACATGAAAGTTTATATTCAGGTGATGGTATAGAGAGACAGATAAAGTACAAGGAAAGTAAGGTAACTAAAACAAGAGAAGAATCATGGCAATAAAGACTGTAAAATAGAATCTAGCTGAACTAGAGTAACATGATGAGTCCAGACAGTATAATATAAGTCGAGTGTAATCCCAATGTGAGTCTAATACAAGATGAGTCGAATGTGATTCTAATCATTGTTCTAATAAGGTGATTCGAATAAGATGGTGCGAATAATGATTCACATGATGTTCTAACAATGATTCGAATAAATTCTCCAAGTGTGTTTTAAAATACTGAGATCGACATATAAACGGCTGTAGGTAATACGGCACACCACACACTGATCGGGTGAGGGATGGCTATCGTTCGAATATCATTCAAAGAGGGGTGATTCGAATAGGGGGATATGTCTACATGTCTAATCAGTATTTCCTCGCCCAGTCTAATACAAATGAATCCATAATCCAACACATAAGACGAATACAAGTCCAACCAGCACATGAAGATGCGAATAGGTGGTTCGAATAGTTTGAATGGTGATTCGAACAATAGAGGCAGGATGAGTAAAGTATGTGTGTCGTATACATGAATTCAGTAATAATAATACGTGTTTGTAACAAGAATCAAATAGAACTAACTAGAACTGAAGTACAGTAATTGACAAATAAATGAGAGAACTATCAGAGAATGTACTCGCCTGGCACTCTGAAAAGAGTAGTGTAATATCAGATGTCTGCAACAGAGTCACAATGTCCTAAACAGAGGAATATAGGTTATGACATGTCCAGAATGGTAAGTAAGAATATACAATGCAATCTACATGATTTCTAGGCTAATCTAGGTCAAAGTCAAACTTTGGTCAACCTTGGTCAATTATACTAGTCAACTAGGTCAATCCTAGTCCAGCAAGTCTCACTAGGCCTAACCAAGCCTAGGCTAGCAAACACACACCAATTCAAGTCACACTAGTCTACATAACCCAACACTCATGTGTATATATTCTATGTACACAAGACTACATAAAGGATCCCCATAGGCTATGCTACCTAGACTATATGCCATACACCTATATAGGCAATACACACATATCAATTACCATATATACATACATTCTAATTATATGGACAATGTACAATATCTATATTATATTACATATATCACACAAGCTATATATCACCATATACACATACATTCTAATTATATGGACAATGTACAATATCTATATTATATTACATATATCACACAAGCTAATATATATATATATATATATATATATATATATATATATATATATATATATACGCACATATAGAAGATAGGGGCAATGCATATGTATGTGTGTGTCATATGAGCTCATGTGTGTGTATGAATATTATGTGTAATAGGACTCAAAATCCAGTGTGTGCAATATGTTTTCAGAATTTCAAACAATGAAATGTGTGTGTCTTTAAAACAGTGTGTGTATAGATGTGTGAAAGAGTGTCATGTGTGTGTAGATAGTGTCTAGAGTACCTGTGTGTGCATAACAGGGTTGCACACTCTCAGTTTACAGTGCATCTCAGTCCCAGGTTTAACTCAGATTTCAGTGTGCAAATCAGTGTCCTGTGTGTTCTTTGGATTTCTAGTGTGAGATGTGTGTGTCATATGGACTTCATTGATCTCAGGAACAGTGGGATGAGTGTGTGACAGTTCAAACAATTGGCAATCTCATATTCAATATAAACAACCAATGTGTGTGTGAGTGAATAAGGATATGTGTGTGACAGTTTTCAATCTCAGATTTTATCAGTTCAAGAGTGTGTATATAGATGAAGTGTATATGACAGTTAAGTTTCCAGGATGACAGTGTATAGGTGATCATATTCTCAGATTTTAAGTGACAAACAATGTGTGTGAGTATTCAGTCTTAACAGTAATTTCAAAGCCCAAGCAAATCAAAACCCAATCATTACCACAATTCGTAATTCCATTTGAAACTTATACTCAGCAAAAATATATAAAAGTCACATTGAAATTTGAACCAACAAATTAGTAAACATGACAGAGGAATTCTCAGGATACCTAGAGTGCAAGTGTGTGGGTATTAATGTGTATGACAGTGTGTAGAGAGTGTCATGTGAGAGTTTCAAAAGTGTGTATCAGTCCAATGTAATCCCAAAAGCCAAATGCAAGATTTGAAGACTTAATCACTACCACCACCATGAATCCTAATGCAACTAAACTAAGCTGAGCATATAGGAAATAACATTGGAATTGGCCAAACCATTTCAGGAAACACAATGGCAGAGGAAATCTCAGATTCTCAGAAAAAGTAGTGTGCAGCATCTCAGTGTCCTGTGTGTGTTCTCAGTGATTCATAGCAATGAAATATGTGTCTAACATTGTGTAAGTGTCTCAGATTTTCAGTGCACCTAGTATTTCTAGATTTTGAATGTGTACACAAGAAATCAGCATTGTCATATATCAGGAAACAGTGTACATTCATAACAGAGCATATATCACAGGGTCTCATTTGAATGAAATCCCTAACCCGAATGCAAATATGAAAACTAAATCCTTTGCCATGTAAACCCTAGCACTCTAGCTAATTCTCAGACATAAATACAACACAAATTAATAACAAACACAGGTTAAGCATATTCGAATTTTCAGGAAACAAAGAACAGTCAAGTATCAAAAAATTAGGGATTACCTATTTCGAATTGAAATTAACAATCAATAATTCAAATTAGTGGTTGGTAAATGCAGACACATATGTGTTAGTGTCATGGGTGTCTCAATGTCCAAGGAACTGGACACAATTCGTGTCTAAACAACCATACGATACACAGACTGAAAATAGTGTACACAAGCATCGTGCACGTGTGTCGAGTGAGGTAGAGACACGTGTGTAGCACCAACTGTGTTGTGGTCGTGCACATGTGTAGAGGGGGTCTAAGGCTAGGGTTAGGACACCCTAAGTCGTGTCCAGGTCGTGTCCATGTGAGACACGAACACAGTGTCAGTCGCATGTCTGTGCGTGTGTTCTGCCAATGCACGAACAGTACGGGTCGAATAAATTCCAATTTACTAAATAAGATCCCACGAAACTTTAGGGTCTTCGTGTCAGTCACCTAGGGAATGTACACACCAATTTTGGTGTCACGAAGTGTTGTGTCCGACGAGAACTCGGACACGGGCAGCAGCGCACCCGACCGAGCCTCCGTGCTGCATGTCCAGCACAAAAATCTGACACGAAACGACACCAAACACGACTCAGTCTTCAAAAATATTAATATACACATATAGATCTAGGGATCCATGAAATTAGTTCAACAAAAATCGAAAATAAATTCCTAAGAGGCATTTAATCAAACACCTTCCTATACACTATGACACGTATCCGATACGGACACCAAATGGACACAAAATTTACCCAAACTTTAGGGACAGCTAGGGGACACCTAGATCTAGCCCTAAATGCAAAGAAAATAGAATATTAGAACAATTAGAGGAGTTTTACCTATAGGTGCAAATAGCAAGAAAAAGCTTCAAATGGGAGGTTCCTCCTTGCTAGCCAAATGCTCCAAATTAACCCAAAGCTGGAATTAATCTCCACAAACAGAAAATAGGAGAGTATTAGGCTCTAATGCAAGAAACTAGAGTGGAAAAGGATTTAAAATGAAGAATCTATGGAATGGGGAAGAATGGGCAACCTTTCTTTCTCTATGTGCTCCTTCAATACAAAAGAGGCAAGAACTAATTAGGAAATTATTTATAGGGAAGGGGGAGCCTTAAGTGGCTAGTCATAAAGGAAGGAATTAGGGTTACGGTTTCACTAATGGGCTATGGGCTGAGTTGTACTAGTCATGGAATCAATTTCTATGTCTCAAGCCTATGAACCAAATCACTAACCCTCCTATTTAAATCTTGATTTCTAAATGACTAACTTAGGTTGACTTAAGTTAGACTAGGGTCTCACCATGCTAACCAAGTCACCATAGCTAGAGTCAACATCTAGGTTAGCCTACAAAGTCTCAACTAGCCAAAGTCAAAAATAACAATCACCACTCCAATAATTAATCAAATAATTCCAATAAGTCAAAATAACCAAATTACCCATAGGCTAAAAATGATAATTAAATATTCCAATCACATGATTAGGCTCTAGGTCAGACAGTCTCTCGGGTTTCACTAGCAACACATCAAAATCACAAGTCATGACTTAAAACAATTTTAAATTGATTAAAAATCACCAAAAATCATAATGTGATATAAATATCAATAAATTATAATTATAATTACAAAATTTCAAAATTATCATCATTTGGAAAACTGGGTGTTATAGTAGGATATGTCGTTCAAAAGTTGTTTTCTAAAAAAAAATAGTTTTAAAGGTTATAAATATTTTGAATAATAAAAAAAGTTTTTTTTTCCTTTTGTTTCAAATAAGATTTGGTTAATAGAAAGATATTTAATGGATGATACAATTATATTTAAAGTGCAATGATAACTATTTGTTTGAATTAAGATTAGGGTTATACAAATATAATTTAAGTTGTTTTGATAACTTTAAATATTATTTTAAGGCTATTAGGTTGATCACTTAGCTTACTTGGATTTGAAATTAGTGTCATTTGAATTGTTTGTTAATGGAAAAAAATATATTCGATTAACCTGATTAAATTCGATTGAGTTAGTTTTAAAAATTAATTATTATTCTTATAACCAATAGAGGATTTACAATCTATATTTTGCTTAATAAAATATTGAACTAATTCAAAATCAGATAAGGATTCAATATATATAATACTTATCTAAGTTATCTTGATCATCCATTTCCTATAGCCAACCGGTCATATAGGTATATATGAAATTCTCAAGCCCATCAAGGAAAACTTAAGCTGCTAAGATTCCCTTTCTCTTTCTCTATCTCTAAACATATAAACTGCAGTACTCTTCCAACCCATCTCTTATCTATATACACATGTATATATAAATGTTCACCTCGGAAGCTCATATCCTCTCTATCATTCAAATCCTGACTCCACATACCCCTGCCATCTACGCCAACACCATCCGCCATTACCATAAACATCACCACCATCTTCGCTGCGACACGCACCACCACCCTAACCGCATCGCCTCGCCCCTTCTCTCTTTTCGATCAAAACCAACATCACCATCATCGCCTTTTAGCCTCCTCCATCAAAGTCAGCACCCCTGGCCTCCCCTAACCTGACCACTAGCAAACATCCATCACTGCAACCATCATCAACACCACACAAATCACAAATTCGTGTCCAAGTGTCCCTGTCCGTGCCCATTTTCTTTCATATTACAGTTACAATCCACAACACCCAAAAACCCACCAATACCAAACTTGCGTCGGACACAACCAATACAAAAATCCTCTATCGAGATCCAGCGCCCGACCTCCTCCCGGACAGCCGACCCAAACCGCCATCAAGCACCACAGCCACCGTACCCCTGTACCGCAATTGGCACTCTGCTGCTGGCGCCCACACGTCTCCTCGCTGTCTCGTATCCTCGCCTGCACTGGCCATCTCCTGCCGCCCAACTTCCCCATCTACGACACAACAGACCGCCGCTTAACACCCGACCAACCACCGCGACCGGCGCTACCGTAGTCGGCCGTGGTTTACCCTCTTCCCGCCGCCGGCGTCAGTTGAACCAAGCGTCGAGCCAGCGTCGGTGGACCCCTCAGTGAGCCGCTCTCCGGCAGTGGATCTGGCCGTCATTAGGCAGCGAGTCCTTTTACAGGCGCCGCCCTTCCAGTGCCTCCGTCCAGAGGCAGCCGAACGTCGCCTTGTCCGCCTCGCCCGACCGCCCATCTATCTGCAATCGCTGGCGACTACCTCCTCCGAAGTGATACGCCTTGGCACGGCGGTCGTTTCATCAATCTCAGCACTGACGCCGCTCCGGTAGTGAACTACTAGCCGCCAGCGCCACTATCGAGCTCCGCCATACGCAGGCGCAGGGAACCCCGGAAGCAAAACCCCTTCCCATCTCCGGATCGCCCTCACTTTCCTCTCCCCTCTCACTGCAAGTATGAGTCTATGACCCCTTTCTCTCTCTTGCTATCTAAAGCTTTATTTACTTGATTTGTTTGTACTATTATTTATTTTGTAAAAGTCTGGGTTTCAAGCCCATTGATTATTTGGTTATGTTATTCCAGGCTGGGCCAGGGGCCCAGTCTTATTTTGTTATTTTAGAACTGATTCCTTGGTTAGGCCAGGAAGTCTGGTTTTTCCCATGAGACAAATTGGGAATGTGTTGAGTTTAGTTTTCCTTTAATGGTTTAATTATTTTTTATTTATTATTAAAAATCAGTTTTATAAAAGTTCATATATACTATCTATATGCTTGCCCTTTAAGTATATTTTGGTTTTATTATCATTAATATCATTTTAAAACATTTTTGGTACTATTATTATTCATATTACCATTTCTAAATTATTTTGTAACAAATATATATTTTGGGCTCTGGGCCTGGTTTGTGAGATTAAGAATAATAGTAACAAATAGGTTTATAAGTATTATGTTTTGATCTTTGGGTTTTTATATTGTTTACATCTAAAATTATAAATAAATTATTTATGGGGCTTATATATATACATATTATTTGGGTTTATATTGCAAATAAAATTTATATTAGTATTTTCTAAATTGGGTTTTATAAATAATCGAGTGGCAAACCAAACTTGAATCCAAATATTCCCTTAACCTTAACTAAACAAATTACCTTTCTTCTTAGACTAGATTGTTCATTTGGCCAAGACTAAACTAATCGTATTTCTTTTGCCATTCGGATTTCTTATCCCACTTGGCTAATCAGACTATCCTGGACACAACGGTATTACCGATTTCACCAGCAAAGGACTCCAGGCAAGTGCACTTTCTGATTACTTTCAATTTTGTTAGTTTTTTTAGTACATATCATACATATGATATCTTGCTTGTTGACACACTGGACACACGAGTTAGTATCATGGACCTCCACTAATTATATTCTCATTTTATCATGCTTACCGTCTTCGTGATTTGTTCGGGTCCATGAGTACAGGTTGGGAGGGAAAATATCTCAGTAGACGTGTGAACTACCCTTTCTATCTCCCATGTCTTTCGTAGAGAATAGCAGTCGCACATTTCACATGCGGGGTGCCTGATTTATCCCCTAGTCGTTCACACGTCGAAACTGATATTTCAACACACGTAGATAGTTGTCTCATTTATTATTTCCTTATTTTCTCACCACTTGCCATGTCACCATGTTTACATATTCTTTTCTAATGAATATATACCCTGTTCTATGTTCCTGCTTTCATACTCGTTATGCCATGACATCAGTTTACTTTCTAGTTTTCTTCCACATATGCTATTTTCATGTATTACAAATTCTATTATGTTGCGAATAGCCTGTCGGTCTGTGTGCTTGTTCCATTCCTGATTGGAAACCAATATTTTTTAGGTTAGCAATGTGAATGAGCAATAAACATTATTATTTATGAGCATTTATTTATTGCGGGCTTGACAGCATTCTACCGCCGACTCTGCGGTATAGGCTGGCTTGCGTGTCACCCCCAGTTTTCAAATTAGGGGTATTTTCATCATTTTCAAGTTTTAAATTATTTTAGGAATTTTATTTGATTTTATATGATTTTTAGGAATTTATTTGGGTTGGTTTGGATTTAATCTAATTCGGACTCAATTTGGAGATCTGGGTAGCCTGGACCCTAGTGGGACCCCTATACTAGCTGGGCTTAGCCCATATACCATCATAATTAGGCTAGAAATTATTAACCTAATTTCCAGGGCTTAATTAGTTATTTTAGAGGCTTAATTTGTATTTAAGATTGAACCGAACCAACCCGAATTCAAATAAACCCAAACCAAGTCAAGTGGGTTGAGGGCTATTGGATCCCAACCCAATAGCCCATGGGGTGGCCGGCCATGAAGTCCATTCCCCCCCCCTTTGTCTTCTCCACAAAGCAACCTCTTTCTCTCTCTTTCTCAAATTTCTTTCTCTCCAAGCTCTCTCTCTCCAAACAACTCCATTTAGGTTTGTCATTAACCCTTCATTAATTACTCCTTTTCATTCTTGTTCTTCACAATAAATATAGAGAATGCAATTCTCTACACTTTGCCCTCTATTTGTAGGTTTCTCCCTAGAATTTAGGTTAGAGTTAATTAGGGGTTTTGTAAGTTTTATATATATATATATATATATATATATATATATATATATATATATATATATATATATATATATATATATATATATATATATATATATATATATATATATATATATATATATGGTATATATATGTATATGGTATATGTATATATATATATGAATATATATATATGAAAATATATGTATACATGTATTTGGGTGTGTGTGTGTAGAGAGTGGTGGGATGAGAGAATGAGAGTGGTGGTGTGGTTGTGTGTGTGGTTGTGTGAGTGGTTGTGGAGATATATATATAGATGTATATGTGTATTTATATATAATATGTATATGTGTGTGTATGTGTTTATATATATATATATATGTAGAGATGTGTGTGTGTGTATATATATGTAGAGATGTGTGTGTGTTTATATATATATAGAGGGATGGATAGACATATAGATATATAGATATCTAACTAGCTATAGGTATATATATATATATATATATATATATATATATATATATATATATATATATATATATATATATATATATATATATAGGGAGATATATATATAAAAGAGGGAGGAGAAGAAGTAGCAAAGAAGTAGTAGTAGTAGCAGTGGCAGTAGCAGTAGAGTAGGAGCAGCTGCAGCAGCAGGGAAGCAGCAGCAGCAAGCAGAGCATTAGCAGCTGCTGCTGCAGTAGCAGATGCAGCAGTAGCAACAGCAGCAGGAGCTGCCTTGGCAGCTCCTTCCCCCCCCCCCCCTTCACCCCCTGTACACCCCAATTAAACCCCCCCTAGTACCTATATATATGTATATATGTAGGTAGATATATATGTATATATATATATATATATATATATATATATATGTATAGATAGATAATTAGAGGGTTAGATAGAAGAAAGTTTAGAAGTTAGAAATAAGAAGGTTTAGGAATTAGAGAGAAAAGGAAAGGAGAAAAAGGAAAGAATTAGAAGTTAGGAAAGAAAAGTTAGAATAGGAAGTTGAGAAGGAAAAGAGAAGAAGAAGATTAGAGAAGTTAAGAAGAAGAAGAACTAGAAATGAGAGTCAAAGAAGAGGATGGAGCGAAGGCCAAAAAGAGGGGTTTTTAGTAGAAGTCGAGTTAGAGGGCGAAATTGAGCCCGGAGCATCGGATCGCGATGAAACTTGACATAGGCCTAGGTTACGTGATTTAGATTTTGCGGGTAAGCTCCCGAGTGGAAATCGGGGTCGTAGGGCGCCGGTATCGCGCCGTGTCAGCGCGTATCTTGAAATATTCAAGATATCTGCAACGGGCCGTAAGGTGGACTAGACATCCACTTTATCTAGGTATTATGGTAGATAACGAACCTATAGGATAGTACCCTACTACCCTAGGGAGATCGGGTCAAAATAACTAGCGTAGGTAGGCTATCTAGATAATCGCCGAGGGTGGAATTTTACCCTTAAAAAGGGTAAAATAGGGATTTGGCCCACGGCCAAGATTTGAGTTCCCAAGTCCAAGATGGACTTGAATATGGGTTGTATAGGTTGGTAATGAGTAGGATTAGCTGTCTAAACCTAGTCTTGGACCCGGTTGACCACGGTTGACTTTTTGGACTAAAAGTCAACTATGGGTCAACACTTTACCCAAATTAGTTCCAAATTCCATTTAACTTGGATAGTTGACTAAAAGTCAACTATTAGTCACCAGTGACCTAGAGTTGACCTAGAGTTGACCCGAGTTGACCCGTTGACCAAAAGTCAACGGTAAGTCAGTTTTTGACCTAGATTGATCCGGTTTAACTTCTAATGTTCTCCCATGACCAAGATTGACCCGACTAGACATGTCTTGACCTAGAATGATTAAATAGGATTTAATTTGATTTAACTTTACTTCCTAAACTTAGTATTGATACGTCTTGTTCTTTATAGGTCCTCGAGATACTGCAGTTGATCCCGTCGACGTATATTATCATCTTACAGGCGAGTACATTCTCTGATACTTATTCCCAATTTATGATAACTGTTATGATTCACGTACTTAGTGTTGATATGCTTATTCCCGACACATGGTTCTCACGGATTGGTATTCTTGGATCCCGACGAGAGATATTTTCTCCTTCTTAGGTTGGGATGTATTGTGCAAGCACCCTTATAGCTCTTGCTCAATATGTGGTCACTGATTCTAGAGAAGGCTAGCTACCTTCTTATTAGAATCCCGTGCAGTGACGTGTCCTGTTTGGATCCATTCTACCAGTTGGGGTAGGGGGAGTAGTAGCGTATGCCTGTGATCATATCCCCTTGCATTCTTGAACAGTGTGAGTCATATACCGCACTTATGACTTGCCAAGCCGATTCTCGACAGGTACCCAAGCCGATCACAAGCCGAAACTATTACTCACACACATTGGATATATAGCTTACCTTGATTGTGTACATGCCATGATCCCGTTCTATTTCTTGTTCTAGCTCTAGCTTTACAGCTTACCATGCCATGATACATACATGTACACTCCATGATTCATTGTATATGCTCTATTTACAGTCTTATAGCTTTTATTCTATCTTGAGATCTGTTATGAGATATATGTACTCGTTCCATCCTGACTGGACTGTTGATAAAATATTACAGATATCGACGAGGGAGATTGCAGTACCTACTACGGTCCGTACGACGTAGTGGGCCTAGACTTGGTCCCGCAGGGCGTAGCTCCGCCTGACGAGACTATACCACTTGTTTAGTTAGAGTAGGTCTTTGTACTGGACTTAGTTTCCAGTTACTTTTTGAGACTGTATTATATTTGGACTGTATTAGAGACTGGACTTGTATATTATTTGTATTTGGACTTGGCAGGTTATATTTTATCGTCTTGTTGTCTTTATATTTCAGTCTTTACTTATCATCTTAGAGTTGTGATTGGGTACTTATATATATTCATTGCTTGTCCTCCGTTCGGAGTTGACTATATTCTCGACAGGTTTTGTTATATATATAAACTGTTGTCAGACTAGAAAATACACAGCGTTCTACACCGTTTTTCCGGTGAGGGCTGGGCGTTGTCGCATCACGTGCCCTTTTAGCGGGTGCGGGTCGTGACACGTTTTAGTGGTGGCCCACGCAGGTCCTGAAGTCGCAATTAGTGCGATGTCGTAGCGGCACTCGTCTTAGAGTGTTGACTACGAGCCTGTGTTACCCATAGGAAATAGTAGACTAAGAGTGCTCAATCACAGTAGGATCTTTCCTTGCTTATCTTGCTTACCGTCTTTGATATTGATTTACTGCTTTCTAGCTGTCCTCCTTTGATATTGCCTTCATGTGCCATATTGATATCTTCTTCTCAATTTGTCTCCAGGATATTGATGACTCATTCTCCTGGCGAGGAGCACGGGGAGACGGAGAGGTCTGCCACCTCTGGCGGACAGGCTCCGGTTACTTCCCCGGCTGATGGGACTTCTGTTGGGGCTCTCGGAGGTACTCCTCCAGCTACCTCGATGACCATCCCTGGGGCCATTACGGGTGCTCTTTCCGTAGTGCCAGGGGCTACAGCAGGAGCTGTCGGGGGTATTCTTCCTCCTCAGCAGGGGACTCCTCCGGTGATGATGAGAGCTATTCCTCCATTGCCTTCTCTGCCCACAGACATGGGGCAGATGCTAGCGTTCTTTCACCAGGTGCTTGAGTCCCAGCGGGCTCAGCATGAGGCTCGGTTGAGACAGACAGAGGCCATGCGCCAGGGCATGGAGGATGCATACAGATTGGCTATGGCGGCAGTGGAGCGTGGGGCTCCACAGAGGGAGGTTCAGCAGCAGCAGCAGCAGCAGCCGAAGATCGGGGATATCCAGGCTTTCAAGAAGCTTGGTCCGAGGGATTTCTAGGGGACAGAGGGCATTATTTATGCTGATGACTGGCTCGAGGATATCGAGCGCCAGATGGGGGCCTGCCGTCTGGCAGCCGACCTGAGGGTCGAGGAGGTTGGGTTACAGTTGTTAGATATTGCCCGGACATGGTTCCGGAATGAGCCGGCTCTTGCAGGAGAGGGCCGTACTTGGGCAGAGTTTCGGGCCCTGTCAGAGAAAAGTTCTTCTCCCCCACGGACAAGATTGGCCTGGTGCGGCAGTTCCAGAACCTGCAGCAGGGCAGCATGACCGTAGAGGAGTATACGGCGGAGTTCGGCCGGCTGAGCCGATACGCCGAGTACATGGTGAGTGACCCGGTGATCCGAATGGAGCGCTTCCGGGAGGGATTGGCATGGGATATCAAGATCCTGATCCCTTCCTTCTATGCGACATATGCGGAGGTCTACGCAGAGGCTCGGAAGGTGGAGAGGGAGTTGGGCTTGAAGCCGAAGAGGGATCGAGATTTGTTTTCAGGGGCCAGTAGCAGCGCAGGGCCTGCTAAGCGCCCTCAGCTTCAGCATCAGTCGTTCCAGCATCACCAGCAGCAGGGACAGGCCAGAGTGTCTGTCCAGAGGAGTCAACAGCGTCCGGGGCAGGATGATCCACCGTGCCACTTCTGCAAGAAGCCCGGTCACCTCTTCGAGTTCTGCAGGAGGAGACTGGGGCTGTGTCTCTTTTGCGGTGCCGCTGGGCATCAGATGCGGGAGTGTCCCAAGAACTTCCGTGCAGCTGGAGCAGTTCAGAGGGCACCCGTTCAGAGGGCACCAGCTAGTGTGCCGGTAGTTCAGTAGCGAGGTCCGCTTCCGACTCAGCAGCAGCAGTTTGTTCAGCACCGCCAGCAGAGGGGTGGTCAGGGTAGAGCCTTTACTCTTGCAGCCGAAGAGATGGAGCCTATTGCGGATGTTGTCGCAGGTTCTATTCTGCTCGATTCTTTTCCAGCTTTGGCCTTATTTGATTATGGTGCTACGCACAGTTTTGTGTCTGTTTCTTTTGCTCTTAGGCACAATATTATTGCTGAATATCTGGGTAGGACTTGCAAGATTATGACTGGGAATGTCATCATCCTAGTTAATAATGTTTGCAAGGAGCGAAGAGTTTCTTTGAGAGGCCGGGAGCTGAGTACGTGTCTGCTCGTAATGCCACTTCCGAGTTACGATGTGGTACTCGGTATGGATTGGTTGAGCACGCACCACGCTAGCATCGACTGCAGAGGGAGCAGGATTCTATTTAGGCCGCCGGGAGAGCCGGAGTATGAGTTCACCAGGGGTGCAGTGGAGCAGGAAGATGGATTCTGCGGAGCGTTGTTGGCGGGGCCGGTGTTGCCACATCCACTCATTGCTGAGTTCTTGGATGTTTTTTCCGAGAAGCTGCCCGGGATGTCGCCAGATCGTGATGTTGAGTTTTCTATAGATCTAGTGCCGGGTGCTGAGCCTATCTCCCAGCACGTCTATAGAATCAACAACAGTGAGTTAGCGGAGCTGAAGAAGCAGGTCGACGAGCTGGAGGACAAGGGCTTTATTCGATCTAGTTCTTCATCTTGGGGCGCGCCAGTTCTTTTTGTCCCCAAGAAGGATGGTACGGTACGTCTGTGTATTGATTACAGGGCGCTCAACAACCTTACCATCAAGAACAAGTATCCTCTGTCGAGGATTAATGACTTGTTCGACCAGTTGAGCGACGCGAGGGTGTTCTCGAAGATTGACTTACGCACCGGGTACCATCAGCTGAAGGTGAAGCGGGATGACATTCCGAAGACTGCCTTTCGGACCCGCTATGGCCAGTATGAGTATACCGTCATGCCGTTTGGGTTGACCAACGCCCCAGCGGTATTCATGAACTTGATAAACAAGGTATTTCACCAGTACCTTGACAAGTTCGTGGTGGTCTTCATTGATGACATTCTCATCTACTCGAAGACACCAGAGGAGCACGAGGAGCACCTGAGGATTGTGTTGGACACTCTCAGGAGGGAGCAGCTGTATGGAAAGCTGTCCAAGTGCGAGTTCTTCTTGGATCGCGTGGAGTTCCTAGGCCATGTTGTCTCTGGCGAGGGGATTTCAGTGGATCCGAAGAAGATTTCTGCGGTGGAGTCCTAGTCTACGCTGAGCTCAGTAGCAGAGGTTCAGAGTTTTCTGGGTATGGCAGGTTACTACCGGAGGTTCGTACAGGACTTTTCCAGGATTGCCCAGCCGATGACCCGCCTTACCAGGAAGGACGAGGAGTTTGTTTGGTCCGATGAGTGCCAGGCCGCCTTCGAGGAGTTGAAGGCGAGGTTGACTACAGCTCCTATCTTGACGCTGCCATCTGGATCTGGTGGTTATACGATCTACAGTGATGCTTCAGGACGGGGTTTGGGATATGTGCTTCAGCAGCACGGGAAGGTAATTGCCTATACATCTAGGCAGTTACGTCCTCATGAGAGGAATTACCTTACCCACGATCTGGAGCTGGCAGCGGTCATCTTTGCTTTGAAGCTGTGGAAACACTATCTGTACGGAGAGCGAGTTGAGATCTATACAGATCACAAGAGCTTGAAGTACGTGTTTACCCAGAAGGAGCTGAATATGAGGCAGAGGCGATGGTTAGAGCTGATGAAGGATTTTGATATATCCTTGCAGTACCATCCGGGGAAGGCCAACGTGGTCACGGATGCTTTGAGCAGGTATCCCGTGGCTATGTGTTTGACGATGGATCGTCACCTTCTGGCAGATCTGGAGAGCTTGGGCATAGAGGTGATAGTTCCTGGGTTCGAGGTGCAGATGTGGGGTCTACAGGTACAGTCGGAGCTGATAGACAGAGTCAGGGCAACTCAGTTTGAGGACGAGGCTCTGAGGGTCATCAGGAAGCAGGTCCAGATAGGACTGTTGGATGAGTTCTCTTTAGCAGGGGATGGGTCGTTGAGGCATGATACCAGATTGTGCGTGCCGAGCGGAGGACTTCGGGAGGAGGTTCTTCAGGAGGTGCACCGTTCTCAGTACTCTATGCATCCCGGAGCCAACAAGATGTATAGAGACTTGAGACAGCATGTTTGGTGGTATGGCATGAAACGTGAGGTGGCTCAGTTCGTGTCGAGATGTTTAGTGTGCCAGCAGGTGAAGGCCGGGAGGCAGAGACACGGTGGATTGCTCCAGCCACTACCCATTCCTGAGTGGAAGTAGGAGCATATCACTATGGACTTTGTATCTGGGCTTCCGCGCTCTCCAGGAGGGAAGGATGCGATTTGGGTCATTGTTGATCGATTGACCAAATCGGCCCACTTTTTGCCTTTCAAAGTGGGTTTGTCGACGGAGAGGTTGGCCGAGATGTATGTACGGCAGATAGTCCGATTACACGGGGTGCCAGTGAGTATAGTCTCGGATCGGGACAGCCGATTCACTTTCCACTTCTGGCAGAGTTTGCAGCTTAGCTTGGGCACATCGCTCAAGTTCAGTACAGCATATCACCCCCAGACAGACGGGCAGTCGGAGAGGACGATTCAGACCCTCGAAGATATGCTACGCACCTGTGTCTTGGACTTCGAGGGATCTTGGGAGGACCACCTTCACTTGGTAGAGTTTGCTTACAACAACAGCTACCAAGCCAGTATAGAGATGTCACCTTTCGAGGCTCTATACGGACGGAGGTGACGTACTCCCTTGTCTTGGGATAATGTCGGTGAGAGGGTTTTGCTTGGCCCTGAGATGGTGGTGGATGCTGCAGAGAAGGTCAGGGTTATCAGAGATAGACTTCGGGTGGCGCAGGATAGGCAGCGGCATTGGGCCGATAGCCACCGGAGGCCATTGGAGTTTGAGGTATAATTTAGATTTTTCTAGTATTTGAGTCTGATTGTGATTGTTTTAGATCAAGCTCTAAGTCTTGTGTTTTGTTCTAGGTTGATGATCTTGTCTTTCTGCGGATTTCTTCGACACGTGGTACGATTCGTTTTGGTGGCGGCGGGAAGCTTAGTCCACGATACATCGGACCATTCCGTATCCTGGGCAGGGTCGGTGCAGTGGCTTACCGACTGGAGTTACCGCCTGCACTAGAGGGAGTACACAGTGTGTTCCACGTATCGCAGCTGAGACGGTACGTGGCAGATCCCAGTCACATCTTAGACCACTTCGAGATCGAGGTGGGACCGACACTCAGCTACCCAGAGAAGCCGGTCGAGATCTTGGACCGAAGAGAGAAGGTGCTCCGGAACCAGGTCATTCCCTTGGTTCGTGTTGCATGGAGACACCACTCTCCAGGTGAGTCCACCTGGGAGAGGGAGGACGACATGCGGGAGCGATTCCCATATCTCTTCGAGCCTTGAGGTAAAATTCTTTCTTTTTCTTTCTTTGTTCTGTTCATGATTGCAGTGTTAGTCCTCATTCAATTTCGAGGACGAAATTTTTTTTTAGGAGGGTAGATTTGTCACCCCCCAGTTTTCAAATTAGGGGTATTTTTGTCATTTTCAAGTTTTAAATTATTTTAGGAATTTTATTTGATTTTATATGATTTTTAGGAATTTATTTGGGTTGGTTTGGATTTAATCCAATTCGGACTCAATTTGGAGACCCGGGTAGCCTGGACCCTAGTGGGACCCCCATACTAGCTGGGCTTAGCCCATATACCATCATAATTAGGCTAGAAATTATTAACCTAATTTCTAGGGCTTAATTAGTTATTTTAGAGGCTTAATTTGTATTTAAGATTGAACCGAACCAACCCGAATTCAAATAAACCCAAACCAAGTCAAGTGGGTTGAGGGCTATTGGATCCCAACCCAATAGCCCATGGGGTGGCCGGCCATGAAGTCCATCCCCCCCCCCCCCCTTTGTCTTCTCCACAAAGCAACCTCTTTCTCTCTCTTTCTCAAATTTCTTTCTCTCCAAGCTCTCTCTCTCAAAACAACTCCATTTAGGTTTGTCATTAACCCTTCATTAATTACTCCTTTTCATTCTTGTTCTTCACAATAAATATAGAGAATGTAATTCTCTACACTTTGCCCTCTATTTGTAGGTTTCTCCCTAGAATTTAGGTTAGAGTTAATTAGGGGTTTTGTAAGTTATATATATATATATATATATATATATATATATATATATATATATATATATATATATATATATATATATATATATATATATATATATATATATATATATATATATATATATGGTATATATATGTATATGGTATATGTATATATATATATATATATATATATATATATATATATATATATATATATATATATATATATATATATATATATATATATATATATATGAAAATATATATGTATACATGTATTTGGGTGTGTGTGTGTAGAGAGTGGTGGGATGAGAGAATGAGAGTGGTGGTGTGGTTGTGTGTGTGGTTGTGTGAGTGGTTGTGGAGATATATATATAGATGTATATGTGTATTTATATATAATATGTATATGTGTGTGTATGTGTTTATATATATATATATGTAGAGATGTGTGTGTGTGTGTATATATATGTAGAGATGTGTGTGTGTTTATATATATATAGAGGGATGGATAGATATATAGATATACAGATATCTAACTAGCTATAGGTATATATAGATAGATATATATATAGATATATATATATATATATATATATATATATATATATATATATATATATATATATATATATAGGGAGATATATATATAAAAGAGGGAGGAGAAGAAGTAGCAAAGAAGTAGTAGTAGCAGTGGCAGTAGCAGTAGAGTAGGAGCAGCTGCAGCAGCAGGGAAGCAGCAGCAGCAAGCAGAGCATTAGCAGCAGCAGCTGCAATAGCAGATGCAGCAGTAGCAACAGCAGCAGGAGCTGCCTTGGCAGCTCCTTCCCCCCCCCCCATTCACCCCCTGTACACCCCAATTAAACCCCCCTAGTACCTATATATATGTAGGTAGATATATATGTATATATATATATATATATATATATGTATAGATAGATAATTAGAGGGTTAGATAGAAGAAAGTTTAGAAGTTAGAAATAAGAAGGTTTAGGAATTAGAGAGAAAAGGAAAGGAGAAAAAGGAAAGAATTAGAAGTTAGGAAAAAAAAGTTAGAATAGGAAGTTGAGAAGGAAAAGAGAAGAAGAAGATTAGAAGAAGAAGATTAGAGAAGTTAAGAAGAAGAAGAACTAGAAATGAGAGTCAAAGAAGAGGTTGGAGCGAAGGCCAAAAAGAGGGGTTTTTAGTAGAAGTCGAGTTAGAGGGCAAAATTGAGCCCGGAGCATCGGATCGCGATGAAACTTGACATAGGCCTAGGTTACGTGATTTAGATTTTGCGGGTAAGCTCCCGAGTAGAAATCGGGGTCGTAGGGCGCCGGTATCGCGCCGTGTCAGCGCGTATCTTGAAATATTCAAGATATCTGCAACGGGCCATAAGGTGGACTAGACGTCCACTTTATTTAGGTATTATGGTAGATAACGAACCTATAGGATAGTACCCTACTACCCTAGGGAGATCGGGTCAAAATAACTAGCGTAGGTAGGCTATCTAGATAATCGCCGAGGGTGGAATTTTACCCTTAAAAAGGGTAAAATAGGGATTTGGCCCACGGCCAAGATTTGAGTTCCCAAGTCCAAGATGGACTTGGATATGGGTTGTATAGGTTGGTAATGAGTAGGATTAGCTGTCTAAACCTAGTCTTGGACCCGGTTGACCACGGTTGACTTTTTGGACTAAAAGTCAACTATGGGTCAACACTTTACCCAAATTAGTTCCAAATTCTATTTAACTTGGATAGTTGACTAAAAGTCAAGTCACCAGTGACCTAGAGTTGACCTAGAGTTGACCCGAGTTGACCCGTTGACCAAAAGTCAACGGTAAGTCAGTTTTTGACCTAGATTGATCCGGTTTAACTTCTAATGTTCTCCCATGACCAAGATTGACCCGACTAGACATGTCTTGACCTAGAATGATTAAATAGGATTTAATTTGATTTAACTTTACTTCCTAAACTTAGTATTGATACGTCTTATTCTCTATAGGTCCTCGAGATACTGCAGTTGATCCCGTCGAGGTATATTATCATCTTACAGGCGAGTACATTCTCTGATACTTATTCCCAATTTATGATAACTGTTATGATTCATGTACTTAGTGTTGATATGCTTATTCCCGACACATGGTTCTCACGGATTGGTATTCTTGGATCCCGACGAGAGATGTTTTCTTCTTCTTAGGTTGGGATGTATTGTGCAAGCACCCTTGTAGCTCTTGCTCAATATGTGGTCACTGATTCTAGAGAAGGCTAGCTACCTTCTCATTAGAATCCCGTACAGTGACGTGTCCTGTTTGGATCCATTCTACCAGTTGGGGTAGGGGGAGTAGTAGCGTATACGTGTGATCATATCCCCTTGCATTCTTGAACAGTGTGAGTCATATACCGCACTTATGACTTGCCAGGCCGATTCTCGACAGGTACCCAAGCCGATCACAAGCCGAAACTATTACTCACACACATTGGATATATAGCTTACCTTGATTGTGTACATGCCATGATCCCGTTCTATTTCTTGTTCTAGCTCTAGCTTTACAGCTTACCATGCCATGATACATACATGTACACTCCATGATTCATTGTATATGCTCTATTTACAGTCTTATAGCTTTTATTCTATCTTGAGATCTGTTATGAGATATATGTACTCGTTCCATCCTGACTGAACTGTTGATAAAATATTACAGATATCGACGAGGGAGATTGCAGTACCTACTACGGTCCGGACGACGTAGTGGGCCTAGACTTGGTCCCGCAGGGCGTAGCTCCGCCTGACGAGACTATACCACTTGTTTAGTTAGAGTAGGTCTTTATACTGGACTTAGTTTCCAGTTACTTTTTGAGACTGTATTATATTTGGACTGTATTAGAGACTGGACTTGTATATTATTTGTATTTGGACTTGACAGGTTATATTTTATCATCTTGTTGTCTTTATATTTCAGTCTTTACTTATCATCTTAGAGTTGTGATTGGGTACTTATATATATTCATTGCTTGTCCTCCGTTCGGAGTTGACTATATTCTCGACAGGTTTTGTTATATATATAAACTGTTGTCAGACTAGAAAATATACAGTGTTCCACGTCATTTTTTCGGTGAGGGCTGGGCGTTGTCGCGTCACGTGCCCTTTTAGCGGGTGCGGGTCGTGACATTGCGCACGCACTCGCATCCCAAAAAGCGGGTGCGGGTCGTGACACGGAATATCATCGAAGTTAAAGAATTCAATCGAAAGTCCAAGGACGTAAAGCCGTGCTCTGATACCATTATGTCACACCCCAGTCCCGTAGGACCGATCGTCATCGCTAAGGCGTGATGCCGTACGAGCCTAGGTTGCGCTCGTACAAGACGGGTTCCATAACGGCCGATTATAACAGCTTGCGATGGGTCGTCGCACAGAAGTCCCAAGCAGAAACATTGAATATACGAGACAACACAAGCATTGAAACAAAACTAGAGTTTTTATTGATAATGAACATAAGATTACAAAGGCGCATAGCCAAGATTACAAATCGCTCAAGCTCACTTTTCTCTCATTTTATAAGTCACTCAGCTCTCTCTCATCTCTCAATACGCTTTGATGAGCCAGCGGATGCTTCAGATAGGCAATGTCCATACATTATGTCCCGTATAAGTTCTGACTCCAAGCGGCCGCACGCCTCGAAACGCCAAGGAACTCCGTGCCTCGATGCATCCAAGCGAGCTCCATGCCAACGAGCTTCTAGTTGTGCTTGTACATGGAAGCTGTGTTGGTGTCAATACTCAATTGTACTGGTGGAGTGGGCTCTTAGCCCACTCATACAAAACCAACAAGTTCATTTACTTTGTGCAACATGATCCTTTTATCATTGTCTTTCTATTCTTACCTTAGAATCGATTTTAGGACATAGACGTCTTGCCTATTTGTGTCTCTAGACTATCATCGTGCTATCGCACCGACGATAACTTTCTTATCCTTGCCTTTAGACCATTCTCGTGCTTGTAACATCAACGTACCGACTCGTGCTTGCCTTATGGCCCATACTTTGGGACGCAACAACATGATTCGTGTCATTGACTTGGTTCATGCTTCAATATCGAGGCCGTGCCTCGTAACTTAGCATAACTTAACCAAACTTTGCCTTACGGTCCTTCCTGACTTAACTCGAGACGACTCAATCCCGACTTGTGGAACTTGTGTTGACGACACAACACGATGCCACATTTGTGCCGAAGCACGTGTCTTTGCTATAGCCAATCTTAGGCTCCATAATGGTGTTACAACCGTGCACATCTAATTAACTCACTTTGTGCCGTGCTTGTACTATCTTTGATTCGATCGACACCGTGCATGCGGATTGTCGCTTAGCACACTAGCTTATCTATATAAAAGGTCACTAGCAATGTCAAGCTATCTTAGACTTATAGCTAGGTTAGATGACGAATCCTTTCCTACGCATGCAAAAGTTCCCAAATTACCCGTATCGATTCGTTGCTAGCACGCGCCGATTCATAACTGGCGCAGGTTATAACTCGCTTCTCCTGGGCCGACATGATCCCGGTGCCCCGACGATCATTCGAGAAGACTACACCTTATCGACAAGTTTTTCATGACCACGCACCTACAATGACTTCTAGACTCGACGTAGATGCAAGGCCTACAGATGACACAACTTGCTTTCTTTTCCTTAAACTTTTTTATCCATGTCCATGCTTTCCATTCTTTCTGAGAGACTCCCAAGTCACGGGACCGGTCTCCACGACAAACGGTCGCGTAAACTTTTCTATTCTTTGAAAGACGGAAAACGACTATTGCATAGCCTTCCAGATAGACCTGAACAAACGTGTTCCTTTGTGTCCCATAGACCATAGCATACTTATCCTTGAACCGACCGTGGCTCATGCCTTAGACTGACTTGTGTTCTATGCGACACTATCGCCAAGTCATACTTTATATGACGAGCCTTGAGATCATGGGACTATGTGGCTAGACAACCGCAAAAAATATGGGATAGTGCTTGCTATGACTTCGATAGCCCAGCATAACTTTGCCTAACTCAATCGTGCAACAACTTGACGAGCAAAGGCTATGCCAAGCCTCACATCGTGGGAACGTGTCGTGCACGCGTTCGACTTGAACAACCAAATTCTTTGGGTGCCTAGACTTATGCCACAAGCCGTGCGATATTATTTAAGCTGTAGGATAGCAAAAGCTATGTCAAGCCTTGGACGATAGGACCGTACATATTTTATTAAGCATTTATGCGTGCGACGCCTATGACTTATGCTAATTTCATAGCTTTGTGGCAACTTAGACTAACTTCCCTTCTCCCAAGCCACGAGATGAAGGATCGAATGTCATTTTGAAAGCACGACGTGCGATACTTCTAATTAAGCCGACCGTGGGACCTTTCCATGTTCTAACTCAGTCTAACCCAACTTGGGATTATTCTCTTAACTATGTAGCTTCGTCTTTTTTATTATGAAGCCTACTTGTGCAGTTGAAAACTTTCGCTTTATTAGAGTAAAGGCCAAGCTGAGGCAAGTTCACCGAAGCCACCCATATGAGCGAGGAGTCGCCTCGGCCGAGCGGGACATTCGAGCAGGTCGTTGCATGGCTAAGTCCGAATGTCGTTGGCATTTCGATTTCTCCGATTGAGCTGAGCGGGACGGGGCATTACATTTGGGATGCCTTACTGTGTATGTCTGATGATCTAACATCTTGTAACAATTATTTGTTTGCTTGAGATTGAGACATTAGGCTTATTCTTGACCATAAGAGACTGATGGATTGTAGATAAACCCTCATGCATCTAGACAGCCGTTACCGTATTGCGAAGTATGTTGCACTCCAATGTACATAGCTAGTTGTGTCTGTCCCCCGCTCTCCAGTATTCTGGTTCTGAGGCGTGACAATTTGATCCATTTTGTCTTCTATTAAAAATTACAAGAATGCTCAACTGACTTGATCTACTTCCTTTCATCTTCTGTTGATAATTCCAAGAATGCTCAATTTGAGCCGGCCATATATATATATATATATATATATATATATATATATATATATATATATATATGAAAGAAAGTTGGGACAGACACAACTAGCTAGGGGGGTCTGGGTAAACAGTCGGGATAATTTCTTTCATATATATATATATATATATATATATATATATATATATATAACCGACTTGATCTACTTTCTTTCATATTATATATATATATATATATATATATATATATATATATATATATATATATATATATATATATATATATATATATATATGAAAGAAAGTAGATCAAGTCGGTTATATATATATATATATATATATATATATATATATATATATATATATATATATATATATATTTTGGATATGAGCTATAGGCTCATACTCTTATATGAGCCATCCCACGTGGCTTCCATGGGGACCAATAAAAATATAGTGACTTGGAAAAAAAATTTAAATAGATAGAAATAATAGATCTCATAAAAGATTATATAAATAAACTTGCCATATCTTTGGAACTTACCAAATATGTTTGCCTAGAAATTTAAATAGGAATAATGCTATTTGTCCCTCCAAATTAAAATTAAAATTAACATTAAAACTAAATTAAAATTAAAATTAATGTTAAAATTAAAATTAAAATTATTTTTAACATTAATATTAACATTAATATTAAAATTAAAATTAAAATTAATATTGATATTAACATTAACATTAATATTAACAATAACATTCAAATTAATATTAATAATAATATTAGCATTAATATTAACATTAATATTAACATTAAAATCAATAATAATATTAACATTAACATTAACATTATGGAATCTTTTATATTTATTTATTTAAATTCCTAGGCAAACATATTCGGTAAGTTCCTAGGCAAAGATATGGTAAATTATTATTTATCAAATCTTTTATGGGATCTTTTATTTCTATCTATTTAAATTTTCTCTTCTATGTCAATATATTTTTATTGGTCCACATGGAAGCCACGTGAGATAGCTCATATATAATTAAAATATGTAAAATTCAGTTGAGAATATATTTCTATTTTTTTGGAACCAGGTAAATTATTTCTGGAATCGCTCCCACTGAGATTCGAACTCCTGACCACTCGGGCTGCATGCATCTCCCTTAACCACTAGGCTAGAGGTCATTTGCAAATATATTTCTATTATATATTTCTATTATATATATATATATATATATATATATATATATATATATATATATATATATATATATATATTTATATGAAGAAAAGGGTAAATATTATTAGAAAAACTATGATCAACTTGCTACATCCAACCCATCATCGGTCAGCACACTAATACTCAACTATCTATCCATACAATTGACATCTCTCTTGATGTTATTGATGACTCCTGGTATAGCTATAGCTTCCCCGTCAAATATCCTTCTATTGCGCTCCCGCCAAACATGCCACACTACTGATAACAGCCATGTTCTTGCTTTACAAAATCGCTCTCTCTCTCTCTTGTGTCTTTAAGGCCAAATTTCTTCTACTATCAAATGAAGCCCCACTCCCGTTCTAAGGTTTATTCCCGTCTCGCTAATGATGGAACTCCATATATAACCAGACATGGGACATTAAAAAATAGGTGATCCCGCGACTCATTCGCTACTCCGCATAGCACGCATACTGTATTATCGATTTGCACCCCAAACCGCACCAATCTGTCCTACGTCAGAAGTCTGTCTCGCATTGCTTTGTATGCACATAATTTTATTTTGGTTGCGATTCCTTTTGTCCATACCACGTCTACCCAGTCGACCTTCGGAAGATGTGGTCGAATCTGTTCATACGTCCTCCTACTTTCGAAACCTCCCGAACTCGTATCTTCCCACTCCCAATAGTCGCGTTGAGCCTCCTGGTCCACCTTAATCGCTGCAATCTCCTCTGCGAACATCTGGGTGACTGGCCTAGCGGTCGTATTCCATCTTCTTCTTACCATGATCACACTAACCTGGTCGGAACTGCCAATTAACTCGAAAGAGGGCCATCCCAAGCGATCAACAAGACTCCGACTATCCAGCCATGGATCGAGCCAAAGGCTCATAGTCTCATAGTCTCGCCATTTATGGATTACCCGTCTTATATTCTCCTTTATCTTCGGTCGGGCCTTGAAAATATGTTTCATAGTAACTGAGATTATTATCTACTTTCTGTACCCAGAAGTTCGAGCCCCGCATGTATCTGCTATTCATCCATCTTGCCCATAGCGATTTTCCTTCCAGCAATTTCCACGCCATCTTAAGAACTGCCACCTCTCGGAGTACTTGTATGGATCGTAAACCTATTCCTCCCTCCTCCTTAGTCTGACACAACTCACCCCAAGATATCAGATGCAAACCTCCACGCCAAACAAAATTGGCACATAGCATCTCGATCCGTTTTATAGTCTTCTCTGGAATATAAATAGCCTGTAGCCAATATGCCATTATCGCCATTATAACCGACCTGACAAGTTCTATTCGCCCGCCGAATGATAGGATTTGGGACTGCCAACCCTCAAGTCTAGCCTGGACATACTGTATTAGTCCTTGACAGTCTGTATCTCGGGCATACGTAACTGACAGAGGGAGCCCAAGATATCTCAATGGTAACTGTCCTATCTCTATTTGTAATTGGTTCGACCACACTTCCTTGTCTGCACATGTTCTATTGAAGTAAACCTGACTCTTTTCTCCATTAAGTTGGAGTCCGGATAGGCTTCCAAATACCTCCAAAACCCTATTCAGTACCGCAATCGTCCCTCTAGATGGCTCAATGAAGACGAGCAGATCATCTGCATATATTAGATAAGATACTATCGGAGAGACCCGACGGAAGAGTGGCGTGATTTGTCCTCTATGAACAACAATATCCATCATACATGTATAGTACTCCATGACGATGGTAAAGAGATACCCCCGATTGCTTCCAAAGAAGCCATGGGGTTGTCCTCGGATCAAAATCGAGAACGTAGGTGAGGTGATGCATTCTCTGACTCTTTCCACCCACCATCTTGTAAATCCTATACTGCTTAGAACTTTGCAGACAAACTCTCTATTGACCATGTCATATACCTTCCATAGGTTGAGTTTTATGCAACCTTTTCTCCCCCCAGGTTTGTTGAAATCCCTTATCAACTCATGTGCTAATAGACAGTTTTCGGCTATAGATCGGCCTTTAATGAATGCCGCTTGGTTGGCTGAAATCAACTCTTGAAGAATATCCTGCATTCTGTCACACATAATGTGTGTAATAATTTTATAAATAAAGTTGCAGCAGGATATCGGTCGGTAATCCCCCAATGTAATTGCTCCTTCCTTCTTAGGAATCAACGTCAGGAATGTGTGATTCATTTGTTTAAGTAGACGTCCCGTTATGAAGAATTCTTGAACTACCTGAAGCACTTGCTGTCTCAACTGACCCCAATGTTGTTTGTAGAACGCTGAGTTGAAACCATCTGGGCCTGGCGCTTTATTGGAGTCCGCCTTGTTAATGATAGCTTCTATCTCCTCCATGGATATTGCTCGGCTTAGTTTCTCATTACCCGTCTCCGTAACCACCCGCTTGCACGTGAGCTCTGGGAACTCTCTTCTATCTGAATCTTGATTATAAAGTTGATGATAATACATGGCCGCCTCGTCAATAATGTCCTTTTCCTTTTTCAACGTGTTCTCGTCTGCTCCTATTATTGGGCCCATCGTGTTTTTGTGTTGGCGCGCTCGGATAGTGGCATGGAAGAACTTCGAGCATCTGTCCCCGTCCTTGAGCCAGGTACACTTCGCCCTCTGCTGTAATTGAACTTCGTCTTGGAACCTTCACCGTCGTACTTCTTCTTGGAGAGCCACCTCTCTGGTAGCAAGAACGATATCCGTGGGATTGGCCTGGAGCTTCCCTTGAGTGTGCTTCAACTCTAATTCTAACTCTTCTACTTTCTGTTTGGGCCGCCCCTTGTTCCAGGATTTCAATGCAAGTTTGATTGACTTAAGTTTGTATACAAATTGATATTGCAACGTACATGATATGTCGCAATATATACCTTGCTCGACGGCTTCTTTGTAGCCTTCCTGAAGTGGCCATGAGTTGCAGTATCGGAAAGGGCTTCTCTTCGTGCGATGATCGGGGACCAAACGTAGGAGCAACGGTGAGTGGTCGCTAGTGCCTCTATATAATCCTTCTGTTTTGCTGTGGAAAAACATTTCGAGCCATTTATAATTACATAGTATCCTATCAAGTTGGCAGCTGATTCGATCTGCCACCGAGCTATTATCCCACGACCAAATATGACCAACTCTCCCTAAGCACGATAGCCCAGAGCTCAGCAGGCAATCTTGAAAGTCGGCTAATATGGTAGCAGGTACCTGCCTCCCACCCCTCTTCTCATTCTCCGCAAGGATGGCGTTGAAGTCCCCGCTCAGTACCATGGGTAGATGGTTAGCTACCTCGGCTGCCACCTGAAAAATGTCTTTCCATAGTTGGAATCGTCTTCTTTGGTCGTTGTGCCCGTATACCGCTCCTACCATCATTTTGAAGCCCCCCTTGTTGGTGAATTCTATAGCAATTAATTGCTTTGACATGAATTTGACCTGACCCGCCCATATGCGGGTATCCCACAACATCCAAATACGTGCCATCTCACACATGTTAAGATTATGTGTCGATGCCCATAAGTGGGGGACTCTTTTCTTTAGCTTGGTTTCTGACTTCAATTTACTCTCCAGGATGGAGACAATGTCGCACTTGTTACTCTTCACCCTATGTTGAATCTCTCTCCACTTTCCAATGGAGTTCGCACCGCGAACATTCCATGTGAAGACCGACATCTAAAATCGCTGATAGTTGTCCGAACAACTCCGCTCGCTCTCCCTAGGACGATTCGGGAGGCAATCGTATTCGACCATCGTTTGCACTTCCTGTGCATCACTAGCAACAATGTCTGCTATGTTAGGTTTCTCCATGAGCAAGGCTTGCCACTTTGGGTTGTCTTTGGTGAGCCCCTCACCATTATCACTTTGGGTATTCCTCTGCCCACCTTGTTCATTGCTGCCATTTGACGATGCCAACCTCCTCCTTGCTCTATGTGAATTTTCCTCTTCCGTGGCTTCTTCATCATCCCTCTGTTCAGAATTCTTCATATCTCCTTGTCGGTTCTCGTTATGGTATGAAGCTACTACAATTGCTAAGTTATTTTTGTCTAAGCACTTGTTGGTTGCTTCCCTACTATCACCTTCTGGGCCATGCTTTTACCAAGAATTGACGTTGGGGTTGCTTCGCTGCCATCGATTCCTATTACCTCATTATCTTCTTGCTCCATCGGTGAATGCCCAGTATCTTCAATTGATGGTTCTGTTTCCTTCTGCTTTTCTCCTCGGATAGAATCACCCCTACTCATCTCCTCCACCTCATCACTCATCTTCTCTGACTGCTCAGCATCTTGACAATAGCTCTTAGTGTGACCAAAACATCTGCATGTCTCACAAGAAGGAGGTACCCATTCATACTCAACGTCTTGCTTAAGCCATTCCCCCGTTGGTAGAACTATATCAATTTTTCTTGGAAGACTATCTGCTGCCATAATTTCTACAAAAATTCGCGCATAAAAGAGTCTTTGTCTCCTGGCTGTGGGAATATCAATACGTATAGGTTTTCCAACCATACTTGCCAGCTTCATAATGGAAGGGATACTCCAAAGCTGCGGTGATAGCCAAGGCAGTCTATCCAGACCGGGACCGCGGTCAGCCGGTCTTTTTCGAAGTTGGATGCCGGCAACCATCGTTTCAGAACTACTAGTCGTCCATCGAACGTCCATGGGCCACCTTCCAGAATCCGGACCAGATCTTCGTCAAGATCAAACTTTGTAAATAAAATCCGTTTTCCCGCGAAAAAAATTCCATATTACCCTTTGGACGCCAAACTCTGAGAGTGTACGCCCGCAGCTGGCCGTAGAATGGCCTATTCCCCATCACGTAGAGGATAGGATATTAACAAATTCGAATACCTTAATATCCGAATTCGTATCCGAGTAAGATAATATACAATTTTTTTTCGAATATCCGAATTCAATATTTTTTTTATAATAATATTCGAAAGTTTTAAACAAATCGGATACAAATTTTAGACTATCAATTGACAGGTCTACTCCCAATAGCCTCCGCACACAAAATTCCTATGTAACGAGTCTAACAAAATGACGAGCAATCAGCAATGGATGGGTGGACTGAACTCCCATTAATTCAATATATATATATTATTGCATCAAAAGTCTCTCCTTTATTTCTTCTCTTCTCCCTAGATATAGGGAAACAAAATCAAACACTTGCTGGCTAGTAGCTACTGCTTCAAGAGCTTTCTTCGGGGCTGGTGGTGGCGAGCGGCGGAGTCGGTGCTTCTCCGGCGATCTCTCTACCGGCGGCGGCGCCTGGAATCGAGGTAGGTGGGTAGTTCCTGATCTCTTTTGCACGGACACGAATATGACACGCCACGGACACGCACGCCACCGCCGATTTCGGTCTGTTCTGGTGTATCTGGAGTGCCCGCGTCGCGTCCGACACGGCGCGGACACGGTGGATGCTACCGGTCTGCGGAGCCACCGTGCTTCCTATTCCTAAGTTATGGTCGTTCTTAGCTGAAGAAGAGATCTTTGTATGGGAAGCTAGGGTTTGACCTAGGTTTGCCCGGCCAGATCTTGCTATTTTGTTGCATGAAGATTGATTGAGATTGTGTAGATTTTGATAATCTAATAATGAGTAGCGCGAGGAGTGGTATTTTTTGTGAAGAATAAATGATCTGAATGCGTAATTTGTTCTTGAGGCGTTTGTGATAATCTGCATCTATACCCCCTCTAAAATATGCATTTTTTCTGCAGGCATAACCATGCCAAACTTCTATTCAGTCGAAAATGTATAGATTTTGAGAGCCCAAGTGAAGAATACTGTGAAGAGTGGTATTGCTTACTGAGAATGAATGATCTGAATGCCTAATTTGTGGTTCTTGAGGTGTTTGTGATAATTTGCATGTATACCCTCCATAATGTGAAATTTTGCATGTTTACCCCCCCTGCGGAACTTCTTATTGCACATTTACCCTTAAAAATATCTTTCCTTTTGCGTGGTTACCCTCGTTATGCGTATCGGTTCACGTCTGATAGAATGTGTGAGATTACAATTGATAACAGATAGATATAGCATTTTTAGATGTTATTGGAATGATTATGTGACCACTGTTGATTATTAATGGTGATAAGGTGTTGTTTTCTTAGTTTTCTCACTAGTTAATTTTACAAAATAAATCTCATAGTAGATTTTAAGTAAGCTTAATGATGTCAAACCCTTGACATATAACAATGTAGATAGATCCTAACAAGGGGCACCTTTGCAAAAAGAAACCATTTTTTTGAGGGTATACATGCAATTAGGAATTTTATAAGGTATACAAGAAAAATGAATATCTAAAGGTATACGTGCAAAAAACCCTGATTTATTTTCCCTAGTCAAAGTTGCTTGTTTGGTAAGTTTGTTCATATTAGGCAATATTTTATTCAATGTGCAAAATATCTGTATTTGACTAATTAATGCATTCAAGTAGCTACCTTAATAATCAATGCTCAATGTGATACTTAATTTAGTGGTTGGTACTTATTTGTAATAATTGATTACCGAGTCCAAATCTGGATACCAAGCTTTAATGACTTGACCTTGCTGTAGGTGAATAAAAGCAATGAGGGATGATGATGCTACCATAGTGTTACTTAAGCCATAGAAGTTTCATGATCAACTCAAAGTTTAATCTTATGTAGCTCACAACTAAAAGACTGGCATGCTGGTGACTATTGGGACTTGTAATTTCATGGGACATAAATTGATTGGAGTTATGCAAGGAAAACGAGTTAGATCCCGACTCTGCTGTATCCGAGGTTTTAATGTTTGCTGTTCTATCTTCATCTGCACAAGCATGTGAGAAACAAGTTTTTTGAAGAAATTATATCACTTTTGCAGTGGAATTTGAGATTTGATATTGGCGAGGTGCTCTGACATGATGATGATCTTCCTGCTGCTATTATTGGGGGACTGAGCAGTTAAAATTGTACACTTTGCTTCAATAGATGCCATAACAGAGCAAGGGTTTTGTTCGACCAGTGTGACAGATTTGTACACTAACTTAGACAACCTTCTAAATTATATACTAATTAAGACTTTGGCATCCTTTTGAGTTATTTCCGAGTTGCATACGTTGATTAGCATAGCCATGGCATCTTTTGCCTCTGACGGTGCAGTGTCACTCCTCTTCCCATCTCTTGGGCCTGCGCTCATGATCTCCATGGGTTATATCGATGTCGGAAAATGGGTGGCAGCTGTTGATGGTGGGGCACGCTTGGTTTCGACCTTGTATTACTGGTTCTTCTTTTCAACTGCATTGCCATTATATGCCAGTACCTCTCGAGTTGCATTGGCATGGCCACGGAAAAGAATCTTGCGGAGGTACTATTGCTCCTTATTTTTTCTACCATCTCTATGACTTCTTTTTCGCAGTGATACCAAAAAGTAGGGGTGAGGAATTCTTTGTTGTATTGTTGGTGTTGAATCTTCTGCTAAGTTTTGTACTATTCCTCATAAGAGTGTTTTTTCTCTAACTACTAGTGTCCAGCTAGCTGCCCATCCCGAGACACTCACACTTAAGGAATAGAGAACCCCAAAAAGAGAAGGGCAGATTAGGGGGTGTGGAGGTGGAAGGATACGAGCCTCCATGTCCTTCAAGTACATAATCGACTATTACTCTGAACTTCTGCGGTCATACCATTCTTTTTCCATATTAACCATCGAATATCATGTAAACCTAGGTTTATCTATACTGAAACAAATTATTTTCCCAACTTCACAATCACAGCCTAAGTAAGTTGGATGTAAGACCAAGAAACGATTAATTGGTGCTGGTGCTTTTTCTTAACTTTATCCTGATCTTCACAGTTAACATGTGCAACTAAAGTATATTTGTGATGCCCTTATTATAAATTGCAGGATCACTTCCGACCTTCTTTTAACAATATCTATCTAATTGAGGGTTCAAAAATGAGCTCTCCCTAAGGACACAGCCCGGCTATACTGTAGACTTTAATAGAACTAACCATTTTGCTTCTGAATTGGATTGCCCTTGCAGGGAATTTCTGTGTCTTTAAGTTTTTGTTAATGTGATACAACAAGGATATACATTGCTTTTATAGTATGTCAGGTTTATTTGGAATTAAAGGTACAAGATCTCACATTTCAACTTTTGAGTGAGTTTGTGATTATACTCCGGTACAACGATTGTTGTCTGTTGATGATGGACCACTCCAGAGGTACTAGTCAATTTTAGGCATGGTATGACTTGGCTCATATGACTTCAATGGGATCTACCTTTAAGTCCAAGACGAAATCCCTTTTAACTATGCCTTAGCATCCCCAATTCCAGCCAAGCAGGGACTATTTGCTCCAAGCTGCCACCCCTAACCGAGGGGATGGCAGAACGGGAGAATTCTCCATCAAATGCACACACAATGAATATCTGCAACCTCTTATAACCTTCTTTAAGGGGGCAAATGTTCCAAATTTCTTAAGATGCTAGCCTTCACTCTACAATAAATGATCCTCGTAGTCCTGTTTAAGACTTATCACTTATTCCCTGGAAAGATATCCATGTTTTGTGATACATTTACCAAGTAATTCATCTCGACTCTTCCCCCTTTGTCTTCCTTCCTAAAAGGCTCCCCATCGCTGTAGATGGTGTCACATTAGGGTTCAGGGATTGGTAAACATGCAAAGGCTACTCCACCTAGAAGTTCAGGTGTTCCTGTTTCATCTAATGGGCTTCAACATATGTTCTATACATGAGCCTCATCTTGTCATGTGATTGAAATCTGTACGGTTGTACCCCAAGAAGATGAATCTTGCATTGATCTGACAAGACTTAATTCCTACAGTGGTAACCATGTCTTGTTTAAACCGGAAGAGTGGTAATCCAATAAAAGAAATTGTGAACCTTGTTTAGTTTAGCATGCAGTATTGACTTCTTTTAATTATCTTATCTATTGATACTCACTATGTAATTTTCGTACTAAGGTGCTTTCGTGTGCCTTTTTATTATGATTTGCATTGGTATGCAACAATCATTTTATACCATTTTTATAAAAACTTAGTTATCGTACAATGTATCTCTATTCTTCAGTGTGACTACTTAATACACTAATATTTGGTTCATTTCATTATCATTTGCATAAAAGATATGCAGTGAGGAGTATTGCAGAGCAGCATGCGTATTGTTGGGGTTGCAGGCGGAGTTATCTGTGATTATTTCAGATCTAACTACGGTATTCTTAATATAAGCTAATCGTTGAATACCTGTTTTTTTCCCTGCCTTAAAATGCCTGTTTTGTTATTGCCATGTTGAACAAAAAGGAGTCTTGTTAACACCTTGAAGATGTTTGATATGTTTTTTCTGTTGAAATTTCCAGATTTTGGGCATTGCTTATGGTCTTAATGTTCTATTCGGAATGGGGCTAGTCACATGTATCTTTTTTGCCACAATTGGTTCTGTCCTACTTCCATCTTTACTCACCCTCTTGGTAAAGTTACTATCCACTTTGTTTTCCTTTCGTATTTTATAATGTCAAAATTGCACTCTGATATCTATATTGTTTCAATTGCAGGAATACCACAAGGCAGAAGCATTATATATAAGCATAGCCAGCTTCACTTTGCTTTGTTATGTGCTTGGTGTATTAATTAGTCAACCAGAGGTTCCACTTATTACGAATGGGATTTTTCCTAAGTTTTGCTGGGAGAGTGCATACTCGATGATGGCTCTTCTAGGTGCAAATATAATGGTGCATAATTTTTATATCCACTCTTCTATTGTAAAGGTAACCATTTATATCTTCTGTTAGCTGTCTTTATATCTTTTCTGGAACCTCTGGAGTTTAGACTTAGTCTGTAACCTCTGGAACTTTTAGACTTAATCTGTAGTTTGTACTGTGCAAACTGTTCATATCAATCTTTGACTATGAGGTACCCAAATTTTCAGCTCTAATCCCTGGATTCAGTCTAGAATTTTTCTCTCTTTATTAAATGAAAGCTCTAGAAGATCGTCTCATTATTATTATTATTATTATTATTATTGTTAAGTATTAGTCATAGTGGGCTTTAGTCCCACATTAGAAAAGAGAGTAAAGAGAGGAGCTAGACTCTCCTATATATATGTAATCCCTCTTCATAATAAAATTAACCTATTATTCTCATTCTACATGGTATTAGAGCCATAAACCATCCTCCTCCCACAAAAAAAAAACTCTAACCCTAATCCCCCCCTTGCTGCCCCGCCCCTCCAGCCCCCCCTGCTGGCCCCTCTCCAGCAACCCCCCCTGCCCCCCCTCCAGTGCCCCACCCCCTGCTGGCCCCTCTCCAGCGCCTACCCCCCTGGATGCTCCCCCCCAACCGATCCAGCCCCCTGCGCCCCCCCCCCCCCCCCCGCTACAGCACCCCCTTCCCTCAACCCTGCTGGCCCCCCCCCCTCCAGCCCCCCCCCCCCCCCCCCCCCCGGCTGCTCCTCCCCACCCGCTCCGGCTGCACCCCCTTCCGCCACCAACCCTAATCCTTAGGGGTGCAACTCGGGCGGGTTGGGTCGGGCTTGAGTTCAACCCGAGCCCAACCCGATGAATGATAATCCTAGCCCATGCCCAAGCCCAACCCGGCCCCGGGTTCAACATATGAATCCCAAGACCGAGCCCGGAGGAAGCTCGGGTTGGGTCGGGTCCATCGATTTATCGGACTCTAATATAATATTTAAAATAATTTAAAATAAGATTAATATTAAACACGTAATCAAATTACAATTAAGCACCAACCATTACAAAATACAAACTAACATACGATTTAGAAGGAGTTGAAGAGTTTGGGTTGATAAATTAGGATTTAAATTTTTATTTAAAAAGTATGAAACTATATATATATAGATGGCTTCGGGTTCTTTGGGTAACCCGACACATGAACCCGAGCCCAACCCAATTTTTGACCGGGTTCAAATATTTTAACCCGAACCCAAGCCCGAGTCCAAGTATCTTCAACCGTAACCCAGCCCATTGGCGGGTTTACCCGATCGGGTTCGGGTTTAGCCCGCCCAAGTTGCACCCCTACTAACCCTAGCCCATCCAATCCCTAACCCTAGCCGCTACCATGTTCCTTCTTCCAAATCCTAACAGTACTAGTCCATCCATCTCCTACAAACCCTAGCCGTTTTTTCTTCCAAAAAAAAGTGTCATATTTCGAAGACAGACGGTAGCCAAATGCTTTATTCGCACACCATCTGTTTCTAGATTACGCCGTCAGGAATTAACAAAGGGTAGACAACTTGATTGTCTACGTGGATCTTTGTTTTTCCTACCCCGATCTTCACATCAGGATTTACATAGAGAGTGATCGTGTTTACTCCTGTATCCTGACGTGTTCACCAGCTACACAGAGAAGGAGCTTGTTTACTCCTGTGTCCTGCTGTCTTCACTTTACATGCGCGCGCCGGTGTTGGCCACGTTAATAGCGCACTCGTAAAGTTGATGTAATTATTGGGGTTGGGAAGAACTCGCGACGGTTGCATTCATTTCAAGATGACAAACCCGAAGGCAGATGATGGTGATTCTACTACCAGTGTCAGCAACGCAACGAACACTGGCACGACAGTCTCTTTGACTCGACTCGTCGATCGTCGATTGGACGGACCAGATGGTTACTCAACATGGCGGAAGAAGGTTGAGAAAACACTTCGGGGAATGTGGCTGTCTAAACATCTGACTGACAGCCCTACGACAACGACTGATCCCACGTTTGAACAATGGGAGACGAATGATAGTCGACTGTTTACACAGTTGATGAACTCAATGGAACCGTCTGTCGAGGACATGGTTCAGAACACAAACACGGTCAAGGAGCTATGGGAGGTCCTCGCAACGACGTTTGATGGAAAACGCGACTTGTCTCGTATCTACGACTCGGTTGTTGGCGTTTACCGAGCAAATTAAGAAGACAAGTCTCATAAGGACCACTTCCGGTCCTTCAAGGCTATGACAGATGAAATTGATCGTGTTTTCCCTATGACGACGGATATCAATGAAGCTCGATCTCAACGTGAGCAGCTTCATGTTATGGCATATCTTGCCTCTCTCCGTCCTGATGCGGACTCGGCTCGATCACAGATCATTGCTGGATCTGAAGTTCCGTCTTTGATGGAGGCCCACTTCCGTGTTCTTCGGGCCGCAAAGGTCGTTGAGACCATTCCGGGGGATGCTCCTGCTGATCGATCTGTCCTTGGTAGTGCTGCTCGTCCTGGCGTTCGTGGTGGACGACGAGGTGGCCGGACTTATGGTCGTGATGGCGGGTGAGGCAATGGTGGTCGTGATGGGGGACGACTACGAACATGCTTCCACTGCGGTCAGTAGGGACATTTCCAGTGGCAGTGCCCTAAAGCTCCTGCTGCCAATATTACTTCGGACGCTCATGATGATAGCGTTCGTTCGGTTCAGATGAGCGTCGATTCTTACGTGAATTTTCTTGAGTTTCAGACTCAACGTCGTAGTGAGATATCCACGTCCGGATCCACTGCTGGGTACTCTGCAGCTTGTGTGGTGCGATCGAAACAGTGGGTCATTGACTCCGGTGCGTCTGCTCACATGACTGGCGACGCAGGTATGATCCACAATTATATATCGGTGGGTCGTACTTCAGGTATTACTGTTGCCAATGGTGGTCAGTGTTCTAAAAATCGGCCTAGGCGGCCGCCTGTCGCACCGAAAACCCCCAAATCGGCCTCCTAGGCGCCTATTCGGCCCTAGGCGGGTCTGTTCGGCGCCTAGGCGGGCCTGTTCGGCCAAGTCGGCCCCTATTCGGCCTGTTCGGCCAAAGCTGGAAATTCAAAATTTTGAATTTTGAAATTTCAGTTTTAAAAATTCAAAAATAAATTCAGATTCTAAAAAAAATAAAAAAAAATCATTAAATTTAATAATAAATAAATAAAATTTCAAATTTCAAAAAATTTCAAAAAATATATCAAAATTTTTCAAAAGTCAAAACCCAAAACTTCAATTTTTTTTCTGTGCGGCCGCCTAGGCGCTAGGCGCCCCTTTGCCGCACCGAATCCGCCTACCGAAATTTATAACACTGATGGTGGTTCACTGACAGTTCGTAGGCGAGGAAGTGTCCGTCTTTCTTTCGACTTATCACTTCATTCTGTGCTGCATACACCTGGAAATTCATTTAGTTTGCTTTCCATTAGTCAAATTACTCGTGACTTACACTGCTCGGTAACTTTTTTTTTTTCCTGATGGTTGTGTTTTTCAGGATCTGAAGGCTGGGAAGACTATTGGTAAAGGGCATGTGACTGGAGGCTTGTATCTGTTTGACGTCTCTTCTCCGGTTACTTGTGTCGGCGTGAAACTCAATGCTTTTGAGTTACATTGTCAGTTGGGCCATCCGTCAATCCAAGTTCTTCAACAACTGTACCCATCTTTAGATGTTCCTTTTAATTTTCATTGTGAGTCGTATCAGTTAGCCAAACTTTACCGGGTTCCATATCCGGTAAGTCAGAATGAAATTGCGTCTGCTCCTTTCGAGCTGGTGCATTCAGATATATGGGGACCGTGTCCTGTCAATTCAGTAATGGGTTTCAAATATTTTGTTACGTTTGTTGATGATTACTCACGTATCACTTTTGTTTATCTGCTAAAACAACGATCCGAATTATTTGAAATTTGGTGCAAATTCTATACAAAAATTAAAACACAATTTGGTGTTTTGATAAAATGTCTTCGAAGTGACAATGGTCATGAGTATTTGTCTAGAGATTTCAGCTCGCATCTGTCTCGACATAGCATTATCCACCAAACTTCCTGTCCTTCCACACCACAACAGAATGGTGTGGCCGAACGAAAGAATCGCCATCTCTTGGAAACAACGCGTGCTCTTATGTTTCAAGCACGTACTCCCAAAAGATTTTGGTCGGATGCGGTTCTTACAGCTTGTTATCTTATTAATCGCATGCCATCATCCGTACTAAATGGTGCTACTCCTTTTTCTTGGTTATATCCCGATCGGAATCCGTTTTCCCTTCCTCTCAAAACGTTTGGGTGCCTGTGTTATGTTCGAGATACCCGACCGACTCTTTCTAAGCTAGATCTCAAGGCAATCTGTTGTATTTTTCTTGGTTATCGTAAGGATCAGAAATGGTACCGGTGTTTTTCCTCCCGTCTTAAAACGATATTTTTTCTCTCGGGATGTTGCCTTCGTTGAAACAGAGTTTCCTCCACTCCCACAAACTGAAAATCCGGTTTCCCATGTTTATCCAGACGAGAATTTTTTGTTGTTTCCCGTTCAAACGCACCAGTCTCCTGTACGAGTGCCCTCCTCTACCGAGTTTGTCTCCCGGTCAGACGATCCGCATACACCAGTTCAGTCAGCACCGACGTCGTCCCGGTCAGACGAACGACAGACACCAGTTCAGTCAGCACCGACGTCGCCTGATCCTGCCTCACAGATAGTGCCTACGGTTACTGACTCATCATCCTCATCTAGCATTCCTGGACAATCCTCCTCAAGCTCCTCTGAATCGCCTCCAACTTCTCCACCAGCTCGCCCTCGTCGTGCCTGTCATGATCATCCCTTGTATGTTAGCAACTATAAAGGCCTAGCAAGCCACACTCAGTCCCTCATAGCCACTATTGATGGAATTCCGATTCCCAATACTGCTGAAGAGGGTCTCCGACATCCCGGTTGGCGTGCTGCTATGGAAGAGGAAATGAACGCTCTTCGAGAAAACCATACTTGGAATTTGGTCAATTTGCCACCTGGAAAACAGGCAATCGGTTGTAAATGGGTGTTCACGATCAAAGTGAAACCTGATGGCACTCTTGATCGTCTAAAAGTTCGTCTTGTGGCTAAAGGATATTCTCAGACATATGGTGAGGATTACTTTGAGACATTCTCTCCGGTTGCCAGAATGACTTCTGTTCGCGTACTATTGGCCTTCGCTGTCTGCTATGACTGGCCATTACTTCAACTGTATGTCAAGAATGCATTCTTACACGGGGATCTTGACGAAGAAGTATATGTAGTGCAACCTCTCGGGTTCGTTGCAAGGGAGGGTAAAGTGTCACCTGAAGAAGGCCCTATACGGTCTCAAACAATCACCACGGGCGTGGTTTGGTCGATTCACAAATGTTGTTACTCAGTTTGGCATGTGTCAATCAAAAAAGGATCATTCGGTATTCTACCGACAAACATCAGCTGGAAGGATACTACTTGGTGTCTATGTTGACGACATTGTCATCACGGGGGATGATAGCCAGGGCATTGCAGGATTGAAAAAGTTTCTGGGAGAGCAATTTCAGACCAAAGATATGGGAGCGCTGAGCTACTTCTTGGGTGTTGAAGTAATAAGGGAAAAGAAGCACATTGTCATGTCCCAGAGAAAGTATGTATTTGACATACTAAATGTAGAGATTGATTGATATGTTTTATTGATAATCTCATAGGCTTTATATAGCCTTTACATCATGGAATATCCAATGGAATATCTTGTAGCATATTCTGGCATCCCAAATATGTCCTCAGGATATTTTCATACTAAATATAACATATTCTCTTACTAAATATATCAACACTCCCCCTCAAGATGGGCGAAAGATATTCACTAAGCTCATCTTGTCACATCCTCTCATCATGCTGATAGAGCTAAGCCCCTTGGTCAGTCCGTCTGCTACTTGATCTTTGGTTGGAACGTAGCCCAGCTCTAGTAGTTCTTTATCAAGCTTTTCTTTGATGAAGAATCTGTCAATCTCGCTATGCTTGGTCCTGTCATGCTGCACTGGATTGTTGGCAATACTAATAGCTGACTGGTTGTCACACCATAGCTTCATCTTGGCTCCCTGGTCCAGCTTTAACTCCGTCAGCATATTCTTCAACCACAATAGCTCTGTGACTCCCAAGACCATACCTCTATACTCTGCTTCAGCTGTTGATCTAGCCACCACTGACTGCTTCTTACTCCTCCAAGAGACCAAGTTGCCTCCTACAAATATGCAGTACCCCGATGTGGATCTCCTGTCGTCAGCACAGCTAGCCCAGTCAGAATCACAATAGCCCTCGATGCTCACGTGATTATTTCTTCTGAAAATCAGTCCCTTCCCGGGGCTCCCTTCAAGTACCTCAGAATCTGGTACACTGCGTCCATATGACCCTTCCAGGGGTCATGCATGTAGCGGCTCACTACGCTGACCGCAAAGCTGATATCAGGTCGAGTGTGGCTCAAGTAGATCAACTTGCCCACCAATCTCTGATATCTATCTCGGTCAACTGGTTCTCCAGCTTCAGCATCCAGTTTGAACTTCTAGTCTATCGATGTCGTAGCTGGTTTGCATCCCATCATCCCTGTTTCCGTAAGCAGGTCCAGTGCGTACTTCCTTTGAGAAAGAACAATTTCCTCTGTATCTCGAGCAATCTCAATCCCAAGGAAGTATCGAAGAGGGCCAAGATCCTTCACCTCGAACTCCTTGCCAAGCTTTCCTTTGAGTTGGACGATCTCCTGTTCATCATCGCCTGTGATAATCATATCATCTACATATACAGCAAGCATGGTGATGTAGCCTCCACTTCGTCTGAAGAAGACAGTATGATCAGCATTGATCTGCTGATATCCCATCCCTATCATTGCTCTGCTAAACCTGTCAAACTATGCTCGAGGAGACTGCTTCAGTCCATAGAGGGACTTCTTCAGTCTGCAGACCTTGCCTTTTGTCTGTTTGGTGCCAAATCCTAGTGGTATCTCCATGTACACCTCCTCCACTAGATCCCCATGAAGAAATACATTCTTCACATCCAGTTGGTGTAGCTTCCACCCTCCATTGGCTGCCAGGGAGATCAAGGTCCTGACAGTGCTCATCTTCGCCACTGGTGCAAAGGTCTCGTCATAGTCAATGCCGTACGTCTGACTGTATCCTTTTGCCACCAGTCGAGCTTTGTGGCGCTCAACCTGTCCATCTGGGTTCTGCTTCACAGTGAAAACCCATTTGCATCCGACTGCTCTTTTCCCTTCTGGCAGGCTCACCAGCTCCCAAGTGTGATTCTTCTCAAGAGCTCCCAACTCCTTGTGCATCACCGCTTTTCACTTTGGATCGTTCTTAGCAACCTGCCAATTGTTAGGTACAGTAATACTATCCAAAGATGCTATAAATGCTCCATGAGAAGAAGAGATATGATCATAAGAAACAAACTTAGCAAGATTTCAACCATATCTGTCCGGAGGATTTCCCGTATTACTGCGAGTAGTCCTTCGTATAGATAGTGGTGTGGAAGAAGTAGGATGAATGATATCACCTGAGGAGGATGGTGGTGTAGATGAGGAGGATGGTGGTGTAGGTGTCTCAGGAGAAGGGACAGACGCAGGCAAGGGACTTAGCACTGGTACTGTGGGTACTGGTCCTACAGTTTGCTTCTCTCTCATGCTGTAGGTAAGTAACTCCCCCTGACCCGTAGGCCTAACACTTCTCATCTCCTCCCCCTGTTCCGCTTTACCTTCATGTTCCTCCTCAACCATGTCTCTATGCCAAACTTCTAAATCAGTTACCACCAAGTCCATCTTCCCCTCTCGTCTTATACTGGTAGTATTAGGCGTGTTGTGCGAAGTTTCCTCCTGGCGATAATATGGCTTATGCTCCCGAAAGTGGACATCCATACTAACAAATTTCTTCTTCTCTACTGGACTCCAGCACACATACCCCTTCTGAGTCGCTGAGTAGCCCACGAAGATGCACTTGACCGCTCTAGGGTCAAGTTTTCCAACTGATGGTCTGTTGTCCTTCACAAAACACACACACCCGAACACCTTTAGTGGAAGTATCCCACTATTATTGTCTTGTAATACTTCACATGGAGACTTCCATCCCAGGACTTTTGAAGGCATCCTGTTGATAAGTTGAGCTGCTGTCAACACTGCATGCTCCCATAGATTTTGTGGGACATTCATGTCGATCATCATACTTCTTGCGGTCTCCAGAAGGTGTCGGTTTTTTCTTTCTGCTACTCCATTTTATGCTGATGTGTATGCACAAGTGGTCTGATGCTGTATGCCGTGTGCTGACAAGTACTCTGCAAGCGTCCTGTTGGTATACTCCGTGCCATTGTCAGACCTCAGTACCTTCACCACTGCATTGTACCGAGTCTGGACATGCTTATGAAAGTCCCGAAAACAAGCAAATACATCACTCTTGTTTTTCATCAAATACAACCAGGTGACACGAGATGCACAATCAATAAAGGAAACAAAGTACTTATACCCATTCATAATGTTAGTAGCACATGGACCCCAAACATCAGAATGTACTACCTCAAAAGCAAAAGAGCTCTTATGACCAGTGCCAACATATGAGCTCCTAGTAAGTTTCCCTAACTCGCATGCATCACATACTAATTTCTGTTTATTTGATTTTGCATACATCTCTGGATACAACTTACTTAGAGTATCAAAGAAAGAATGTCCCATCCTCCTATGATGAAGTATCAAAGTATCTTCAGTCCTCTGCTGCAGCTCTCCCATTCCAGCCTTTTCTGCCATAGATACCAATGCTGAGTTCAGTCCTTCTCGATCTAGGTACCACAGTCCCTCATGCCAGGTGCCAGTCCCAAGTCTTCGTCCCGTCCCTTTCTCCTGGAAGATCACCTTAGGAATATCAAAAGAAACAATGTGTTTCAGTTGGAGAATTATAGAACTAATAGACAAGAGACTGACTGGAAATGATGGAGCATGTAACACATTGGATAATCTTACTGAACCTGTACATTTAACAGTACCCTTACCGACTACTGGTTGGAAAGTGCCATCTGCAGTCTGAATGGTGTCTGCTGATGCTAGGTGAGTGTACGAAGAAAACTCACTAGCGTTTTCGGTCACATGCCGAGATGCTTCTGAGTCGATAATCCAGTCTGACGTTTTAAGGGAAGACATAAATGCAAGAGCGAGTGACTCGTCAGTACCTTCTGATGGGTGGGCATACATAGCGGCGTTGCCTCTAACGAAGAATGGGATGGATGTCTCTCCTTCGGTGGACGCTCTCTGCTTTCTCTCCAGCAGGTCCAGCAGTGCCTGATCCTCCTCAGTAAAGTTGCCACCAGCTCCTCCATTCCCTTCTGCTACCAGCAGGTTTGTCCGATAACCTCCTCGGCCGTCTCGTCGGCCTCCTCGACCACGACCACGTCCACCATATCCTCGTCCACGTCCACCACCTGAGTCTCCCTCCTTAGGTGGTTTGGTACAAGCATACCGATGATGGTCCATCTTCCCGCAGTTGTAGCACTGCCGATTTTGTTGCCAGAGCTCTTCCTTGGGTCCTGTGTCGCCCGAGCTAGTAACCGCTAGTGCTGACTTTGCTTCGGGGGGACCACATGTCTCCGCCTGTAGTCTGATGCGCGTCTCCTCCTGGATCATGGCTGAGATAGCCTCCTCGAGACTAGGAATCTCTGGTTGTGCGAGGAGTAAGGCTGTCCTCTGTGCGAATGCAGTATTCAGCCATTTGAGGAATTTCATCGTCCTCTCCTGCAGACACACATGCCTCTCCTTGCACTTTGGGTCCCCGCAGCTTGCCCATTTTGAGGAGTGATCATAATCCAGCCAGAGACGCTCCAACTCTGTGGCGTACTCCTGCACCGTCTTCTCTCCCTGTACAGTGTCGTCGATCTCTCCTTTTATCTGAAAGATCCGTAGGTTGTTTCCCACACCATCATATGTTCTCCTCAGCTTCTCCCACACGTCTTTCACCATCTACTGTGGAGGCAATAGACTGGATTAGGGAATTGAGAAACCAGATGTAAATCACCATATGAGTGGATTTCCACTCGTCGCATCCTGTCGAGCCCTCGTCCGGCTCTGTCTTCTCGCCCGTCAAGAATCCCTCCAGGTTCTTTCCTGCTAGGGTTCTTCTCACCCGCCGTGACCAACTCAGATAGGTGGCTGGTCCGTCCAGTTTCAGATCGATGGAGGGTAGTTCCAACTTTGGCGGCGTTCGTATCGTGCTCTCACCAGTCGACACCTTCATCAACTTCATCAACTTCGTCACATCGTCAGCATCCAGCTTCTTGAGGATCGCCTCCATCGATGCTTCTTCTCCGATCACGTCACGCTTGCTCCACGACTCACGTTCGTCCTCGTCGTCCTCTCCTAGATCCGAACATGTCTGATTTCATCGGATATAGGCATCGACATCTCCTTCGTCCTCGTCTTCGTCGTCCTCCGATGAAGGTGCGCACAACGGCAACCACAGCGGCAGCAGTCAGCCGCAGCAGCAACAGCCGGCAGCGGCAGCAGTGGCCACAGCAGCAGTCAGTCGCGGCAGCGGCAGCAGTGGTGTCGCAGCAGCGGCAGCAGTGGCCGCAGCAGTAGCAACAGCGGGAGCGGCAGCGGGAGCGGGAAAAGAAGAGGGGTTAGGATTAGGGTTTTGGTGGCGGCTAGGGTTAGGGTTTGTGGAAAGGTGGCTCTGATACCATGTAGAGATTGATTGATATGTTTTATTGATAATCTCATAGGCTTTATATAGCCTTTACATCATAGAATATCCAATGGAATATCTTGTGGCATATTCTGGCATCCCAAATATGTCCTCAGGATATTTTCATACTAAATATAACATATTCTCTTACTAAATATATCAACACTAAATGATGCTGGAATGATGCAAGCCAAGGGAGCAACGTCGCCAATGGACCCAGGAGAAAAGTTACTTCCTGACGAGGGGACACTGATGACTAATCCAGATCAGTACCGTCGAGTAGTGGAAAAGCTCAACTACTTGGCAGTTATGACTCGTCCAGATATTTCATTTGCTGTTAGTGTTGCGAGTAGATTTATGTCTTCTCCACGAATTCCACATTGGCAGGCAGTTCTCAGAATTCTACATTATCTAGTTCAGAATTCTGGAAAAGGAATTCGCATGGAAAATCAGGGACATACGAATGTTGAGGGCGTCACTGATGCTGACTGGGGTGCAAGTCTAACGGATAGACGATCTACATCCGGTTACTCTATATTTATTGGCGGAAACTTGGTCTCGTGGAAAAGCAAGAAGCAGAGTGTGATTGCACGATCAAGTTCCGAAGCAGAATATCGAGCTATTGCTCATGGCACAGCAGAAGTGCTATATCTGAAACATCTGCTACAAGAATTAGGAGAAGAAGCAGGATCTAGAACAGCAGACATGTGGTGTGATAACCAGTCGCTATTCATATTGCTACTAATCCTGTATTCCATGAAAGGACGAAACACATAGAAATAGACATCCACTTTGTACGCGATGAGTATAAGAATGGAGAAATAAAGTTTCGTCATGTGAGGACCGGTGATCAAATAGTTGATATCTTTACAAAGTCTATGTTGGGTCCTCGGTTTCAATTTCTGTGTAACAAGCTGGGCATGATTGACATATATGCCCCAGCTTGAGGAAGGGTGTTAAGTATTAGTAATAGTGGACTTTAGTCCCACATTGGAAAAGAGAGTAAAGAGAGGAGCTAGACTCTCCTATATATATATATGTAATCCCTCTTCATAATAAAATTAACCTATTATTCTCATTCTACAATTATTATTATTATTATTATTATTTTGCATTTTGTCTTTAGAAATATATCCCTAATATCAATTAAAGTGGGAAGATAATTGAGGAGTTGAAGTACGCAAATATACTCAGTTATCTTGAAGGGTAAGACAGATACATCACATGAGAAACCAAAAGTCAATGGTTTAAGTTCTCCTGAAACTGATACATTTAGCTGTTTCAGATTAGAATTGGAGGGTCCAGAACGTCTGAAACCACCTGATGCCAGAACTACTAAAATTGACTGATTCAGAACCCCCCCCCCCCCCCCCCCCCCCCCCCCCCCGCCCCAACCCCCAAAAAAAAAAGAAAAAAAAAGAAGCTGAAACAATACTCGTAGGAATGGTTCGACATCGATACTGAAACTGACTTTGTGAACCTTACAGAAAATAAACATCATCAACATTATCATCATCATGAGTGTTTTATGCCATTAAACCTAGGCGGTAGGCAATGGGTAAACCTACCTTTTGGATATACAATTTAAGCTCATGCAGCCAAGGAGTACCCTCCAAGTTCCCCTACCCCTACACTACAAACATTCTGGACAAGAGGTAAGATGACTTGCCAAGGTAACTATATGACATGAGAGTTTTATGCCATAAAACCTAGGCGGACAGTAGGTAGTGGGTAAACCTACCTTTTGGATATACAGTTTAAGCTCATGCAGCCAAGGAGTACCCTCCAAGCCCCCCTACACTACAAACATTGTGGACGAAGAGGTAAGATGATACGATTTCCTCTATGGAATTGCAATAACCCCTATGCCACATCAAGCCAAAGAGCGAAAAGGAATCACATTCCAAATCCTTGCTAAATAAACATCTCGAGTCATTCTGTCCAAACTCATGATAATAAAATCTGATATCCCACCTGCGTTAGTCTTTAAATAAACCTTGCAGTACACAGTTAAAACAACATCTTTGTGAGACCAGTGATTTAATACATTACTCATAATATAAAATCCCATATCCAACCTGAGTTAAGTCTTAAACAAACCCGCACAACCAACTCTGTTTGTGGGAATGAAAACCTATGCTCATGTTTTCTTTCCTAGAGGTGTTCACCTCTCCCTCTGAGATGTTCTGAAAATGCACAAGACATGACCTGTCATCCTTACAATGACTTAGTATTTGCGATAACCAACTTCTCTGAATTTCACAAATTGTGAAGAAGTCAAAACCTGAAATCCATGTGGCAGTAAAAACTGCTGCATCCATTTTCTTTTGGAGACAACCCTTCTCGGAAGAGGTCCTAAACTGCTCTATAATAGAACTTCCTTTGTCTTGTGTAACAAGAACAAAAATTGCCCTCGAAACAAAAATGTTGTATTTGTATGTAGGCATTTTTTTGACAGCATATCTACAAGCCACAAGCCACCCAGTAGCTGAAGGCATTTTAACATGCAACAGATGTGTGGATGATATATATTCTGCACTCTTTCTCTTTCTACCACATAAATTTTATCATGCGCACTCTTCCACTTTTCTATCACATAAATTTTATTACATATTTTCACCCTTATATTTATCTTTAGAATGACCACATCAGAATTTAACTTTAGTTCATATTCTCATGGTGTTAATTCCATTTGATTGCTACTTTTTAAAGTTCTCAACCCACAGACTTCTGGGAAGTTCTTACATATTCAGTTACATTTTATCTATATGCAGCAGCAGAAGAGACAGGCTAATGTTGCTATGGGTGCCTTATTTCATGACCATTTTTTTGCTATCCTGTTCATCTTTACTGGAATTTTTCTGGTGAACTATGTGCTGATGAACTCTTCGGCAACAGTATTTGGTAGTACAGATACTGTTTTCAACTTCCAAGATGTTGCGATACTCATGGACCAGGTTTGTATTCTTCTCCTCTCCTTTGATCAGTTTCTATAATATATTCGTGGTTCATGTTTTTTCCTGATGTAGATAATTTTAGCCTGTCTGACTAAAGATGCTATTTTGTGCTTCATGCCAAAGCATGACTCCGCTGATTTTGTGTGATTTTAATTATACAGTCTTTCCTGTTGGCTTTATGCTTTTAATTCCAAACTTATATCAGTAACAACAATTAGTTTAAAAAAAATTATTTACAGTAAATGCCTCTGAAAAAGCCCCCTTCCTGGTTAAGGGTGTAAAAGCAAGTCCCATGTACATGTTCCATAGTTTACCAGGATCGTCTTGCAAGACTGAAAATGGTTTATTTCTCTTGGTCTTTTTGGGGTCTAAAGTAATGCTGAAATGAAACTCTTTAATTTTATGGCAACTGTTAATGTTCTCTGATTGCTGTTGTTTTATTTATGTTTTTTGTTTGTTATTTGCTATCTACTTGAACTAGAAGAGTCCTACTTGATGATTGGAAAATGTTGGAATAATATAAATATTTACCCTAAGCCTCATCATAACTCTAGAATTTTGGTACAATGGCATGGGAACTTAACATGGTACATGAACAACCCAGGTTCAAGTCATTTGGCCCACGTTTTAAGAAAATTTTCAGAAAAAGTACACCACTACGTCAATTCAGCTCTCAGCCCATAGAAAAATGGGCTTCAACCTTTGGGATCGTGTTCGAATGATATAAATATTTAACCTGATAAAAATAACTTTATGAGAATTTTCTGTATATGTTCTCCTTGTGGAGGTTCTAAATATATAGTATTACAATGTTATTAGGGTTAGGAACCCTAATCTATCTACAATAGGAAACAAAAATATAAATTAATAATAATTACAATACTATTTCCTATTTCTAAATTAATTCAAGTAATCAGATTTACCTAGTCATTCCTTTTGACTAACTAACTGTAACTTTTTTAATATTTCCTATATTTGGTAAAAAGATAGTTCAGAATAATGAAAAATAAAAATATTTAAAGGTTTTCATATATATATTTTTTGTTTATTTATTATTGTTCTTTTCGAAAGAGATAAAAATGGTGAATCGGAAATAATTATAAGAAAAAAAAATGAAAAATTGTTTTTATGGAACATACATATCAATATGCATGGATAATACCCTTTCTTCCATTTCCAGTTACTATGTCAATGTGATTTGGACTTCTGCTTATTCGCACAGCAACAAAAAATATTCATCGTAGGTGGACTTTTCCGAGTGTTTTGATGTTAATTATAGCTATGTTGTTTCGGCCAATTTGGCTTTTCAGCAAATAATGGAAGTTTTATCTATCAATATCTATGGTCTTGGACCATCAATAATGATTTTTCTTTAGAATTCGGACACTTGATCGATTCACTTACTTCTATCGCCAACACTCCCCCTCAAGTTGGAGCATACATGTCGTTCGTGCCTATGGAATTCCTTACTTGATTTTGCCTTCATCAACACATTTGACACTTGATCATCAGACTCAACGAACGAAAATTGAATAATTTGTGCCTCCAACTTTTCCTTGATAAAATGCCATTCCACTTCAACATGTTTTGTATGGTCGTGTTGAATTAGATTATGAGATATGTCAATCTCTGCTTTATTGTCACAAAATAAGTTCATGCTCAAACTTAGTGGAAACCCAAGTTCTATAAGAAGCTTCCTGAACCATAGGAGCTCACGAAGTCCCTTGGCCGTACCCGGAAACTCAACTTCAACATTAGACAAAGCCACCACCTTTTGTTTCTTGCTACTCTCTGTTACAAGTTTTCCACCCACAAAAGTGAACTACCCGGATGTGGATCGCCGGCCGGTAACATATCCAGCCCAATTTGCATTAGTATATCCATCTATCTTCAAATTATCATTCTCTCGTGCAGATCTCAGAAGTACTGCATTCATATGATCTTCACAGGAGTATGCATACAGTGACTCACCACACTTATAACATATGTAATTTCAGGTCTAGTAGGTGACAAATGGGTTAACCTTCCAACTAACCTTTGCTACTGCTCTTTGTTAGTCAGAATCTTGATGATTTTGAATAATAGGTGTGTTTGCAGGCTTGCACCAACAAGCCTAAGACATTTTCTTTGAGAAAAATATGCCTTCATCTGATCTAGCGACTTCAATTCCTAAAAAAATACTTAGGGCTACCAAGATACTTCCTCTCAAATTCGGTGGCTAAGTAATTTTTAAGTCCTGAAATCTAATTTATCATTCCCAGTCACAATCATGTTATCTACACAAATTAGGATACCTGGCATCTTACCCTGTCTATGTTTCAGAAACAATGTAGGCTCAGAATTGCTCTGCCTGAAACCATATTTCTTCATAGCCATGCAAACCTTCCAACCAAGCTTTGGGCGACTACTTGAGGCCATACAGGGCCGCCTTCAGTTTACACGCCTCAATGACTTAGTAGCTACAACATATCCCAGAGGAACAACTATAGAAACCTCCTCTTTGAGATCACCATGGAGAAGATCATTCTTCACATCAAATTGTTGTAAAGGCCAATTTAAATTAGGATTAAGAGAGAACAAGACTCGGACTGTATTAAGTTTTTTGATAATCAATACCATATGTCTTAGTCTAGCCTTTAGCAACAAGCCTAGACCTCTCTATCGACCCATTTGTCTTATACTTTATATATCTATCGACAACCAACGACTTTCTTCCCTTTCGATAAGGAAACTAAACTCTTTAAGTCTTATTTTTTTGAAGTGCCTCCATCTCTTCTTACATTGCCTTTGTCCATTTAGGATCAGAAAGGGCTTCATCCACCTTATTCGGAATATCAACGAAAAACTTTCCTTGAAGTTGATAATCGGTGGGAGGACACATGATTAGTAATAGAATATCTCATTGTTTTACAGTCATCGGGACTATACCGATTTGGAGGCTGCCCTTTATTATGCCCGGCGGGTAACTGAAAAGCAATTAGTCACTCAACAAGTTATCCAATACATGTTCATGGGATGTAGGACTTGCCTCACGAATATTCACAGGAGGAGTCTCATCGGAGGGTACTTAAGAGCTCGAAGAGGGGGTTGTAAGAACCATGGTTCAAAGCATCGGCCGATACGTATCAGATCGGATTTGGGGGTGTCCGATCCGATACTTGTAAAAAATATTGTTATCTGCCGAGATAGTTGAAACTTATCGTATCGGTCTGTATCAACCGATAAGTAATCGATACAAACCGATACAGGTCGATATAGACCGATACGTGCCAAAAATCATAGAAAAAATATCATGAAAAATAGAGAAAAAGTACCTCTAGCTGGTGCACAGGATCCGTTGTAGACGAGCTCAGTAAGCTCGACAGTGCTGGAGCTAGATCCCGACGGTACGGTGGAGCTAGGGTTGGTGGGAACCAGAGTCACCGAGAACACATCCACAACTAAAAAGAGATGGAGTGGAGAGAGATGGGGGTGGCAGTGATCTATTGAAAAATGGAAAGGGTGAGATATGAGTTGATGTATTGAAAAATGAGAGAGGAACATTTGTGTGGAGTGGTAGTGCATTGAAAAATGGGAAAGAAAAATGGGGTGGCAGTGCATTGAAAAATGGAAGTGTTTTGTAAGTTGAGTAGAGAGAAATGTGGTGGCTTGTAATCTGTGCATGGAGTGTTTTGTAAGTTGAGTGGAGAGAGAAATGGGGTGACAGTGCATTGAAAAATGGGAAAGAGTGAGGTGTTGGAACAACTATCATACCTATCACATCTACAGTTAAAAACATTTGAAAAAAAATATTTGTGTGAATCACTGAACGTGTTTAACCTGCTAGCCACTACACCAATATAAATTTAATGTAACATTTTACTAATAGATATTATTTAGTCGGTTCAATAAAAATTTGTGCATTATATTGACTATATATATACACAATTGCTAACTTTATATCAACATTTTATAATCCATTATATTTTAAAGTGCAAAGTTCAATACAAACATGTAAAGAAATAAACTTATATATCGCAGGTAAACCAATAACCAAGGGTGACTATTGTTTCGTTCAATTATAATAAAAACCAACACAAAAAATACTTAAATAATGCATAAATATGTAAATTATTTTTTTATATATAAATTTTTACTAATTTATTAATATTTATTTAATATTGTCGATACTGTCGATACCAAAAAAATCTGATACTCCGATCCGAATATTGCCGATACCGATACTCATACAAAATGTCTGATACCGATACCGATACTTTGAACCTTGGTAAGAACACAATCGCCACACATTGCATTGTCTGACCGGTCGTCTGTAATGGACTGACTGGTCGCTTCGGGGTCTATAGACTCCGCATGTAATTCCTAGTGTGTCGACCGGTTACCACCGTTGAAACTTTATACTACTGTTGTCCCTTGATTGTTCAAGATATCTAGAAATTGGAGTGAATTCTTGACCCTCCCCTGGAAGAGGATAATATGATATGAAGCACCATAATATATTTCTGACCCAACAACGTAATGTCCATAGTCACATAGGTTTTCTATGTTGGCTAATGATAACACCGCTATCCCTTTTGATGAATAGAAACTCCTAGACAAAAGCAATGTACCACATGGATCAAGCTTGGTAAGCTGATGTTTGTGGAGGTGAACATATGCAACACAACCAAATATCTGAGGGAGAGTGAGAACTATATCTGAGGAGGGAGAGTTATAACTGAAGGTAATTGTCTAAAACTTGCCAAATATTGAAGCGTTGTTTGAAACTCCAAAGCTCTAGATGGCATATGGTTCATCAAATATACTGCATGGATAACGATATCATCCCAATAGGTTTGAGGAGCATGATCTCCATAAAGAAGACTATAGCAGTTCTCAGAATGTGTCGATTCTTCCTTTCCACAATACCGTTTTGTTGTGGAGTCTGCGGACATGTAGTTTCATGTAAAATGCCATGAGTCTGGAAGTAACTAGCTAAAGCAGTAGTCACATATTCTCCACTATTATCTTAACGAAGCACCGAAATCATAGAGAACTATGTTTGAACCATATTATGGAAAATCTGAAAAGTGGTAAAAACATTACTTTGTTCTTTAATAAATAAAGCCACATCATACGAGTGCAATCATCTATAAATGTAGGACACCCGAATTCGAGAGCGAGAAGCAATAGGTGACAGCCCCTAAACATTCGAATAATGCTCACCCCTACTCTTATCCACTTGTTTTTCATTTTTATGTAACAAGCTAGGCATGCATGATATATACGCTCCACCTTGAGGGGAAGCATTAATATAGGCCAAGTCCAATAGTATTAGACTTGACCAATTGAGCCTTAGGGCATATATATATATATATATATATATATATATATATATATATATATTCCAAAATCAGTCAATACTCATACAACATACAGGCATGATGGTCGCCCACCCGTCAGTCGAACATTTCTTTTACATCAAACTCCAAATTATGGAGGATACCAACCGGAGGGGTGACAAGTCCCTCAAATATGCGCCGATTCCTCTTCCGTCAAACATGCCAGACTGCGGCTGCCAGCCGAATCCTAGCAGTCTTGAACCAGATCATGCCTCGCCCTTTGCAATCTCGAATACCCGTGATGATTGCTCCAATCGATCTGCCAGAAATACCTCCGTCCAGCATACGATTTTGCTCAGACCATATGGACCATGAAACAACACAGTCAAAAAATAGATGGGTCATCAATTCCTCCTCCAAATCACAGAGTGCACACTACGGATTGGGGACCTGGATCCCAAAAGAGATGAGTCCGTCCCTGGTCAGAAGACGACCAAGGAGCAGGCGATACATACATAGCTGCATTTTTCTGGCTAGATCCTTGCACCAAATGAAGTCATAATCACCAATTGGGGGATTGGCACTACGCATAAGGTTGTAGCCACCCTGGAAGGTGAACTCCCCCGAGGTAGTACCTCCAGTCACGCCAGACGGATCCCAGACCCATATATCCTCAGGCTGGGATGGGTCAATCCCAATCCCGCGAATAATCTCACAAAGCTCCTCAGTATGGCGGTAGGACTCCGGACTCCAAGCTCCATTCCTGATGATGTGCTGACAAGACAGACCTCTGCCCTCCAAAGCCCCGCCCCCTGCACCATCGGATCTGTGGGGGGCCCGTGTGGGGCCGCGCACGCCCCCGCTCGATCCAACGGTCGAGGGCGACGGGGCTCCCGATCCAGACCGTGGTGTTGCAGCCTGCAGGAAATGGAGTACGTATGCAACTTTTGTTGCAGTAAATACACCATTTACAACAAAACAAGCCCTGTAATTGCTCTAAATGCTGCAACTTACAGCAACACCACTTACAACCAACAAAACAACCCCTTACTTGGGCTTTAGGACATATTGGTAGTACTTGCGTTTATATATATATCCCTTTTAATGAATGAAGTGAGTGAGGTTGGTGAAACATCATTTGGAGAGACTTGGCTTATACTAACCGGTGCAGTAGCAGGGACTTTAGTCTTTAGATGATGAGATGTTTGTTTCCAGGGAGGAGTCTGGATGAGCTTTAGATTTTGCAAGGGAAGAAAATTTGATAATAGAAGCTTCACTAGCACTTCAAAAAAGGTCCATAGTCATACTAGGTACTTACACTACACTTGTACTGCTATGGTACAACTGGGTATATCCTAGAAGTTGCAGTACATTTTCAAACTTGATATAGTGTTTGAATGGCACCTCGAGACTCGGAATTGCTCCAACATTTGAAATACAGTTGCGTATCATTTGTAACATTTCAAACCGCAATAGTGGAGGACATCCAGGAAGAAAATTAGAATGAAGATCCTTATCTGAAGTGAACCCTGTAAATTTTGGGTTTGGATTTGGTTTTAACTTTTTACTATAAAATTTTATGTGAAAATCTTTTGGTATTCTAAGGTCCCAGTCTTATGAGATGTAGGTTGGTAACAACCTGCAGAGTCCAACATATTCAACCATTCTCTCATCAAAATGAGGTATACCATGGAGGCATGGATCACGAGAAAGCTCCACCCTAATTATCATACTTTTATGACTAGATTTCTACCTATGTCAATCTTCTGTAGTGACGACAAATTCCTAGTGCAAGTCACTATTTGTAGGAGGAAGCATTTCCATCAAACATAGAAATCCCAATTTGTGGGTAGATATACTTTGGTTATGCATTTAAAATTCATGCCCCAAGAAGCATCCTCCTTGTTCCTCTAAACTAGGAACCGTGATGAGATAATATTTGCAATTTGCTATATTTAATTGCATTCCTATCTATGGCATTAATCCAATGATTAGAAGAAGAACAACATACCTGATTTTGGTACTAAAGTATTATGAGCAAATATATATCTCATTTAGTTGATAATTGCTTTCTTGCATAACAATTTTTCATTTGCTTGAGAGTTCATTATTTAGATCCAGTGCAAGTTTCAATTTGGCTGAATAGACCATTATCATGTCATATGCATAGCTTTCGGGTGTCAGTAACCAACTACGTCAACTCATCCACATCTGGACCTCTCTTGCAGATATTTGGGAGTCCTGTAGCACCTGCTGCTTTTTTCCTGGTCCTTTTCTTCTCCAGTCAGATCACATCATTAACCCAAAATATTGCTGGACAAGTTATTTTCAGATGCTTTTTTGGTGTTGACCTATCTCCGTGGGTTCATCATGTGTTTGTTAAAGTACTCAGCATCATTCCAGTTCTCTACTGTGCAAATAGCTCTGGTGCCGAAGGGCTATACCAATTACTAATTTTCTGCCAAGTGATACTGGCCATGCTTCTTCCATCTTCAGTGATTCCTCTTTTCCGTGTGGCATCATCAAGATTGCTAATGGGTGCTTTTAAGACCTCTTGGTATCTGGAAATCTTCGCACTGCTTGCATTTCTTCTGATGCTTGCATCCAATGTTTTCTTTGTTATAGAAATGTTATTTGGAAATAGCAGCTGGATGATTAATCTGATGGGAAGCATGGAGAGTATTTCCATGATACCATATACTTTTCTTCTACTCATTGCTTGTGTATCAATTGGATTGACATTGCATTTGGCTGTAACTCCACTGAAATCTGCAAGTGATAGACCGGATACACATATATTGACTGGGAACATGCACAAGGAGCAACTTGAGGTATCCGAAAATTGGAATGATATCAGTATGATCAAGTATGGTGAAAATCAAGAGTCTGCAAGGGAAGCTACCTTAGAAAAATATGTGGAGGTTCAGTCTGATAAAGCAATGTTAGAATTCAATCCTAATCTGTCTGAGACAGCAAATGATTCCGATCAAGATTCACGCCACTCTACTAATGATTCCTTAGGAACTGTGGTAAGTGAACCTCCAAGGTATGATATAGAAGAATCGAAGCCTGTAATGGAAGTGGACTTTAAAGAAACTCCAAGGAAAGTTTCTGCTGGGTGCCTGTTAGATTCGTTCATTTATGAAAGAACAGAATCCAAGGATCCAATTGCGAAGGATGGGGGAACAGAGGGTTATTCTATCCTGGATAAGCATAGGGAAGGAGGAAATTCTATAGACCCTGATGAGACTTTGAAAAGAGCTCCTCCCTCTCCATCTTCTGAGGGTCCTGAATCATTTAACAACATGAAGCGAAAAGGCTCAGATGGGGTTGATGATAGTGGGAGCTTATCAAAGATGCCAGGGTTGGGTCGTGCAGCAAGACGCCAATTAGCAGCCATTCTGGATGAGTTCTGGGCTAATCTATTTGATTTCCATGGGAAGCTGACACAAGAAGCCAACTCCAATAGACTAGATGTTTTGTTGGGATTAGATTTGAGGACAGTTGGTTCTTCTGTAAAAGAAGATGCTACAAGGGTCCAATTCTCCAAAAGTTACTTTTCAGATGCAGACACGGGACACCTTTTTCCTGCAAACTCAAGGGATTATGACTCCATCAAACAAAGGAAAAATTATAGTGTAGAAATGCCTTTTGGGCTTCAGATGGCATCCTCGTCTTGGTCTCACTTGCAAACAACAAATGTGCAAAGCTCATCTGGCAACCTGCTTGGCCCCAACGAAAGGCCATACTCAAGTTTGCAACTGCCACAATATTTTGATAACAGGGATCATCAGCCAGCCACAATACATGGTTATCAGATGGGTTCCTATCTCAGAGAAATTGGTGCAACTGGGACTCCATATTCCACAAGCATCTCACGAAATCTACCTCCAACACCCAACTCCACTGCTCCTCCCATACAACAATTGAGGGATCAAATTATGTATGCTCGTGGGCCAAATGAACTAGGTTCTTCAACCACACCTTTACTGAAGCCAGCTTTGTCTAGAATTGGCAGATTACAGACTGAAAAGCCTTATTTTGAACCTTCCTTTGGTGAGGCAAGTGATCATGTTGGCTCTTCTGCTTACACAAAGAAGTACCATAGCTCGCCAGATATTTCTGCGCTCATTGCTTTAAGCAGGAACGCATATTTAAATGAGGGGAGAGGGGGCGCTCCATTTGGTCCTAGGCCATCTTCAGGGAGGCTAGCTGCTGAGCAATTACCATATTTGAACCCTGTCACGAGATCTGGAGTCCCATTAGTATTTGATCAACTTTCTCCACCTAAACTCCATAGAGATGTTTTTTCTTTGCAGCCAAGTTTGAATCAAGATGCTAAATCTCTTTGGACTAAACAACCATATGAGCAGTTATTTGGTATGACTGAAGGTCTGAGGGGTGGAAATGGAGTTTTAGAAAGACCAGGTCTTATTGCAAAAGAGAGCTTCCCTTATGCAGAGTCCGGAGCCAAGCTACTTCAATCATTCAGGTTATGTATTTTGAAGATCTTGAAATTGGAAGGGTCAGAGTGGTTGTTTAGGCAGAATGGTGGGTCTGATGAGGAGTTGATTGATCGACTTGCCACTGCCGATCAATATCTGCACAGAGCAGATGCTTGTCAGATGAATCATTTATTCATTGGCGAACTTCAAAACTTATCTTCAGATCAGAAGTTGGGTTCTTTCCAGGGAACTAGGGAGGCTGATCTATCTCGTTTTCAGCCAATACCTAATTGTGGAGATGGTTGCATCTGGCAGGCAGCCCTGATTGTTAGCTTTGGTGTCTGGTGCATTAGCCGCATTTTAGAATTGTCACTTGTGGAGAGCCGACCAGAGTTATGGGGCAAATATACTTACGTTCTCAATCGCCTTCAGGTAGAACTCTTTCTTAGCCACTTCTCTTTTGACATTATGAATATTTAGTTTTGGACAGATGAAATGCACAACTGATTTTATGGGTAGTGTTATTTATTCCGTATTTGGTATTGCTGCTGCTTTTCAAAAAGAAAAACCAGTGTTTGAAAGAAGGCGTCCCCCTGCTTTTAAAGCTGCCCAAAATGAACTAGCTTACCGAAAAATAAACAAAAGCAGGTGTCACAAGACATATTTTGTTGCTGCTTTACTTATTAAGTAGCTGTGATATCTTGGTTCATTGTATTTCTATCAAAGGGATTCATACAGTCTAGAGTAGTGCACATAATGTACATTCACTCTCTTTGAACTATGTTCTGGTTTGAAGAAAACATCTAAAGGAGCGGGATTATTCTAACTACATAACTTTTTTATTCTTGTTTACAAAAATGCTTCTACTCCGCATCTGGCCAAGGAGAATATATTTTATTTTCCTCACTCCTCACCTATGTTGCACGGCCACCAATACCACTCGACATGGTACAGTCAAAGGACACGGACGCAGATTAGTTTTGTCATGTCCTAGTGTATTTTGGATTGTGTGTTGCATTGGTACGTGTCTGAGACTACATGACTCGGTCATATACTAATTTTCGGAGTTTCTTTTCCTAGGTTCTTTACTTAATATTAATGAGTACGCTGAACATACTGCACTAGGTACTAGTAGGTATCAGATAATTAGCTCAGGTGTAAGTTGGTCAAATTGGTCTGATCTGATGTATGGTTCACCTGTAGTCCCTATTCAATTGTTACTAGATATCAATGTTGTTAGGATAATATAACCATCAACCTCACTACAACTCTAAAGTTATAGTAGAGCGGTAGGGACTTTAACATTTTATCAGAGCATGTTTCATCTTTGACCTACATCTCTTACTTCCAACAAAATAAAATCCCATCCTTTTTTCCCCCTCAAAATCCACAAAACCCTAACCTACAGTTCATTCCCATACCCATCATCTCTCCCATCCCCATTCTCCAAACCTATCCTCTCTAAACACACTTCAACAATCCCAACCTATCCTCTCCAAACACACTTCTACAAACCCATCCTCTCCAAATCTATTGTTTCAAAGTATATCTTCTCTAAACCTAACCTCTTAGAACCATAGTTTGCAATATCGGTCGATACCGATACGATTGATATCGATACGGTTTGGCATGTTCTGGTCGGATATTGACTGCTATCAATACCGACCGATATCGACGTCGGGGGTCTCTTTTCCGGTCATTTCGGCATAGAAAATTGAATGAAAACGACCAATCAACAAGGGTGCAACATCGACGATATCGACATCGGGGCTCTTTTCCGGTCAATTCGGCATAGAAAATTGAATGAAAAGACCAATCAACAAGGGTGTAAAAGCATAATAAGGTTGTCAAAACATGTAAATAAAGAAAAATTATTTATCGCAGGTAAACCAATAATCAAAGGGGACTATTATTGTCATTCGATTTCAAAAGTACTAAGAAACAAGACATAAAATACTTAACATGATGCTTAAATGTGTAAAATACTTTTTCTAAATTTTTTAATTTGTTAATAGTTATTTGCTTTTCGATACCAAAAAATTCGATACTTTGATACGATACCGTCGATACTGCCACCATGCTTAGAACCCATTTCTTCCAAGCCATCGCCACAAAACCACTTCAACATTTTCTTAAAACTCATCATCTCCCAACATAACTAGCCATTACTCGTAACCCAATAACCATAACTCGTAACTAGATAACCCGATAACTGTAATCCACAACCAAACAGCCACCTACTCCGAAATTCTAGCTCAAAGAAACCTAGATATTTTAGGCTTTGATTCCATTTTCTCACTTCTATTTAGAGTCTCTCTACTATGATTGTGCTTTCGAGGGTTCCTCTTATCTCATGATGTGGTACCATCATTCGATGTATGCGTTTTCTTCTTCTCTCGGTTTACTTCAACCTGAAATAAGATTGAAACACAATTCATGTACCTCGTGAACAGAGTGGAAATGTAGTGTAGATTTAACCGGTACACCGGCAGAGCCAAGAGTTGGTGTACAATCCCCATTAGCCGTGATAATGTATTTGAACAAAATATAGCATCAGAAGAAACGATAGGTCCCGGAGTAAACACCAGAGTTGAGTTCCTAAGAGGAAAGAGAATAAGAGACATGCTTTCTTAGAAGCTGCAGAAAGATTTGTATACCTAGTAAATATCAGTACAAAAAGATTTGTGTGCATAGTAAATATAAGTGGATGTCCACTAAAATGCTGATTCTCTTTGGCCGATACATCAATATATTTCAGTATTAAGTCAAAGACGAAGTAGCTGCGACAATTACATAAGCAAAGATCGAATCTCAGTGTATAGCACTACAGGAGAAGATTCCGTCATGTGGCCATTGTAAGAGCAGTCAAAGTACCACGGCTAACACAATGACAAACATGACCACCCCCGCGAGGATCGACTCCTCGAGGATGCTAGACGCCCAGTCTCTGCCGCCATGTCATGAACTGTGAGAGGAGCAAATGTCAGCAAAGAATAGCCATTGCGAGAGAAAGCCGACATACAATGTTCACTTGGAACTCGAAGAGAGTAGCCGAGGAAATCAACCCAGACAAAGATGACTTTGGAGAAGAATTCACGAAGACGATTAATGCAGACGAGAAGAACACACCACAAAAGATTACAAATCGATAGAAACACATCTAGAAAGTTGGGAGGTCAACCATAAAGAGTGCAAAGATAAATTCGGTAGGACATGCAGTCTGCCGATTGGAGAGCCATAAGAGGGTGTTCGGTATAGGATTGGGTATTAGGCTCAGGTTTTGATATGGAGAGATTGAGTGGGTAAAGTTATGCAGGCGAGAAGAACACACCACAAAAGATTACAAATCGATAGAGCAATTAGCAAACACATCTAGAAAGTTGGGAGGTCAACCATAAAGAGTGCAAAGATAAGTTCGGTAGGACATGCGGTCTCCGATTGGAGAGCCATAAGAGGGTGTTCGGTGTAGGATTGGGTATTAGGCTCAGGTTTTGATATGGAGAGATTGAGTGGGTAGAGTTTGGACAATTGAGATTAAAAGAGATGGAATTGTATGGGCTAAACTAAGAATATTTGGGATAAAGTCATGAGTAAAGTGGAAAGTTAGTAATAAAAGAGCAGGATAAAAAGGATGGAGGTGGAGATTAAGATCTACTTAGGAGTTATAACACATGAGATAAAAGCCAACATAGAGTTATAATGACATAGATTAAAAACTAGAGGATCCATCGTCAAGATTTTGTAGTCATTGGTGAGGAAGGAGGGCCATTAGATTAAGTTTTTGCAGTTAGAAAAAACACACCAAAATTAGGGTTAGGTTGAGTGTTAGGAAAGAGCAGACAATGGATCCCGGCATGCTTGATCGGTTGTGGGTTTGTGGCAAGGTTGATGCTGCTACATGGAGAAAAGAGGGTCATTGGTTGTTGCTTGTAGAGGGAGGTTGAGCGGTTGTAGTTGTCACGCCCCGATCCCGCTAGGGTCGTTCGTCGTCGCTTTGATCCCTGCAGAATCGTTCGTCCTCGCTAAGGCGTGATGCCGTGCAATCCTAAGTTGCGCTTGCACAAGGCTATTACCTGCACAAAATAACTAGACAAAGCAAAACACACACACACAGAGCATATATAAACCAACATTGAACAAGGAAGCTTTGAAATGAAGATACTTCTTTTATTGATAACTATGTTATATTAAGCGCGAGGCGAGGCGAGACGAGAAGGGCAGCGCCTCGCTTAAGCACGCCTAAGCGGCGCTTAAGCGTCGCTTAAGCGTCGCTTAAGCGTCGCCTAGCGCTTAGTTGGCGCTTAGTTGGTGGTAATCAATTTGGTACATGTAATATTTGCACACAGCAACAATGGACATCAGCTGCCTCAAAAAAAAACCAATGGTGCATGCCAACAACAGCCTGCCAAAAAAAACCAATCGGTGCAACAATGGACAGCAGCAACAATGGTGCATGAAGCATTGTCTTGCCTCCAAAAAAAAAAAAAACGAAGCATAACAATGGTGCATGCCAACAACAGCCTGCCATACAAGCAAATGGTGCATGCATGAACGCAATCAAATGGTGCATGCAAACAAATGAAGCATTGTCCAGGACTCCAGATCCCATGTGATACTCTCATTTCTATTTAAGACAACCAAAATAAACATGTAATAAAATTTCAGTCTTATATGCAAAGCATCAAAATAGTCATCAAACTACCATGGTCATAATAGTCAATACGTCACACAATTCATACATACGACATAGTCATCAAAATACCATCATCAAATATAAAAGCTAAGTCTCCAAACTTTCTTCTTAAAGTTTTTCAACTATCAAAATATGGAAATAACATCTAGAAATCTATATCCTCTTCCGACGCGGATGCATTTTCATCATCACTAGAATCGCCTCCTATGTAGAGCTCCGTATCATCCTCATCCTCGGTCTCCGAACCTGAATCATGTTGCCTTCTCCTTTGGCTCTGACTTTGGCCTGTCCTTCTCCTTTTATATTGTCTCGTGACAGTGCTAGGACCAACATCATCATGCAATCCTTCGGCCTCTTCAAGAACCCCAAAAGTAAGATCAGTGTTTCTTCCACCTATCACTACCGGATCATTTGCTGCATCGGAAGGAACCATCCAATCATAGCAAGTCTCATCTAAGTCTTTAATGACAATCGGGTCGGTATCTCTTCCAGCCAAACTAACCCGACTTTCATAACGATCTCTCAACTTGGTGTTGTAATGGACATAAATGAGATCATTCATCCTTTTATGATCAAGTTTGTTTCTTTTTTTGCTATGAATCTGACAGACATATAAAAGTATAAAGTAATGTTAGTGATATAATTTGTAAGAGTCTATGACTACACAAAAACAAGTAAAGCAAAATAACTTACGTTGTCAAAAGCACTCCAATTCCTTTCGCACGGTGTCGCTGAGACAGTAAGGCTAAGTACTCTTTTTGCAAAATTCTGTAGTTCCGGCACCTCACTTCCCCAAGTAATCCACCACTCAGCTACAAAAAATATATGATTTATATATTAAATCGTATTATGAAAGTAAAAAGTCTAAACCATAATATCTAAATTTAATTTTAATATAATACCTGGTGCCACTGTCTTCCTCTGTTTTATAGCAATTGTAGTCCCCATCATACCTCTAGCACCACGATAAACAAGGAGTTGGTCAACAATTTTTTCCTTTTCATCCTGATTTGGTACTAGTGTCTTAATGGCTTGCATCAACCCATATTTGATTTCAGCATTTGATTCAATTGGGACACTATGCTTTTCAGAATCAAAATACATAGAAGGATTAAGGTAGAAGCCTGCTGCATGCAAAGGTTGGTGGAGTTGTTCCACCCATCGATGTTCGATAATTCTAATCAACTCTGAACAAATTGTCCTCTCATTAGGCCCCAAGTTGGTTGAAAGCTTTTTTTTGCAATCCTCCATCACATAATAGATGTAGCCCATACAAGGCCTCTCCTCTGCATCAACCAATCGAATGACATCTACTAATGGAACAAGCACTTTCAATGCAAAGTGCAACTTATTCCAATATGTGGACCTCTTGATTATCTTAGTCACCCTCTTCCCTTCAACCGTTTTTGTCGCCTTGCATTTGCTCCACTCCTCCGAAATGACCATTGCCCTTAGATTCATCTTCAATCCAAAAATAGACTCCATAGATAAAAAACTAGTAGCAAATCTAGTTGCTGCAGGCCTCACCAAATTTCTTTGGTTTGTGAATTTCCTTATTGTGTGCAACACATTAACGTGAGTATAGATGAACGATGAGATTACCTTGGAGTCTTTCACCACATCACTCACATATGACAAATGAGAAATATCTTGGCACATCAAATTCACACAATGTGCCGCACACGGCGTCCAAAAGACATTAATTTCTTCCATCAACCACTTTCCTGCAAGCTTGTAGTTGGAAGCATTATCCGTGACCACCTACAACACAAATTCTAAATTTAATAAGACACAAATTTAAAGTCATCTTACATTAATTATGAAATAAAATAGAAGATTCGTGTTTAGAGAGGAAAACTTACTTGTACAACATTCTTTTCACCGACCTCACTTATAATTTCTTTCAACATATCCAAGATTAACTTTGCATCCTTCACGAGTCCTGACCCATCGATCGATTTTAGAAAAACAACTCCTTTTGGACAATGAACAAGAAAATTTATAAGGGTTCTTCCTACCCCATCTGTCCACCAATCGGTCATAATAGTACACCCATAGTTTTTCCAATGCAACTTAAATGAGTTTATCCACTCCGTCATTGACGTCACTTTCGTCTTCAACAATGGAACTCTAATTTTATGATATGTAGGAGGAATTAGACCTCCATATTGTCCAATTGCTTGGCACATCCTCCCAAAACTCTTACTAGTTACTGCATTAAATGCCACTGAGTTCTCATAGAAAAAGTCGGCTATGTATCCACAACAATTGTCCCTAGCCTTTTTCCTATGCTTATTATCTATGAGCCTTTGTACCTTGTTATCAGGATTGGGAGGAAACATGCTATCCATGGACCCCTTATGCTTAGGTCCCTTAGGCATAGCAGATTGCGCGCATCTCGACCCGGATCCCTCGGCACTTGGCAGCTGCTCTGACTCATCTTCTTCTTGGAAATAAATATTGACACTCCTTATTGAAGCATCTCTTGCCTTTGACCTATCCTCCTTCTTCTGAGCCTGTTCAGACATATACTTTTGGATCTCTTCTCGAATCTCCTTGGTCACCTTTTTGCATACTCTCGTGTCTTTGAATCCACCAACAAGGTGTTGTTTGTGCCTTTTAATACCTCCGGTAGTGACCGTACCACATAGATCACATTTAATATGTTGTCTATTGCTTGGCAATGGTTGGCCATACTCCCAACCCGGATCATTCGAAGGTTTTATACGGCTTGGTGGTGTTGAATCACCGGTAGACATAATTACTCCTACAAGAATGAAGACAAACAAATTTACATTTTTACAACAATATTATTAGTATTTTCAGATTTCATAAAGGAAGACAAAAAAAAAGAAGAAAAAATTTCTAGGTTTCTACAATATTATTATTATTAATTTCAGATGTCAGAAAAGAAAAAAAAACAGAAAAGAAACAAAAAAGAAAGAAGAAGACACCAGCAGCAATCGCATCAGCAAAGAAAGTCGGAAAGAAGAAAAAAAAGGAGAAGAAGACACCAGTAGCAATCGCATCAGCAAAGAAAAAAGACCAAAAAAAAAGACAAAAAAGAAAGAAGAGCACGAACCAGCAGCAAAGCAAAAAAAAATAAAGAAAGAAAGAAAGAAGAAAGCGAAGAAGAAGAAGGAAGAAGAAGAAGGAGGCGTACCTATTTTCCAGCAACAGAAGACCGGCAGCCAGCAACAGATGAGAAGACCGGCAGCCCTAATCCCTTCCAGCAACAGCCTCCAAGTCCAGGTACCTGTTTTTTTTGTTGTGTTTTCTTTTTGGTTTAGTTAAGGGGCGGGTTTGGTTGGGGGTGAGATGGGGTTGGGCCTTGCTGTTTTTTTTTTAAAGTCTGGAGTCTGGACGCCTTTTCCATCGCCTAAGTGTGGGCGAGGCTCTGTTAAGCGCCGCTTAAGCGCGGAACAAATTTTGGGACGAGATTCCTCTAAGCGAGGCGCCCAGGCATGAGAAATCGCTTAAGCGGCGCTTAAGCGCGCTTTTTAAAACATAGATTGATAAACTTGATAGGAATACAAGTATAAAACTTTGCAAACTCAGATTGCCTTATCTTGGTTACATGATTATCTTTAATACTCTCTTTTGAAAATAGTCGCAATGTTCATACATCATATCCCTTTATTACATACTGGAAATGTAAAGACACCTTTAAAGGAAAAGAAACTTGCAACTTGACTGGAAATGAAAAGAAGCTTGAGGCAATCCACGAGCTCTACTGGGCTAAACGAGCTTCAGTGCCTCACTTGAAATTCCTCTGTCTCCTTTGCTTTCTGAAAAGGATGTCCACAACGTGGGTCAGCACACATCATGTACTGGCGAGCGACTTTTGGCCGAACTCGCAAATCTCTGTACTAAATCAACATGTGGAGCTAACATTTTACTAGTGATCTTTCTACTTGTCTAGGTTCTTTTTAACAATTCATAAGAACATGACAGTAGAATATTTCATAAGCAACTTACCATCGTCGACAACCATCCCTGCATAAGACATGTTAGCACAATTTGCATAACGAATAATTCATGTTTCATTCTTGCAGATATTGAAGTTGTAATTAGGATCATGCAGGTGGCCTATCAACATGATGGTCCATGGGGTATTCCCATGATTAGCCGTTGTGACTCTTGGTTCAGCTCGTCGTTAAGGACTCAGATATCGACGTCCATTTTTACATGGAGGTCCTAATCTTTTCTAGGCCGAGCGGTTCCAGGTGCCCCCAGATACCACCCGAGAGACAAATATTACCTTATGCACAAATTGTCCGAGGCCAAATGCATGCTCTAGCAGTTCTATCAGATGAGACAGATTTAGACTTATGCACAGATATACAACACGTTCATTTCGTGCCTTCTTATTCATCTCAACACGTACAAGTTCGTCTGTACATGTCTACAGTTTTTAAGCATACTCAGTAACTGAGCAGATGATCATTCTTATGAAGCAGATAGAGTAGCAATACATGATCTTGCATTCGATTCAATTCAATTATCTTCTCTTATCTTTTGTTGTTGTGGTATCGTTGATCATAGGGACGAGGCAACAGAGTAGACTAGAGATCATTTTTATTAGGCGTACAGATTAATGTTTGTCCGGTTGAAGCCACTCACCAAGATGAATCTTAGTTGAGAGGAGGGACTTCACGCGCCGTTCAAGTCCTGTGTATGTCTATGCGTCCTCCTGCATAGGCACCAACATTTGATTAGCATACTTCGGTCTCTTCCTCTCAAGATTCGGAATGAATGCGATATGCGATGAAAGCGAACAATGAAAACCAATCATTGAAAACCAACACGAAAACGCATTCATTAAAACCAAGCAGCGAAAGAAAGCATCCAACAAAACTCTTGGATTCATTTCAATAGAAGCCCATCCATCAATTGGAAATGTTCATTGCATTTCATCCGTGATCAATCGATACCGGCAAAGGTTTTTCCAATACTCAGTTCGAGACTGAGTCAGCAAGCCGTGGGTATTACATAGTGGACCGCGAGGAGCGGGGCACTACATAATAACTGTCACGACCCGCACCCTAATATTAGGGCACGAGAACGTAACAACGCCCAGCCTACGCCGCAGTGTCGGCGGTAGAACGCTGTCCTAGGTCTCAATGCATCTAATAGTATAAGACTAACAGTTTATACTTCCCGAATGGGGGTGACATAGCAGATACATACTCAATCACATAACAAACTAGGATAGATAGCACGAAAGGAAATATGATAGATGAAGCAGAAAATAAGTTTGAGATCCACACAAGTCCAAGACTAAACATAACATCACAGAATATAATATAATACTACAGTCTGAGAAGTACTAGCTGGCTCGCAGGCCAGACAAACCTAACTAAACTACACTACTCAGGGAGAACAAAGTCTAGTGGCTCTACTAACAAGCCACGGTCCAAGTCTACTCCATCTAACCCGTCCCCATAATAGGTCGGGCAATCAGCCTCTGAATCATCTGTAAAATTTGTCAACGGTATCCTGTCAGGAAAATGAGCAAGTACAAACACCAACAGCAGTTCCATGTGAATTGACAAAAGCTATAAGAGACAGTATAATGAAATACAAGACAAAATCAACTGGAAATATATATCATGATGTGAGTACAGTAAAGGACGATAATGTATATGTATATATATAGGATGACTTGGGAACTATTCGGAAGCCGAGTTACAACCCTTAAACCAAACAAGGACCGGGGTTGTAACCCTTCTCCCGAACAGAACTTAGTCACCACAAGATAATAAATATAAAAGGTGCCTTGAATTATTAGTGTGTTATGTGATCGGCTTAGGAAAATATACTCAGGCTTTCCATCCGACCGGCTATGAACCATAAATACAATAGAGCAGTCAGGCCGGTCACCATGGAAAGCTATGAACCATATAGGGTCAGGCTTTACCCGTCGTGAGGCGAGGGTATAGCTATGAACCGTATGTACCATAGAACCTTGTGGGAATTTTGATCACACAACCACTAATAACTCCCCCATCCCTGAATAGTACAATGGATCTGGACATGACAGGTCATGACACGGGATTCCCTAAGAGGATAGCTACTCCCTCTCAGGAATCGGTGTCTATACAAGTACAGGGAACAAGACAGGAAATGTACATATATACCAAGAAAATCCAGGAACAACATCTCATGTCATGATCCAACGTATACTAGTCCGTGAACTATCGTGACTGGAATCAAGTAAGACACTACAACTGAATCGGATATAGCAGATATCAAGACAATGAAAACTATCAGTGAATGTACTCGCCTGTGGTCCTGAGCTGATAAGGTGAACAGACGCTCAGAGTAATCACAGACCTAAAGATGAGATGCTACAAGTCAAAACATGGTTTAATAATGAAAGGGAAGCTAATCTAATCATGATATGCAAGTCTAAGTCAAAACTAGGTCAAACTAAGTTACACCAAGCTAAACTAGGTCACAGTAGGACAACCAAGGTCAAGTACGGTCACAGGAAGTCAATCCAAGTCAAACTAGGTCAATTTGGGTCAAGGTTGACTTACAGTTGACTTTTGGTCAAAAAGTCAACTCTGGTCAACTCTGGTCAACACTGAGTCAACCCTAGGTCAAACAAGTCAAATGTTGACTAACAGTTGATTTTCAGTCAACTGGTCAACTCTGATTTGGTTTTGGTCAATTCTAAGTCAAGTGTTGACTTGAAGTTGACTTTTGGTCAAAAAGTCCACTCTTGGTCAACGGAGGTCAAGACTAGCCTAAACTACCCTCATATAGTCATTACCTACCAAGACAACTTATTTCTAATCCCATCTTAGAAGTTAAACTCAATATCTCATCAATACCTATTTCCTACATTTACCCTTCTCATTCTCCTTCTCATTCTCCTCCTTATTCTCCTCTCTATTCTCCTCCTCATTCTCCTCCTTATTCTCCTCTCTATTCTCCTCCTCATGCTACTACTGCTCCTGCTAGTGCTATTGCTGCTCCTGTGGCATATTCTCCTTCTCATTCTCCTCTCTATTCTCCTCCTCATTCTCCTTCCTCATTCTCCTTCCCATTCTCCTTCTCATTCTCCTTCTCATTCTCCTTCCTATTCTCCTTCCTCATTCTCCTTCCTATTCTCCTTCCTCATTCTCCTTCCTATTCTCCTTCCTCATTCTCCTTCCCATTCTCCTTCCTATTCTCCTTCCTCATTCTCCTTCCCATTCTCCTTCTCATTCTCCTTCCTATTCTCCTTCCTCATTCTCCTTCCTATTCTCCTTCCTCATTCTCCTTCCCATTCTCCTTCCCATTCTCCTTCTCATTCTCCTTCCCATTCTCCTTCCTATTCTCTTTCCTCATTCTCCTTCCTCATTCTCCTTCCTATTCTCCTTCCTCATTCTCCTTCCCATTCTCCTTCCCATTCTCCTTCGTATTCTCCTTCCTCGTTCTCCTTCCTATTCTCCTTCCTCATTCTCCTTCCTATTCTCCTTCCTCATTCTCCTTCCTATTCTCCTTCCTCATTCTCCTTCCCATTCTCCTTCCCATTCTCCTTCCTCATTCTCCTTCCCATTCTCCTTCATCATTCTCCTTCCCATTCTCCTTCTCATTCTCCTTCCTATTCTCCTTCCTCATTCTCCTTCCCATTCTCCTTCCTCATTCTCCTTCCTATTCTCCTTCCCATTCTCCTTCTCATTCTCCTTCCTATTCTCCTTCCTCATTCTCCCACATACATATCTACATACACACATATCTATATATATATATACAGACACACACACACACACATATATATATATATATACAGACATACACACACATATATATATATATAAATACACACTCTCAACACCACTACCACTATTCTCATGACACCAATACCATGTAAATATATATATATAACAAACATGATACATTAAAAATACCTTCTCTAAACAATATAAAATCTGGAATTTAAATGTCTAATAATTAATCACACAATATATATATTAAAAACAAGAGTCCAATAGGAATTTTCTACTAGGACACAAACCTACACATAGGACACTCATAAAAGTCTCCAAAAGGACACGAAACGGACACAAATGGAGACACAACCATGGGGGTTATTCCTATGGGTCAAAAATAATCCTATATGCATGTTGGGGTGATTTAGAAGAGAGATTATACCTTCCGGAAGAGAGATTCAAAGGAAAAGCTTCCCGACTCGACACCGACACGTAGAGATTCCAAAAGGACACGAACGAGCTCCGAATCCTCCCAAACTTGGCTAGCTCCTTCCTTTCATGGAGTAGAAGAGAAAAGAAGAATATTTGGTGGAAGAAATGGTGGATTTGGAGATGAAATCAATAGAGTTGCTCTCTAAAAATTTGGGGAAGAACAAGAGAGAGAAAGTTGTAGATAGAAATGAAATGGAGAGAGAGAGGTTGCTTTGGAGTGAAGCAAAGGAGAGGGGGTGCTCCATACATGGCCGACCACATCTCAGAGGGTTGGGGACATTTGGCAATTTACCAAAATGCCCTCTAAGTTAAAGAAATGAGTGGTTTGAGTTGGGGTAAAAATGGTAACTTGAAAACTCCAAATTTTAAGTTCTAAATCTAATTCTAATCCCTAATCCCACTAAAATCAAATGGGATTAGTCAAATATAAATATTTGGGTTTGGTCATGACAAGTTGGTCGGTTCTAGTTGGGTCCCGATCAGAGTCTAAGCTACCCCGGGTCCCCGATACAAGTCGGAATGAGCTGAAATTCGAACCCGACTCAATAACCCCAAAACAATATCATAATTATAAAATAAATTTCAAAAATATTCAAAAGTACAAAATGACAAAAATACCCCTATTTCTAAAAACTGGGGGTGACAAATCTATCCACCTTAAAAAAATTTCGTCCTCGAAATTAAAACCAAACAATAGTAAAATCTCAATTTCACAAGTCATGGCTAAAAATTTAAAATGGTTAAAATCTCAAAATCAAAGCAGGAATTAAATGACTAAAATTATAAAATTTAAAATTTTCTCAAATAGAAACCGGGTGCTATAAGTCTATCCACCTTAAAAGAATCATCCTCAAAATTAAAACAAGTAAACACAAAGATCATGCAAATCGATAATCGTATGCGTCTGTCCAATCATTATGATACTCAGAATCTCCGTCATGCTAGTGAGCAAGGCTACGATAATCACAGAGTCCTTGACTAAGGTACAAACCTCTAGAATTATGGTATTTAAAATTTTCGCATTGCCGCATGCTTGGCAGCGAAAACCTTAAATTCCCACACCCTAGAAATACATCCGTAATCCGACTATATGTCCTCACTATGCCTGATAGCATGACCCTAGAGGATTCTAATTCTCATAATCGAGGCGACCTAGCCCATACGACTTATCTCAGAAGAAAATCACATCACAAGAACAAAATTTTATCAACCAATCAAGGTACAGATGGAATCAAATTTCAAACAGTTATAAGGCGACAAATACGGAAATGAGATCGAAAGATTGGAACCTGCACTCTGTCCTGCTGCTGCCTGACTGCGCGTAATCGTCATCCTGAGGACGAATTGAACCCAAGAGATCAATATGGCACAAGATAAGATATTATCAAAGGAAGATAATTGAATTCAAATGCAAGAAGAATTGTCATGGTAATCAAAAGATCAGAATTTCCAAGAATGTGATTGAGTAACTCCTATCATATCCTAGATCCTATGTCCTAGTCGCAGGCTCGTAATTAGTACTCTAAGTCGAGCACCATTACGAGATCGCACTAATTGCGACATCGACCTGCATGGGCCGCCACAAAAACGTGTCACGACCCGCACCCTAATATTAGGGCACGAGAACGTAACAACGCCCAGCCTACGCCGCAGTGTCGGCGGTAGAACGCTGTCCTAGGTCTCAATGCATCTAATAGTATAAGACTAACAGTTTATACTCCCCGAATGGGGGTGACATAGCAGATACATACTCAATCACATAACAAACTAGGATAGATAGCACGAAAGGAAATATGATAGATGAAGCAGAAAATAAGTTTGAGATCCACACAAGTCCAAGACTAAACATAACATCACAGAATATAATATAATACTACAGTCTGAGAAGTACTAGCTGGCTCGCAGGCCAGACAAACCTAACTAAACTACACTACTCAGGGAGAACAAAGTCTAGTGGCTCTACTAACAAGCCACGGTCCAAGTCTACTCCATCTAACCCGTCCCCATAATAGGTCGGGCAATCAGCCTCTGAATCATCTGTAAAATTTGTCAACGGTATCCTGTCAGGAAAATGAGCAAGTACAAACACCAACAGCAGTTCCATGTGAATTGACAAAAGCTATAAGAGACAGTATAATGAAATACAAGACAAAATCAACTGGAAATATATATCATGATGTGAGTACAGTAAAGGACGATAATGTATATGTATATATATAGGATGACTTGGGAACTATTCGGAAGCCGAGTTACAACCCTTAAACCAAACAAGGACCGGGGTTGTAACCCTTCTCCCGAACAGAACTTAGTCACCACAAGATAATAAATATAAAAGGTGCCTTGAATTATTAGTGTTATGTGATCGGCTTAGGAAAATATACTCAGGCTTTCCATCCGACCGGCTATGAACCATAAATACAATAGAGCAGTCAGGCCGGTCACCATGGAAAGCTATGAACCATATAGGGTCAGGCTTTACCCGTCGTGAGGCGAGGGTATAGCTATGAACCGTATGTACCATAGAACCTTGTGGGAATTTTGATCACACAACCACTAATAACTCCCCCATCCCTGAATAGTACAATGGATCTGGACATGACACGTCATGACACGGGATTCCCTAAGAGGATAGCTACTCCCTCTCAGGAATCGGTGTCTATACAAGTACAGGGAACAAGACAGGAAATGTACATATATACCAAGAAAATCCAGGAACAACATCTCATGTCATGATCCAACGTATACTAGTCCGTGAACTATCGTGACTGGAATCAAGTAAGACACTACAACTGAATCGGATATAGCAGATATCAAGACAATGAAAACTATCAGTGAATGTACTCGCCTGTGGTCCTGAGCTGATAAGGTGAACAGACGCTCAGAGTAATCACAGACCTAAAGATGAGATGCTACAAGTCAAAACATGGTTTAATAATGAAAGGGAAGCTAATCTAATCATGATATGCAAGTCTAAGTCAAAACTAGGTCAAACTAAGTTACACCAAGCTAAACTAGGTCACAGTAGGACAACCAAGGTCAAGCACGGTCACAGGAAGTCAATCCAAGTCAAACTAGGTCAATTTGGGTCAAGGTTGACTTACAGTTGACTTTTGGTCAAAAAGTCAACTCTGGTCAACTCTGGTCAACACTGAGTCAACCCTAGGTCAAACAAGTCAAATGTTGACTAACAGTTGATTTTCAGTCAACTGGTCAACTCTGATTTGGTTTTGGTCAATTCTAAGTCAAGTGTTGACTTGAAGTTGACTTTTGGTCAAAAAGTCCACTCTTGGTCAACGGAGGTCAAGACTAGCCTAAACTACCCTCATATAGTCATTACCTACCAAGACAACTTATTTCTAATCCCATCTTAGAAGTTAAACTCAATATCTCATCAATACCTATTTCCTACATTTACCCTTCTCATTCTCCTTCTCATTCTCCTCCTTATTCTCCTCTCTATTCTCCTCCTCATTCTCCTCCTTATTCTCCTCTCTATTCTCCTCCTCATGCTACTACTGCTCCTGCTAGTGCTATTGCTGCTCCTGTGGCATATTCTCCTTCTCATTCTCCTCTCTATTCTCCTCCTCATTCTCCTTCCTCATTCTCCTTCCCATTCTCCTTCTCATTCTCCTTCTCATTCTCCTTCCTATTCTCCTTCCTCATTCTCCTTCCTATTCTCCTTCCTCATTCTCCTTCCTATTCTCCTTCCTCATTCTCCTTCCCATTCTCCTTCCTATTCTCCTTCCTCATTCTCCTTCCCATTCTCCTTCTCATTCTCCTTCCTATTCTCCTTCCTCATTCTCCTTCCCATTCTCCTTCCCATTCTCCTTCCTCATTCTCCTTCCCATTCTCCTTCCTATTCTCTTTCCTCATTCTCCTTCCTCATTCTCCTTCCTATTCTCCTTCCTCATTCTCCTTCCCATTCTCCTTCCCATTCTCCTTCGTATTCTCCTTCCTCGTTCTCCTTCCTCGTTCTCCTTCCTATTCTCCTTCCTATTCTCCTTCCTCATTCTCCTTCCTATTCTCCTTCCTCATTCTCCTTCCCATTCTCCTTCCTATTCTCCTTCCTCATTCTCCTTCCCATTCTCCTTCATCATTCTCCTTCCCATTCTCCTTCTCATTCTCCTTCCTATTCTCCTTCCTCATTCTCCTTCCCATTCTCCTTCCTATTCTCCTTCCTCATTCTCCTTCCTATTCTCCTTCCCATTCTCCTTCTCATTCTCCTTCCTATTCTCCTTCCTCATTCTCCCACATACATATCTACATACACACATATCTATATATATATATACAGACACACACACACACACATATATATATATATATATACAGACATACACACACATATATATATATATAAATACACACTCTCAACACCACTACCACTATTCTCATGACACCAATACCATGTAAATATATATATATATAACAAACATGATACATTAAAAATACCTTCTCTAAACAATATAAAATCTGGAATTTAAATGTCTAATAATTAATCACACAATATATATATTAAAAACAAGAGTCCAATAGGAATTTTCTACTAGGACACAAACCTACACATAGGACACTCATAAAAGTCTCCAAAAGGACACGAAACGGACACAAATGGAGACACAACCATGGGGGTTATTCCTATGGGTCAAAAATAATCCTATATGCATGTTGGGATGATTTAGAAGAGAGATTATACCTTCCGGAAGAGAGATTCAAAGGAAAAGCTTCCCGACTCGACACCGACACGTAGAGATTCCAAAAGGACACGAACGAGCTCCGAATCCTCCCAAACTTGGCTAGCTCCTTCCTTTCATGGAGTAGAAGAGAAAAGAAGAATATTTGGTGGAAGAAATGGTGGATTTGGAGATGAAATCAATAGAGTTGCTCTCTAAAAATTTGGGGAAGAACAAGAGAGAGAAAGTTGTAGATAGAAATGAAATGGAGAGAGAGAGGTTGCTTTGGAGTGAAGCAAAGGAGAGGGGGTGCTCCATACATGGCCGACCACATCTCAGAGGGTTGGGGACATTTGGCAATTTACCAAAATGCCCTCTAAGTTAAAGAAATGAGTGGTTTGAGTTGGGGTAAAAATGGTAACTTGAAAACTCCAAATTTTAAGTTCTAAATCTAATTCTAATCCCTAATCCCACTAAAATCAAATGGGATTAGTCAAATATAAATATTTGGGTTTGGTCATGACAAGTTGGTCGGTTCTAGTTGGGTCCCGATCAGAGTCTAAGCTACCCCGGGTCCCCGATACAAGTCGGAATGAGCTGAAATTCGAACCCGACTCAATAACCCCAAAACAATATCATAATTATAAAATAAATTTCAAAAATATTCAAAAGTACAAAATGACAAAAATACCCCTATTTCTAAAAACTGGGGGTGACAATAACCCACTGAGAAAAAGTTGTCTCAAAACTTAAGATATAAACTCACCTCCACTAGAATTGCCATCTGTATCAAGTAAGGTGGATAGGTTAAAGACACGAGCATTAGTCCGCAGCTGCTGGTTGTGCGGATTGTCTCTGATCTGCGGTGGGTCCCTCAGTGGCCCACCCTCTTCAGCGTCATTACGATTTTGAGCCGTCTTATTCCTTTTCGGACAATTTTTGACAGAGTGACCCTGTTGGCCACAACCAAAATAAGCATTATTAGCGGCACGACAGTCCTCCTTGATGTGCCCACTTTTGCCACAGTAACTGCAATTTAGACCATTCGCATAGCGACAGTCTTCCTTCATATGCCCTCGTCGACTGCAAAAGGTGCACACTGGCTTATTGTTCTGTTCTCCGTCAGTCTTTTTCTCTCCATCGTGATATCTCTTAGCGGGCTGATTCCGACCGTACTGAATTTTAGTTGACGTCTTCTTCAGGCAAAACTGTTCCACCTACAGCGCCGCCTCAAAGGCCTGTGAATATGACTCACATTCTCGGTTTAGCACTCAACTGAATGTCGTCATTCAGACCTTCAACGAACCATCTATACAAGCCTGCTTTGTGGGTAACATTACAGTAGCAAAATTTGCCAGCTTGGCAAATTCAGATTCATAGTCCTCCACGGACATATTTTCTTGTTTCAGAGTTATGAAGTCATTCTCCATCTTCTTACTCATGGCTGGAGGCAGATACTGATCCAGAAATGCCTTCTTGAACGAGGCCCATGAAATCTTTCCATTCCTAGCCGTTGCAAGCAGCGTCAGCATCTTCGCTTTCCACCAGTCTTTTGTCCGCAGCCGTAGCAACAGAGCGACACACGTTACCTTCTTGCTACTCAGAACTCTTACGAATATGAACAGACTCTCCATTTTATCGATCCAGTCCACCACCTTAACTGGTGATGTCCTGCCCTCAAATTCCGGAGGTTTCACATCCAAGAAGTCCTTTGGCTTAAAGAGTGCCTACGCGCCGGCTGGGGTTCGTCACCATCCACGGGCTCAATCTCGGGTGTGCCCGTCGGTTTGGTCGCTGCGGTGGTATCTCGATTTTTCGCTAGCGAAGTTACGAGCTGAGTCAAGGCATCCAGTTGTTTTTGTTGGGCCTCCAGTCGGGTCTGTTGCATCTGGCCACGCTCCTCATTATCCTGCCTCTGTAGTTCCATCATGGTCATGATCCGCTCTATCGGATCGGTCGAGCTAGATGGTCGAGTAGGAGCCATTTCTCTACAAAAGAGTAACTTCTGTCAGTCTCATAAAATATTATGGACTTATTGTATGGGGCATTGGTTTTTATAACTCAAAACGGGACTTTTGAAAGCCATCAAAAATACTTTATATACTTTTTTCGAAAACGATATTTGCAAGAGGCCAAGGACGTAAAACCGTGCTCTGATACCACTTTGTCACGTCCCGATCCCGCTAGGATCGTTCGTCCTCACTTTGATCCCTGCGGGATCGTTTGTCCTCGCTAAGGCGTGATGCCGTGCAAGCCTAAGTTGTGCTTGCACAAGGCCAGTACCTACACAAAACAACTAGACAAAGCAAAAAACACACACAGCATATATAAACTAACATTGAACACGAAAGCTTTGAAATGAAGATACTTCTTTTATTGATAAACTTGATAGGAATACAAGTACAAAACTTTGCAAACTCAGATTGCCTTATCTTGGCTACATGATTCTCTTTAAAATTCTCTTTTGAAAATAGTCACAATGCTCATACATCATATCCCTTTATTACATACTGGAAATGTAAAGACACCTTCAAAGGAAAAGAAACTTGCAACTTGACTGGAAATGAAAAGAAGCTTGAGGCAATCCACGAGCTCTACTGGGCTAGACGAACTTCAGTGCCTCACTTGAAATCCCCGTCTCCTTTGCTTTCTGAAAAGGATGTCCACAATGTGGATCAGCACACATCATGTACTGGCGAGCGGCTTTTGGCCGAACTCGCAATTCTCTGCACTAAATCAACATGTGGAGCTAACATTTTACTAGTGATCTTTTTACTTGTCTAGGTTCTTTTTAACAATTCATAAGAACATGACAGTAGAATATTTCATAAGCAACTTACCATCGCCGACAACCATCCCTGCATAAGACCTGTTAGCACAATTTACATAACGAATAATTCATGTTTCATTCTTGCAGATATTGAATTTGTAATTAGGATCATGCAGGTGGCCTATCAACATGATGGTCCATGGGGTATTCCCATGATTAGCCGCTGTGACTCTTAGTTCAGCTCGTCGCTAAGGACTCAGATATCGACGCCCATTTTTACATGGATGCCCTAATCTCTCCTAGGCTGAGCGGTTCCAGGTGCCCCCAGATACCACCCGAGAGACAAATATTACCTTGTGCACAAGTTGTCCGAGACCAAATGCATGCTCTAGCAGTTCTATCAGATGAGACAGATTTAGACTTATGCACAGATATACAACACGTTCATTTCGTGCCTTCTTATTCATCTCAGCACATACAAGTTCGTCTGTACATGTCTACAGTTTTCAAGCATACTCAGTAACCGAGCAGATGATCATTCTTATGGAGCAGATAGAGTAGCAATACATGATCTTGCATTTGATTCAATTCAATTATCTTCTCTTATCTTTTGTTGTTGTGGTATCGTTGATCATAGGAACAATGCAACAGAGTAGACTAGAGATCATTTTTATTAGGCGTACAGATCAATGTTTGTCCGGTTGAAGCAACTCAGCAAGATGAATCTTAGTTGAGAGAAGGAGGGACTTCACGCGCCGTTTACGTCCTGTGTATGTCTATGCGTCCTCCTGCATAGGCACCAACATTTGATTAGCATACTTCGGTCTCTTCCTCTCAAGATTTGGAATGAATGCGATATGCCATGAAATCGAACAATGAAAACCAATCATCGAAAACCAACACGAAAACGCATTCATCAAAACCAAGCAGCGAAAGAAAGCATCCAACAAAACTCTTGGATTCATTTCAATAGAAGCCTATCTATCAATTGGAAAGGTTCATTGTATTTCATCCGTGATCAATCGATACCGACAAAGGTTTTCCCAAATACTCAGTTCGAGACTGAGTCAGCAAGCTGTGGGTATTACCAAGGTTGTAAAAATCGCTAGTCGGTTCGTGGGGACTACGGATTAATCGGACTACTCGGGGACTAGTCGGATTAGTCGGTTTAGAATTTTTAATGAATATATATATATATATATATATATATATATATATATATATGTAATATGTTATAAAAATATTTTAAAAAATAATATGTTAATTGTTGAACTTTTAATTATCGCAGACTACAGTGCATTTTCTTATTCATTATTTTGCATAAATTTTTATTTCGATAAATATTTAAATAATATGTTAACAACTTACTATTTTGTACGGAGAGTTACAGCCGCAGTAGCAAGCAAAAGCAAAAAAAAAGTAACAAGCAAAAATTAAAAAAAGAGCCACAACAACAGTAGCAAAGAGATAACAAAGCAAAAGTATAAATAAAAAAAGAGTAGGCTAGTCACTTTTTTCAAAAATAGAAAAAAGGCAGCAACAAAGTAAAGAGTCGACGACGGCTGCCTTGACGAAGTCGACAGCAGCCCAGACTAGTACCAATTTAGCTAATTTTTGGATGGACCAGCCCCTAATCGAGTCGACGGTGGCCGACAAGTGACTAGTTGGGGACTAGTCCCTAGTCGAGTCGGCGGTGGCCGACTAGCGACTAGTCGGGGACTAGTCGGCCGCCTAGAGGAATTTTTACAACACTGGGTATTACATAGTAGACTGCGAGGAGCGGGGAACTACAGTGGTGTGGTTGTTGTTGCGAAAGGATAGCACATATAGGAAGAGTGTTACTGGTGGACACGTTGGTGCCGACGTGTATGGAAGTAGAGGGGAGGGGGAAGGGAGGTTTGGGCGGGGGGGGGGGGGGGGGGTTGGGGAGGGGTGGGGGGCGGAGAGGTGGTGTGCGGTACGCAACAACGACTAGGTAGGGAAGATCTTGGACTTTGGAGTTAGGGTTATAGTTGATGACTAGGGTTAGGGTTACAATTGATGACTACCTTTAGGATTCAAGAGAGGATTAGGGACAATAGCGGCTACGAATGGCAGTGGCTACATTAGTAGAGGCTAGGTGATATAAATTTTTGGGGGCAAAAAAAGTTAAAAAAAAACCCTATACCACAAAGGAATCTTGCTCTGACACCATGTTAGGAAGTTGGCCTAACATAGTAGAATCTATGTTGTTTTAGTATCTTATGATACATACGATATACTACTATTTTGTTACATATCATTTGATCCGATACTATGCATATAGGTTGATAGATGGTATTGACTTTTTTACTTGAGTCATGTAATGTTTACTTAAGAATATGTGATTTTGGAACTAGATATATCTGTAAAAATGAAACAGATAATTTTTTTGAGAAAATTATACTCTATATGAATTTAGAAGTATAGACCTAAACTCCTAGAGTTACTCTACCGTACGATACACACGATAGACGATACGATACACGAGTTGACGATCTAGAATAGAATGCATTTAGGAAAATGTTTGTATAATGTATTGGAGAGAATATGCTTCCCTTCCTAGAAATTTTTCTTTTACAATTTGTTGTTAGTATGTTGGATAGTCCTCTCGCATATCTATGGAACATATCCAGAGTAAGGATAAACCACATATCATCCTAGGGAGCGTTTGGCACGAATAATGCTATATTGTCGGGAATCCCATATTCCAAGGAATCAAATTCATGGGAAATATTTATGCCCATTTTTGTGTGTAACGTGATATTTTGATATCTAAATTCATGGAAATCCCATATTCCGAGGAATCAAATTCCAGGGAATATATAAATTTAGTAAAATATTTTGATATTCTTAATTTATTTTAAATTAAATTTCTTAACCTTCCTTTTAACCAAATCATATTATAGGCTAGTTTGTCATGATATTCTAGTATTACATAGGAGACTATAGTTTAAATCCCAACGAGTGCATTGTTATTTATGTTCTTAGATATATTTCTATATAAATTAGCTAGACTTTGACCCGAATCCAACACGACCAGGACTCAAACCCGATCTGACTGGACCTGGTCCCAAACCCGACCCGACCTGACTCAATTTGGACCCGGACAGGACTAATGACTAATGACTGACATTTTTTTGAAAGGAATTGCTTTCCCTCATTTGTGGGAAAATGGAATTTCCGGGAATTCGATATGCCGGGAGAAATTTATAACAGGACCAAATGCATAATCATTTACTCACTCTTATATTCCCAGGAATAAAATAAATTCCCTTGTACCAAATGTCCCCTTATTTGACAAATATGCTTGCATTTAGGGTCTCTTTGCATTGTTTGTTTTAGTATAGATCTATAATTCTACTACAAGTTAAATAGGGTTCACATGTATAATGCTGAATCTCTGGAGTATTGTCCATTTATTTTATTTTTTTGCGGGAAAATTGTCCATTTATTTGAACTACATGGTTTATCTACACATGGATTTGTCAAATTCATTCATTTGTTCCAGGTTGAACTGTATTTACTTTCTGACATCCCTTAATTAAGTTCCTTAAAAGTTGTGCTAGTTAAAGTTTTCTAGAAGATAAGATATATCTCTTCTAGTTATAAATTATAACTTTTTCAAGATCATTTAGTAATAAAAATTTGTCTACATTAAACTTTTTTTCCGCCAATACAGGGAATAATCGAGCCTGCATTTTTCAAGCCTCGGCAACCTCTTGTTGAATGCTCCTGTCTCAAAATATCGACAGAAAATATGAATGTAGTCAAAACAATGCCACAAAATGGGCTTCTTAGAGCCGTAGAGAAATCAAACAACAAATCGTTGACTACTGCAAGCAAAGTCCTTGAGATCATCAAGGATGTTGAAACATCAGTATCTGCCCGCAAGGGTCGCACAGGCACTGCAGCAGGTGATGTTGCATTTCCCAAAGGGAAGGAGAATTTGGCATCTGTACTAAAGCGCTATAAGCGTCGCCTATCAAATAAGAATCCTGGTGCTCATGATGGCACTTCAATATCACGCAGGGTTCCTACATCTGCATCTTCCTTGGTTTTATAGCCTGCAGAAACTGTTTAACATACCTCATGAGTGGTGGTTTTTTCGTTGCTGTACGTTATAAGGGTTCAATGTTCTTTAGATTTTTGCCCCTTCCCGAGTCTCCTCATGTACGTTGTACAAGATCTACAGAAAAACAATGCAGAAAGGTGGCGGAAAAAGAAAGGAAGCACTGTTTTTTGGGGTCTTTATCTAAACATGTTCTTCTTTTTCCCCTCTCTCATTTACATTATGCTTGTATGATCTTATGGTAAGATAACCAGTTTTCATTTTTACTTTTATAGGTTGGGCTCATAGGATGTAGAAAATAGTTTATTTGGTGATTTTGATTGTAAATACTTTCGGCATTACCCAAAATTTTTCCCTCACATTTCATTTGGAAATATATGGGGTTTGTGCTAAAGATAAATGAACTTAACTATTCAGTTTCTTCTTATTTTAAGCAGCCTCCTTAGAATTACTTCATAATGTTGTGTTTTTCCCCCTCTCAAATGTAGATTATTCATGTTTCCTTCAATATGTAATCCATAACTGTATTTTGACAAGTTATGTGCTGCAGGGATCTCATATGCTTTTTGCATGGTTACCTGGAGCAGATTGCTGGGTATTGTAATCCATAACCTCTTCATTACTTGGTGATTCTTTGATGCTCGAATGGTTCGATCTGGCACAATGATGCTCTCACTTATTTCATTTATAAAACAAACTAATTCATATTAAAAAAAATTAATTGATGGGTGGGTAGATCTATCTTTACGTTATGCGATATAATAAGACCTTACCATAAAACATTGGAAGATAACTTTGATGGTTAGGTAGCCCTATTTTTTTGAGCAATTTCTATTGGCACGAAAAATTCCATAGGTTGTTACAAATTTTACTTAGGACGGTACTTTAGGACAGTTCAGATTGAGTTCAGATTGTTACAATTTTTACTCAGACGACCCAATTTTTTTTGGGGCTGCCATATCCTTCCTCCCCACACCACGTCACGCCCCCTGTCGTCGCACACCCCCGTGCCCCCTGCCGTCGCGCTCTCCCGCCATGCGTCCTACCGTCTGCTGCTGTTCTCGACACCGCTGCTGCTGCCAACGCCGCGTCCCCTGTGCCGCGCTCCCTAGCAGCCGCGCTTCCTCGTCGTCGAAGAGGAGGTCGAGGAGAGGAGGAGGCGGAGGTCGAGAGAGGAGAAGGTCGAGGAGAGGAGGCAGAGGAGAGAATGAGACGAAGGAGATGAGAGGAGGAGGAGGAGGAGGAGGAGGAGGCAGAGGAGAGGAGGAAGAGCGGAGGAGGAAGGGAGGAGAAGGATTGTCAAAAAATTTGACAGTTCTTCCAATAGAAAGGACTGTCAAACTTTTTGAAAGTCCTGAAAAAATTGGACTAATCTGAATCATTTTTCCCGATGGCAAACTTGTAAATAAGTAAAAATTAATTGGACTAAATTTTGTAGTGCTTATAGAATTTTTCTTATTTTTGTCATACAATTTAAGCGCTTTCAACAATGGAGTACACTCATAGCTCCCAAGCAGCGCATCAACATCTCATTAAAGTATAAAAATGATTTTTACAGAGGTTCCAAAGAAATCAAGCTCTTTCAAAGTAATATATGTTTATATTACATCAGATTTTCCCAATTTAAAAAATGATAATGAAAACAGATAGTTATAGATTCTGCATGGTTATATCACTAAAGATGCAAAAGTTGGTTAAGCCGTATCGTGCATCACCGACTTTATTATTCGGTACATCATCCTAGAATGAGTAATTTGATTGCAAAGCAATGAAGCATCAAGATGATGCTTTGGAAAAATGTTCCAAATGATCTCAGTAGTAGTTACCCACAAAATAATCTCAATAGTAGTTCCATGGGTAATCCTTTCTAGAATTAGAAATGCCGTAAAGTGAAAATATCTACGCCCAAGGTTACAAAATAGCTATTAATCTATTTTGCATGAATTATTTAACTATATTAATAGATACTTACTTACATAATATAACTTGGATTAAAGATACTATACTCTAATTTTAATATAACTTAGATTAAATAAATTATACTCTAAGTTTTGGTTTGGATAAGTTTAAGACTGTGGAGAAATCTTATTAAGCTACGTATTAAGCTCAAAGTATATTTCAAGAAATATACAGACAATTTAATGAAATATATAAATCTAATTTTAATTTTGGATTTGGATGTATACAATTAGTCAAATAAATTTAGGTCTTAATTACTTGTCCATTGTGTTTGTTGGAACCATATTTAATTAAAGGGTTATTTACACTAACTATCCATAAGTTTTGGGATATAACACGGACCACTACTGCTTTTAAACTAATTATACTAACCATTACTTCCTTTAGAAAAAAAAAAAAAAATAGTGTTAAAACTTTTTGTTTTTATCTTAAAGTAGGATACTCCGTGTAATAAGCATAAAACATGGAGGTGGTTAGTGTAATTAGTGTAAAAATAGGAATATTCCATGTTATAAATCCAAAACTTAGAAATAATTAATGTAAATAACACTTAATTAAATTTTCAAGAGCTTATTCAGTAAGTTCAATTTGTTATAATGTACCACAAGAATATTCATTTCTATTTGTCTACTTACTCTATATCTTAGTATATATATGAAATTTAAACATGGTTAAGGTACTGTAATGAGGTAGAGGTGTTATTTGTGTCGTGGCGACACACCAATCTAATTGGTTATGTGTTGGTTTCGTTCATTCCAAAACGGACACGACATGCCAAGTCTCATGCTAGGCTTGGGTTTGGTCTGTGTCAGCACGACATGAAACATACACGTGTGTTGGCACTGGCAGGACACGACACACGAATCTTGAACGATCTACCAACATGCGCCGACAGGTCAGCCGTTTATATATATTAGCCCGGGGGTGGGTGGGGGTAAGTAAATTCTTTTTAATAGGAGGTTGTTTATTATGACCATTTGAAGGGATAATTTACAAACCCTCTATTTATTCGTTGGAGGTATTATTTACCAATATAACAATAACCCCACCGTTTGTAGGAATATTATAATCAAAATTCATATAAAATGATCAAATTAACCTCACGGGCAGCCAAAAAAAAGAAGAAGCTACAAATATGGGACCATTTCACATATTTTTATCACACAATCCTTTCAGACTCCTCTCATTCTATCTACTGTTAAGTTCTTGGTTGTTTGTGAATGATGAATCAACAACAATCAGAACAACTCAACAATATGAACACTTTAACTTGATTGAAAGGAAGTTCTACAATACTACTACAATACTATTAGAGATCTGCTACCAATAAATCAAGTAGAGTGTTACTTTTTAGTTTTTCTTATATTTTTAGCTTTTTTAACATTATCAATTATAATGGATCCAAATGCTAGTGACATCGACTTCGTAGAACACAATGATATTTTAGAAACTTTTACTATTTTCTTTTCTGGATATTTGAATTATAATCCTATAGTTTCTCCTAATGCATCCCAACGATAACTTCCATTCCAATAACCCTCTCTGTTAGATTATATTTGTAATGTAAATATGGCCCATACCCATAAGCCCAAATGTAGATACTATATATATTGTAAGAAACCCTAGCAATGAAAAACAAGGCATTATTATTTCCTACATGTATCAGAGCCTCCCGAAAAACTCTACCCCGCTCCCGTGCCGACCGCGCCGACTTCCGACCGTGCGCCGATCGCGCCGAACACGCCGAGGAACCCCTGATCCCGACTGCACCGGCCGTCGTTTTTTTTTGATACTGGCAACCGTCGACCGCTTCTTCAACGTGGGGGTTAGGCTGAACTACACCACAGCTTCTTCGTCGACCGCTTCTTCAACGTGGGGGTTAGGCTGATCTCTCCAGAATGAGTTTCTATGCTCCAACTTCATCATCGATTTTTGAGCAAAGTTTTTTTGAGCAAAGTTTGTGATACCAGCAACCACTAAGCTTCTGGTTTTTGAGCAAAGTTTTTTTTTTTTCGGTTTGTGAGCAAAGTTTTTTTTTTCTTTCGGTTTGTGAGAAAAAAAAAAGAAAAAAAAACTTTTGTCGAAGATTCGCCGCCGACCCCGTCCATCAGCGGCAGATTCATCGAAGCTGTACAAACTTTTGTACACCCGACATCCGCTCGCTCCTACGCGCCAGATCCGGCGCCCCTGATCGCGGCCGATTCGTCGCCGACCCCGTCCATCAGCGACTGATTCGTCGGAGTTGTCCAAAATTTTTGTACACCCGACATCCGCAATGGCAGATGATGCTGCGTCCAGCTACTCCGTTGCGACTAGCGGTGGCGGTGCACACAACCCAAATTATCCTAAGCCGAAGGATCCATATTTTCTGAGTTCTGCTGATCAACCAGGAAATATCATTACTCCTATTATTTTCCGTGGACCGAACTATGCTGAGTGGTCTCGGTCGATACGTCTCTCCCTGATCTCTAGGCGAAAGATCACTTTTCTAGAAGGTACTGAAGTCAAACCTGTTAATGATGCTAGTAAATTGCTTGATTGGCGATGCGTGCAAGCGCTATTGGTTCAATGGGTTCTTAATACCATTGATCCGTCTCTGAAGAAATCTTTGCCGTACTTTGAGGAGGTTTATCTATTGTGGAACTTGTTGGAGAAAAGATTTGTTGTTAGCAATGGCACTCGAAAGCAACAAATTAAGGTGGCTTTGGCCGAGTGCAAACAAACGGCGTCGTTGTCTGTGGAAACCTATTTTGGAAATTTGCAGTCTTTGTAGGATGAACAAGCTGCTTATTTTCCATTGCCTACTTGTACCTGTGGTGAACTTGCTGCAAAGCTACATGCTATGAGGGATGAAGACCACTTTCAGGACTTTATGTATGGGTTTAATGCTGAGTTGTCTGGTCATACCCGATCTAATCTTCTGGCTCAGGATCCTCAGCCAAGTTTAGATCGGGCATACCATGCAGTCCGTGAGGAGGAAGATATGCGCAAATCTCAGGTCCAATCCGCTACTGAGGAGGTGATGGCGCTGGCTATCAAGTCTTCGCCTCGTATTTCTACTACTTCTAATATTAGAACCTCAGATTCCAGGGACAAATCAGGTATGATCTGTACTCATTGCAAGAAAACAGGTCATAATATTGCAACTTGCTTTGCCAAGATTGGCTATCCAGAGTGGTGGGAGACTCGTCCTCGGCGTGAGGGCGGACGTGGTGCTGGTGGCGGCAGAGGCCCGGCACCACCGCAGAGACGTGATGGGGGTCGTAGTGCTGGTGGCGCAGGGGTTGTTCATCATGTCGCCGCTGCTGGTCATGGTGTCCCTGCTGGTCTTGCTGGGAGTTCGGCGGATATGATGCATGGAGGGTATCCTTCACCACTCTCAGGTGAACAATGGTAGAAACTGATGAGCTTGCTGGGTAACGATAATTCTTCCAACTCTGGTTCTTCAAAACCGGATCGTCTGATGGGTAAGAATTCTTCTGTCCCTTGGATATTCGATACTGGGGCTACTCTTCATGCGACAGGCTCTCGTGACTGTTTAGTTGATTGCTTTGAGGGCCCTGTCTGTCCTGTGATTTTGCCTGATGGAAGCACTATAGAGGCTGTTCTGAGAGGCAAAGTATTTTTGACTGCTTCGTTGGTGTTGACAGATGTTCTCTATATTCCGACATTGACTTGCAATTTGATCTCTGCCTCCCAATTGATTGGTGCCAGAAATTGTGATATATTATTTACTCCTGATTTGTGTTTTGTTCAGGACCGAAGTACGAGGATGGTGATTGGAGCAGGTGAACAAAGGGGTGGACTTTACTTCTTGGGGAAGGTTCCAGCTTCTTTGGCTTCTGTAATCCTGGCATGCAAAGAGAGTGATTCCGAGGTGTGGCATAGTAGACTGGGGCATCCTTCAGATAAAGTAATGCAGACTTTACCTTTTCTCTCTGGTAGTAGTGTGTTTTCTCATAAGGCTTGTGATATTTGTCATCAAGCTAAACAGACTCGTGATGCTTTTCCTGATAGTAGTAGTCGTGCTTTGAGATGCTTTGAACTTATCCACTGTGATCTGTAGGGACCATATAGTGTTCCATCATCTAATGGGGCACGGTATTTTTTGACTTTGGTGGATGATTTTTCTAGAGCTGTTTGGGTTGTTTTGTTGAAGGATAAGTGTGTTGTCTATTCTATGTTTCTTAAATTCATTGCTATGGTGAAGCGTCAGTTTGGGGCCGATGTCCGTCGTGTGCGGAGTGACAATGGCACAGAATTTAATTGTTTACGAGATTATTTTTCATCTCAAGGTATATTGTTCCAAACATCCTGTGTTGGGACACCTCAACAGAATGGAAGGGTGGAAAGAAAACATCGACATATTTTAAATGTCGCCAGGGCATTGAGATTTCAGGGTTCTCTTTCTGTGGATTTTTGGGGAAAATGTATTCTGGGTGCATGTTATCTGATAAATAGAACACCTTCTAGTATCTTGCATTTTAAGTCTCCTTATGAAGTTTTATATGGTTCGGCTCCTTCGTATGATCATCTACGTATTTTTGGTTGTCTGTGCTATGCGTATGATTTAAAATCCCGACATGATAAATTTGCTAGCAGGAGTAGAAAATGCATCTTTGTTGGGTATCCACTTGATAAAAAGGGATGGAAACTGTATGATTTGGAGACTGGTGAATTTTTGTGTCCCGTGATGTAACTTTTTATGAAAAAGAATTTCCTGGGCGTGGCTCGACTAGCGAGATGTCTTCTGTGACACGCCATACATCTGTTGAGGTACCGGGAGACGATATAGAGACTTTTGGGGGGTGCCGGCTACGGTGGCTGAGGCCGGAGTGGTTGCTGGTGGCGCGGCACCGAGTAGCGAGGATGCACAGGTAGCTGCAGAAGTATTGACAGAAGAATCCGCTGGGGGTAATGCGGATACTACTAATGATACAGGGGATACAGTGTTGCCAGAGGTGCCCGACGATGTAGTATTGGGAAGAGGAATGAGAAAGAAATCACAGCCAGTACGATTACAGGATTTTGTGACGAATACTGTTCGAAGTAAAAGCCCCCCTTCACCATAGTTTATCTGTTCCCGTCACTTCCTCAGGTACTTCGTATCCTCTAACACAATTTCTAAGTTATGACATATTTACTGCTGGACATAGAGATTTTCTTGCAGCCATCACTGCAGGTGTTGAGCCTACTTCATATCGCCAGGCCTCGCAAGATTCAGGCTGGCGCGCAGCTATGCAAACTGAAATACAGGCTCTGGAAGATAATGGGACATGGAGTCTTGTCGATTTGCCTCTTGGGAAGAAAGCATTGGGAAGTAGATGATTGTACAAAATAAAGTACAAATCCAACGGCAATGTTGAGCGCTTAAAGGCACGGCTGGTTGTGTTCGGTAATCATCAGGTTGAGGGGATCGACTATTCAGAATATTCGCCCCGGTAGCTAAGATGCCTACAGTAGGCTGGACTTTGCACCAGATGGATGTACACAATGCTTTTCTTCATGGAGATATGACAGAAGAAGTATATATGAAGTTGCCGCCAGGTTTTTCGTATAGTGAACCCAACAAAGTGTGTCGCCTGCGTAAGTCTCTATATGAATTGAAACAGGCACTACGTTGTTGGTTCGCTAAGCTTACTGCTTCTCTGATATCCTATGGATTTATTCAATCACATTCCGATTATTCCTTTTTCTCTTTTTTTAAGGGGAAGGTAGAGTTGTATGTTTTGATCTATGTGGATGATATGATTGTGTCTGGTAATGACACAGGTGCTTTAGATGCTTTCAAAAAGTACCTTAGTTCTTGCTTTCACATGAAGGACCTTGGTGTGTTGAAGTACTTTCTTGGCATAGAGATGGCTCGGAGTGCGGAAGGAATTTTCTTGTGTCAAAGGAAGTATGCTTTGGACATCATTTCAGAATGTGGTTTGCTGGGGTCTCGCCCTGCTGGTTTTCCCATGGAGCCCAATCACAAGCTGGCAGAATCGACTAGTCCAAGGATGACGGATGCAGAGACTTATCGGAGACTGGTTGGAAGGTTGATTTATCTATCATTTACTCGCCCTGATTTGGCCTATGCTGTGCATATCTTGTCTCAATTCTTACAGAAGCCTCGATAAGATCATTGGCATGCTGCTTTGAGAGTTGTCAGATATCTCAAAAATGTACCAGGACAGAGTATTCTTTTGAAAGCTGATTGTGATCTCCGTCTTTCTGGTTAGTATGATTCCGACTGGACAAGTTGTCCTTTGACTCGCCGCTCTGTTACAGACTGGTTGGTATTTCTGGGGGGGTCTCCTATTTCTTGGAAGACCAAGAAGCAATCAACTGTTTTCCGATCTTCCACTGAAGCTGAATATCGATCTCTTGCTGCGCTTGTTTGTGAGTTGAAATGGTTGAAGGAGTTATTGGTGTGTTTGGGCGTTCGCCAGGAGTCTGCTATGTCGACGTATTATGACAGTCAGTCAGCCCTGCACCTGGCTCAGAACCCGGTATTTCATGAGCGCAGTAAGCATATTGAGGTGGATTTGCATTTTGTTCGCGATGCTATTAGAGATGGCACCGTAATAGCTTCGTATGTTCCTACTTCTTCTCAACTGGCTGACATCTTCACCAAGCCCCTTGGAAAGCAAGTGTTTGATTCTTTTCTTTCCAAGTTGGACATTTATGACTTGTATGCTCCAACTTGAGGGGGGTTGTTAGATTATATTTGTAATATAAATATGGCCCATACCCATAAGCCCAAATGTAGACACTATATATATTGTAAGAAATTCTAGCAATGAAAAACAAGGCATTATTATTTCCTACACTCTCTGCTAATATTAGTGAAACAACTTCTGTAAACGACAATGATATTTACGATAGTCCAATTTTTTGGGACGACCCCCAAAATATTTAGATATGTTGTGAAAATGAGAAATAGAAGAAATTTGTAGCCAGAAAAAATGTACGTAGCTTTTTTCATTGATAACATATATAAAGTGAATGGGATAGATGTTGTTGTGGGTATGGATAAGGGCATCCATATTTGGATTTATCCAAATCACAGCACTCCCCCTTGGATGTCCACTTTAATTATCGCCTCATTAAAAACTTTTCTAAGGAAAAACTCATCTTTGGAAAAAATCCATAGAAAAGAAAAGAGTACAATAATATTCTTCAAAATATAATTATTCAAGAATCCAAGTGGGTGCGACTTACACTGCCTCGTTAAAAACCTTTCGAAGGAAAAACTTAGTGGAAAAAAACCTCAACAAAGGAAAAAAAGTATAATACGCAAAAACATGCTTCAAGATGTCTCCATTAGCATCTTCAGGATGCTTGCATCTACTGGATGCTCTCTCTCAGAAATATTTCATTCTTGTCTTTACATCAATACAAAATGAAAAATTAACCCCCAATACAATTTAAATATTAAATCTCACCCTAACACTTTATTTGTCTATATATTTATACTCATATCCTTATGAAGAGGTTGTAGGCTTTATTTGTGATTCCTGAAAGCTTACAACCCCCCCTGATATGTTGAACTGTTGAAAACATAGCCCTGCACATTCTTTTGTTTGCTCCATTAATTGTAAGAAAGATTTGGGGAGACTGTCGCAGTATTTTGTTCTATTTATCTCTAAAATACCTGCAACATTGTTTAGTAAAAATATACCTTGTTTGTGATATTCTCGTAAGGAGGATCAGATAATTATCCTGCATTTTTAAATCTCATTATATCAAAACATGAATTAAATAAGGAATGATATGGCATTCAATTGTCCATGTGTAGATGCATATCAGCAGGTTTACATAAAATATTGTGTTGAGTGAATGACAATAAAATATGGTACTTCAGGACCCAGAACATGTTCTTTTGGTCGTCACGGATCATATTGACCTGACCATTATAGGTATATTATTTATATTAAATCTCTACATGAGATTTATATTATCTTATCTCTTCAAGAGATTTATATTATCTTATCTCTTCATGAGATTTATAAATATTATTCTCCCTTCAGAAGATTAATATTATCTCTTCAGGAGATTATAGTTGTAACGTCCCAGTCCCAAAATACGTAGGAGTAGGAGATCGTATACATGCCAGCTACGTATCGAGAGGACTCTGGCCCAGCTCGAATACGTATAAGCTGTCTGGTTGTTCTAGATCCACTATATCTCAATCCACTAAATAACGATAGCAATAACGAATCAAATGCACTAAGGTTGATCAGACCATAATATACTGATTCTAGAATAGATAAATACATTAGAGTGGATCCCCAATAATACATTTATCATGAACAAGCTCGAAGAAAGATAGCTTACAAAGACTAGGCTATAATAAGAGCAGGAATCAAATATAGGACAAATATAAATACGGAAGAGAATGATAATAACAACAACTAATCATATCTGAAGTCTTGGTGCAGCAACCATCATCCATCAATATATCATACCTTCGTCTAATACCTGGAGAGGTCACCAGGTCATCAGGGGACTAACAAGACACATAATATACAAGCCTACTGTACAGTAAATAACATGCGAGAAAGGATATGAAATAGTACAAAAAATAAGGACTGCAGGGTAGTACAAAAATAAAATATAAGGAAGTGGCATGCCATCGAGAATCGTGCTGATAAATGTGACTAAGAGTAAATCGGAGTAAATTGCAGCTCGGTGGGGTGTAACGGCCCAGTCCCAAAATACTTGGGACTAGATACGTATCATGCCAGCTGTGTACATATGAGTAAATGAAATGCTCGTATGTATACATAAGCGGTAAAATGTAGAAAGCCATGCTCAACTAAATCTCATCCACAAATATGAAGTTTTAATAATATAATCAAATAGTCATTTGTACAAACATTGGACGGAGACATATCCACTACCAACAAATTTAAATAAGAAAGAAATATACAAATAACTGATTTGGCCGAGCGAAGCAAATGACGGGTCCAAGGGCAATCATCATGACGGAATAGAGCGCAAGTCATGGCCTTAGCTAGAGCACCTACAGAAAGTCCTAAAACACACACCTGGAGAGATCACCATGTCCTCAAAAAGACGTAACAAGATACAAGAAGAACATGCCATTATAACTGCAATTGTAAATATTATAAACTACGACACAATAGGGTTCCTAACCATCTATGTGATATGCACTTTGAGGACAACGTTCTACGTAGGGGCTGCCACGCAAGCAAGTAATAAAGAGTGGCCAACAAGTAGCGCTCATCCGAGATACTATCGGCCGGGTAACACGTAGCGCTCATCCGAGACACTATCTCCCAAATGTGTGTAAAAGTAAATGTAGCCCCTACGCTAGTAGCTGTCCCCTCCCTCTAATGATACTATACATGTGTCGTAACCACGACACACAAACACGTGTCGTTTCCACCACACTGTTTATAATCAATAACTGTCAAGTCTTCTAACATGCATCTATTGACAGTTATTCATACGCATGCGCACGGGTGATCAACCAACACGCAAGTGACCACTACATGATACTCACAACTCACACACAACTCGTGATACAATCGTGACAAGTTTAATGAGATAAACTAAGTTGACGGTAGTCCCTTAACTCTAAGTCCACATGCAAGAATAAAATAATAAACAAGAAATATAGATACAATAACTGAAAGAAAATGCAACTAAATGTAAGCAGTAGAGATGGCAAGGTATCTTGCCTGGTGTTACGCCTGGTGTGGTGTAATGATCCAACAAGTCCTGTTCTGTCCAATTGCCAAGGCCAGTATGTAGGGGTTCGAAGTCACGAGAAAATAGGATACACGATTAGTCGTGAGCAATGGGGATAATTCGAAGAGAATTTCTAGAGACAAATACTTCTACTAATTTTAGAAAATATTATAATACTTGACTAGATTTTTGTTAGTAAAAAATAATTTTGGTAAATACTTAAAATCTAAAAATCGTTTTAGGCAAAATTCTCTGTTTGTAAAAATAGAATAATCATATATTTATTTATTTGATAACTAAAAAAATACCAGAATACATTTTAAAATTTGAAAGCTACATTTCTTGAATATTTTACTATATACTTTTAGTCAACAAAATTTGTATAAGAAATTAAATACTGAAAAATGATAACCATATTTATACATATTCATTTCTAAACCTTATTAATAAAGAAAATAATATCCTTAATAATAATAATAATAATAATAATAATAATAATAATAATAATAATACTAATAATAATAATAACAGTAATAATAATATGTTATATTTAATAAGGACTACTCTGGCTCTAAATTGAGGAAAGTGAGAGAGAGAGAGAGGAAAGTAATAATAATAATAATAATAATAATAATAATAATAATAATAATAATAATAATAATAATAATAATAACTTTAAAATCTATACTTCTGCTCTAAATTAACACAGTGAGAGAGAGAGAGAGAGAGTTGGGAAAGAGAGGAGATCGGAGAAGAGGGAGGGGTTACCGGAGGGTGGCAGCGATGGGGGTTTTTCGGCCGGGGAGAGGGCCACTGGAAGGGGGTGTCGGTAGACCGCACGTCGGTCGGCGCGCTGGTGGCGACCATACGTGGGGCGCGGCCGGACGCTGCCCACGGAGGAGCATCTGGTGGTCGATCAGCACCGGAAAAGGCGGAGAGGGCTCTCGCTAGGCAGGGCCGTCGGGGAATCGACGCGGCGCTAGTGAGCGCGAGCTCACGGGGGCGGACGAAGCACGGGGTACGGTCGCCTGTGCTGGCGGCGCACGAGGATGACAGCGGCTTCGTCAGAGACCCTGGACGGCGCGGAGGCACGACGGAGGGGACGAGTGTGCTCGCCGGTGCTCGGGCGGTTGCCAGAGCTGGGCGCACAGGGGGACTGCGAGGGGCGGGTCTCGTATGGACGAAGAAAGTCGTCGAGCGCGCAGGGGCGGTTGTTGGTGGACGCGGCGGCGGTTGTCGCCGGTTTCGACGAGGTAAGTGATGAAGTGATGGTGGTTTGGTTTAATTTGGTGAACTTTCATTTTGGGGTTTCGGGAGGTGGCCGGCTGCTCACGGTAGCTATTTTTGGTGGTCGGGGATAGATGACCGGGATGGGGTTTGGTATTGGGTGGTGATGTGGTGGTGGTGTCATTTTGGTTTAGAAATTCCTGATAAGGATGATGATGGCGATGGTCGGAACGACCGGCTGTGCGGGGTCGACCTCGGAGACGGGGTGGAGCTGGGTGGTTCTCGGCTGGATGTTGCTGGCCGAGGCGGGGATGACGGTGGTTGTCGTGGCAGACGGGCAGTCGATCGAGGGTGGCGATAATGGCTGTGCTGGGTGGCTCGACAAAAATTATGGTGGTTGATGTTGACGAAGATGCTGGCCGCGAGAGATGGTGGGGTGCTTCGCCGGAATCGAGAGGTTGTAGAGTTAGGATTTGATTGTGTCGGGATATGTCCGACACAGAAAAGATAATGTATATGTAAATGTGGAATAAGAATTTACGGCCACAGACACGATGCACGGAGTTGGGTTGTGGTGGAGGATTTTGGAGTTTTAGAATTTTTAGGAAAAAGAGCAATGGGGTTCTCCTTATATAGGAGGTTGGGGACCCAGTTGGATAAGGACGAGGATTGATTAAATCCCTAATTAGATAATTACTTCATCTAATTTAACCCAATCAATTTAATCAAAATCAAATCTAAATATAGTTTAAAACCAATTTAATCCAATTTAGATAATTTAAATGGTAATCCAAATCAAAATTTAAATAACTCAAATTACCTTTCTAAAATTTTAATTAATAATTAATTTCGAAAATAAATATTTATATATACCCTTTTTCAAAATTAAGATATCTAATAAATATTTTTGGAGGGTTCAAAATATGCACATGAACTAAATTTCGTGTACTTGCATAAATCATTTAAATATACTTACAACATAGTTTATTATCTATATTTGAACAACCATTAAAATAGTCTTTATATAAAGGGATAAAATAGCATTTGGGGAATTCTAATACGTGCTGTGCAATTTTAAGCAAATAAGAAATATATTTAAAATAATGAAATATCTATCATATATTACTTTATACCTTTACAAAAATGTTTTTCCAAAAATATGTGCCTCGCATATATTCGCACTCGACGAGCAATACGAACACACAACCTTGCGCACGACGTACAAAAATCAAATGCCGAATTTTAAATAAATATAAAAAATTAGGAGAAATTTTAGGGGGTTTACATGGGGGCTCACGACCTATAGTAAGTCTCTATCGCAGCTCGGTGGGGGCTCACAACAGAGAGTGGTCAAGTATAGTCATCGTCTATCACAAGGTCATCGCCTAGAACTATGAGTCAAGTCAAGGCAAGTCAAGTCAATAAGTCAATAAGTTAAGTCCAGGTCGATCATCTCAAGGAAACCTGGCCTAGGATACGTAATGATAAATCTTAAGGCGCATGGGTACAACGATAATCGTAACCAGTAAAGATAGGAAATATAACTAACTACGTGCACGTATAACAAAAATGACACTAAGAATGAGGAAGTAACTGTAACATGAAGCAGAGGAAATGTGTGATCAAGAAAATAGAAAAGTAACAATAATATAAGAAATGCATGTAAATACTATAAAGTTTGGCAATGTGTACTTGCCTGGTGGTTGTGCGTAGAACTAATAATATCCAGTCGCTAAAAGAGCCACCAAAGTCAAAATCTCGCAAACGACTCCAGATGCTGAAACAGACATTACCAAAATTCTTGTCATAAAAGAAATGTCTAAGTTTGCCTGTCCAAAGTCTAATTCTAGACACATGGACAAAACGGTAATTTCGGCTCAAAACGATGTCGGTCTTTGGATCCGCTTTGCACCGAAAAGCGTGCCAATATCTACGATCTCTAAACTCATCAAACCATATGTCTACAGGTCTGGTTTGATGAGACGAACTCAACCGTATGTCCAAAATTAAATTCTGGTGGGCCGTGCACAAATTCGCCGGTTGGATCGGGTCGCGGGCCCGCCAAAATAGCGTTCCGGTCGACCTTCTCAGAATCGAACCAAACTTGGCTCACAGGACCAAAAAAATGACATGGTCCCAATGGCATAACTTTTGTCTCTAGGTGACGAATGTGCACAAAGTAATTGACTAGTTTGCAAAGAGACCGATACGGGGTATCTCGACCGATACGCCTCGATTTCGTCGCGCACACACACAAAGAAATCGAGTTCCGTCGAATTTCACATGTCCGCAACATCCGTACGCATCTTTCGACGATTATAGTTGCGACCAAGTTGCCCGAATTGTCAGGACGGACCCCGTATTAGAAAAAGTTTTAAGTTTTGAAAATAATTTTAATATGGTTTTTCCTGAATTTCGAACACATTTATCTCGACAATCAGTAGATGAAATTAAAAACCATAAATAGAGTTTTGAAGATGTATAGGTAGACTAACAGATTGTTCAAATAGATTATTACAATTACCCATATCCTGGCAAGTACCTGTCTTCCAAAACAGGCACCTGAGCATTTGAACTGCCATACAAAATTGTAAGTTTTTACGATTTTTACAAGGTTTTTCCCTAGCGATTTAACGTACTTAAATTAAGACTAATTAATGGAAGTCGAAGGGATTGTATTAGGTTTATACCAGTAAAATTGATTCAAAAATTGATCAAGCGGTGTGGAAGAATTTCTGCCACGAAGACGCCTTTACAGACTGCTGAAACTGTTGCGGCTGCTGCTATCCGTGTGGTCTGGCCGGCTGCCAGCGGTGCTCTGACGACTCATAGGCAGCGTGCGGTGGTGCAGGGTCATGGGGAAGGCTCGGGGCATACTATGGGATCGAAGGATTGAGCACACGAGTGGTTTTCGTAGGATTTTTCCAAAAACTATCGAACCCCGATTCTTATATTTCATTGGTTTTTAAACCAAAATTAAATAGGGTTTGATATGATTTAAATTTGAATTTTTAGGTTTGATTGGAAGAGAATCCAATCAAGATTATGCACGAAGAAATTTGGATGAATTTGGATGGGATTTGGTTCTGTTTGAAATCCTCTTCCTAAGTTCCTTTGTATCCGCCTGTAGGGGGTCAGGGGAGATTAAGAATCAATATCTCACGAGATTTGCACATCTCGTGAGATTTTGATTTTTTCTCCTTATTTCATATATATATATATATATATATATATATATATATATATATATATATATATATATATATATATATATTTTATTTCATATATATATATATATATATATATATATATATATATATATATATATATATATATATATATATATATATATATATATATAATGGTATGCACACATGTGTGACCAACTATGAGAAAATAATCTAAAATCATAACCATTGGTTATAGCATATATCATTATAATTCTTATTTACTATAATTTATAGAAATACTACTCTATTTATATGTGTCAGCCCCTATTTTTCAAATTTTTGTTAATTAGTGCTAATTGGCCATTAATGATTATTTTGACATTAAAATGATTAATTATAATTATTAGGAATTTTTCCTGAATTTTTAAATAATTTTAAAATGGTTTTAAATACCTAAAAATACCATTTTGCAATTTTAGAAATTGTTTTAAATTAGGTTTGTAATATTTAAAATTATTTTAATCATGTTTTGTAATTTTTTGAATTGTTTAAACCCTTTTTGTAATTTCCCAAACTCTGTTTGCAAATTTTATTTGCAAACTTAAACTGCGGGCCTCGTTTTGCAAATTCAATTTTGCACAAACTATTGGACAGGGACTTGTTGGTAATTCCTAAAACTCTAGGGTTTAAATTGCAAAACCCTAAACCTACCCAACCCCGACCACCGACAACCCCCCTTCTTCCCCAATCTACTTCACCGGAACCCTAACTCCGACGAGGCCTCGATCTCACCATCCCGACACCCTCATCGACCACCACCACCATCAACGAGTTCGCCCCGACGAGGCGAGGCGATCGCCACCCGAGCGCCACCATCCCGACGCCGTACAGCTCCGTTCGCCGTTCGAAACCAAGCCCAGACGACCGAACACGTATGTAGCAACGTTTTCTCGTGTCGTGCGTATCTCGTGTTGAGTCTAGCTTGTTCGCCGTGTCCAGGCGAACACGAGCGTGAACCTGGACACGAGAAACTCGTGTCGTACGTGTCGAATCGACCCAGACACGTTAATACCTGTGTCCCTAACTGTCAGGACACAGGACTGTGTTATTATATTTTTTTTTATTATTTAAATCAACTAAAACGTAATAAAACTAACCCTAATCCTATCTCTAACAAAGCGGGCCGCTGGCCCACTGGCCAGCGCGTAAACACTAAACCCCCCCCCCTCCCGCGCTTCTCTGGACAGGGTTCGAGCCCCTGTGTTGTTTTCTTTTTTTCCTTTTTCTTTTTCTTTTCCTTTTTTCTGTTTATATATATATATATATATATATATATATATATATATATATATATATATATATATATATATATATTTATATATATATGTATATACATATTTTTGTATAAATATATGTGTTAATGTATATACTATATTTAGGTATATATAGTTGCTGTTTTTTTTATATATATTTATACATATACTTTATTATTTTATGTATGTATATATATATATATATGTCTTATGTATACATATATATTTATGTATATATATTTCTTTGTGTATATATTATCATATATATACTATTATATGTATATGTATACATTAGTTTTGTATATATATATATATTATATAGTTAAGTATTTTCTTATATGTAAGTATATATACATATATTTGTGTATATATATATAATAATATAGTTAAGCATTTTCCTATATATATATATAATATCCCTATATTTATATATATATATTATTTCCTATGTGTATTTTACTTAGCTTAGTGTAAAAATATTTATATAAAATAATGTTCATACTTTTATAGTTACTATGTAAAATTTTACCTTATTAAAATAATAATATTTATTTTGTCTATTACCAAATTATATTTTTTATTGTATTTAAATTACTGCAACCATTTGATGTCCAAGCCTAGCATGGGTATTTGGGCTCAAATGTGTTTTCACACATTCAAGACCTGTACAAGTCATATTGGACTTGATTCATGGCCTTGGGTCCTGTATTTGAACTTTGGTTCAAATTATATACATGGACAAAATACGCAGATAATTAATTATTGTGTGCATCGCTGTTTTTGATTTTCTAAAAATACTTAGAGTGTTGCTAAAATTATGGAAAAATAGTTTTTAGATACTTTGTTAAGTTGGCTAATTTAGTATAATTTTTGTAGTATTTAAATTACTGTTTTGCCACTAGTTTGGCATATGAAACCAAAACTCACTTTCTGTATACTTAGGAAAACTGATTTTTATAAAATATTTGTACTGGTTAATAAATTCCAGAAAATTATAATAAATTTCTATGATTAACAAGGATCACTTTGATACTTTACTTTAAGAAAAACTAGGCTTTTTGCCTATCTCAAAAATTGTTAGAACACAATAGTCTTTTGATTTATTTATTGATTAATTACGACTTATAGCTTTTTATGTTATTTGTAGTTTTAGTCGTGTTAAACCCCATCCCTCACTAGTGTAAAGACCCTAGAAAGTTAGTTAACATAGTGTGTCACCCCCACATTGGTCTCCTAGTCCAAGTTATCATTTTGGCTAGGTGCCCAGTCACAAGTCGTGTCACACCAGATTAGTGATCTAGTATTTTAGCTTAGTATAAAGCTAAGTTATTGCATTTATTTCTACAGTGACGAGTTACTGGACATCCATAGCATCATTATCGCAGCTTGTTTTGTTTTGCTTTGCTAGAGGCAAGTACTTTCTACGAACTTTACATGTTGTTACATAAATGAACTGCAAAACTCACCATGTTAAATGCTGATCCTTGGGGTAGCAAGTTAAAATATTACATGTTGTACTTTTCATTACCACTATGTTTAGAACCATCTTGATGTATCTCTTACATGATAGAATATGGGTTATAGGAAAACTAGTAGCCGAGTACGTGATCATGCCCCTTTATATGTATCGAGCAAAGTATCATTTTACATGTTACTGCGCCGTAGGCCATTACCCGACATTTCTGTACGGAGGTACACCTATGCTTGTAGACTTGTACGTATGTATATTTTATTTACATTGTGCCTCAGTACATTGTACACCTATTGACCGATCACGTACCTGCTACAGTTTTAAACATTACATATACATCTGTTTCTATAACATATGTATCCTTGACATGATAGACTATGTGATGCCATGCTTTCCAGTTATTCCTCTCATGTTCATTTTCATGTTTCATATGCTAGTTTGCTAGATTTAGTACTTGCTCCCGTCCTGACAGGATAACGTTGTAGGTGTCCTTACTGAGGAGGAGTTACTCTGCGACTCATACTATGGAGTTACAGCCGAGGACCCGGCTCTGCTTTACGAGGATGTTCCTGCGGGGAACCTTGCCTAGATGTCTTTTGTTTACTTAGACTTTTGAGACATGTATTAGACTATATCATTTTGTAACTGGACATGTATCCAGTTTTACTTTTCAGTTTACTTGTACTTGGACATCTTACTATATACGACGACTTTTGTGTTTGGAGCATTTATGATTCTTCTTCACTTATAGAACTGTTAGCACATTTAGTCTTATCCTGTTGTCTTTAGAACAGCTTACTACGTTTTATCTCAGCGTAGGCTGGGCATGCCTCGGCCTGGCCCAACAATTTGGGTAGCGGGTCGTGACATGTTTTTAGTGGTGGCCCATGCAGGTCCCGACTAAACTGTTTGGTTACGTTATTGTACCAAGCATACCTGCAAATTAGGAACTTAAGGTAATTAGACAACATTAGGAAAGACGCTTAGTACACTTAGAGGAATGCTAGGATTGCAACATAGGAAATACATCACATGTTTGCTATTATAATTAGACTTTCTTGCATATGATTGCTTACTTTAAATAAGTCCTCATAAGTCTTTTATGTGTAATTTAGATGGTGCTTACTCGTTCGTCCCAGCATGTTACCCCCGAGAATGGGGCCCTCCGTATCCAGTCAGCTGACCAGTTGACTGATGCATCTCCACCTACCACATTCTCCCACTCCACAGATCCACAGGCCCAGATACCACCTTCCACATCCCAGGCCCAGCAGGACCCGATACTTCCACCACCTCCTATCACTATACCCACCCAGGCTTCCGTCACACTCGACGGGAACCAGCTGCTCACACTGATCCAGGGGTTCCTAACAACCCATCAGGAGCAGACTACCCTACTTCGCCAGAGCATGGAGCGTTCTGAGGGACGTCCCGTGGTCCCACCATATGTAGAGCCGCGGCAGAGAGCGGGGACGGTCAAGGACTTCATGGGTCTGAATCCCAAGGAGTTCTCAGGGACTGAGGGCATAGTAGTAGCTGATGACTGGCTAGATTCTGTAGAGAGGAAGCTTCTGGGAGTTAGGATGCCGGATGACCTTCAGGTCGAGGCAGCAGGATTTCTGCTGATAGACTTAGCAGGAGTCTGGTTCAGGAATGAGCCATTGTTCGCGAGAGGTAGAGCCACCTGGGACCAGTTCAAGACCCAGTTCAAGAAGAAGTTCTTCTCGACCGCTGCTAGAGTAGCCATGGGGCTACGATTCCAGAACGTCCAGCAGGGGAACCGTTCTGTTGATGACTATGCGGGAGAGTTCAGTCGCTTGAGCCGTTTTGCTCCTAGTCTGGTTGCTGATCCAGAGGAGATGACCCATAGGTTTTGCCATGGTCTAGTTCCAGACATTGGCATTCTTATAGTGGCAAACGGTACGACTGACTACTACCAGAGCCTAGAGTTAGCCCGGAGCATTGAGGAGCATCTTCTGTCTAGCAAGAGGCCGGCTCCTGTACATCATGAGGGACCGTCCAAGCGTCAGGCTTTCCAGCAGAGAGCGTCGACGCCACCCCAGCAGACTTACCGTCCCTCTACACCACATCATCAGACCCCGCCAGTTCGAGCCCCGGGACCCCGACAGCAGCCGAAGGGAGCTTTGTGTGGGTTCTGTAAAAGGCCTGGGCATGATTACTCCGTCTGCAGAAAGAGGTTGGGGCAGTGTTTAGCTTGTGGGTCTGCCACCCATCAGTATCGGGAGTGCCCAGTAGCGAAGGCTAGAGGACCGCTCCCGACTCAGCAGCAGAGGTTCGGGCAGCATCTGCAGCAGCAGAAGGGACCTCAGGGGAGAGTTTATAGTCTAGCCGTTGAGCCGGAGCCGGAGCAGGTTTCGGAGCCGGATTACTTAGCTGACGTCATTACAGGTCATGTTTATTTGCATACTTTTCTAGCTCTATGTTTGTTTGATTCTGGTGCATCTCATAGCTTCCTATCATTAGAGTTTATGCAAGAACATCACTTAGTATCTACACCTACGACGGAGATTAGTAGAGTAATGACGGGTGGAGGACCAGTGCCTATTAGAGCTAGCTATAGGTGCTCTATTCTGATAGCCGGGAGAGAGTTCGAGGGGCGATTCTTTGTGATGCCGCTCCCCGGTTATGATATCATATTGGGGATGGACTGGCTTAGCTATGCCCATGCATCTATAGATTGCCATGAGGGTAGTGTTTTGTTCAGTCCTCCAGGCACAGTACCATTTCGTGTCAGTAGGACAGGGCCGGAGATCAGCCTAGAGCCGAACTGTTGTGCGACAGTCGGGGATGCAGCACCGCCACACCCTATCATCAGGGAGTTTATGGATGTATTCCCAGAGGATCTTCCAGGACTTTCGCCTGACAGAGATGTGGAGTTCACTATAGATTTAGTGCCGGGTTCATCACCAGTATCCCGGGCTTGCTATAGAGTGAATCCCAAGGAGGCCATAGAGATGAAAGAGCAGATTGATGACCTGTTGAAAAAGGGTTTCATTCGATCCAGTGCTTCTCCATGGGGAGCGCCAGTGCTCTTTGTGCCTAAGAAGGATGGTACAGTCCGGTTGTGTATTGATTACCGGGCTTTGAATGCCATCACCATCAAGAACAAATATCCTCTGCCCAGGATAGATGATTTGTTCGACCAGTTGAGCGGGGCGAAGGTGTTTTCCAGGATAGACTTGAGATTCGGGTACCACCAGGTGAAGGTTAGGCCAGCAGACATCCAGAAGACGGCGTTCAACACGAAGTACGGGCAGTACGAGTTTCTGGTGATGCCATTTGGTCTCACAAATGCGCCAGCTGTCTTTATGAACTTGATGAATAAGACATTTCACCAGTATCTGGATAAGTTCGTCGTGGTGTTTATCGACGACATCCTGATATACTCGAAGACGCCGGAGGAGCATGCAGAGCACTTGCGGATAGTTTTGGGGATTCTGAGGCAGGAGAGATTGTTTGCCAAACTGCCGAAGTGCGAGTTCTTTTTAGACCGAGTGGAGTTTCTCGGCCATGTGGTCACTGGAGATGGAATCTCGGTGGATCCCAGGAAGATTGCTGCAGTTGAGACGTGGAAGGCTCCGACGTCAGTTTCAGAGATCAGGAGCTTTCTGGGTTTAGCAGGCTATTATAGAAAGTTCGTCCAGGACTTTGCTAGGATAGCTGAACCCATGACGAAGCTGACGCGGAAGGACGCAGAGTACATCTGGTCAGAGGACTGCCAGGCGGCATTTGAGGAGCTGAAGAGGAGGCTGACGACCGCTCCAGTTCTGACTTTACCTTCAGGTTCTGGAGGTTTCACCATATACAGTGATGCTTCTGGGAAGGGGCTAGGATGTGTTCTACAGCAGCATGGGAAAGTAATTGCTTATGCATCTAGGCAATTGCGGACTCATGAGAGGAATTATCCTACCCATGACCTCGAGTTAGCTGCGGTGATCTTTGCACTCAAGTTATGGAAACATTACTTATACGGAGAGCGTGTGGAGATCTTTACTGACCACAAAAGCTTAAAGTATGTGTTCACGCAGAAAGAGCTGAACATGAGGCAAAGACGATGGTTGGAGTTGATGAAGGACTTCGACATCGATTTACAGTATCATCCCAGGAAGGCAAATGTAGTGGCAGATGCGCTGAGCAGGCATCCGATGGCATGGTATCTGATGATTGATCGACATTTGCGGGAGGATCTGGAGAAGCTCGGTATCGAGCTAGTTTGGCCAGGATCAGTGATGCAGATGATGGCGCTTGACATTCAGTCAGGTTTGATGGAGCAGATCAGGGAGGCACAGTCTACAGATGAGAGCCTTCGCAGACTTCGACCCCAGGCACTAGCTGGATTGCTGGATGACTTCACTATCGCGGAGGATGGATCCTTGAGGCGTGGCAGCCGATTGTGCGTACCGAGAGGAGAGCTAGTAGAGGCAGTATTGCAGGAGGCGCACCGATCGAGATATTCTATTCACCCTGGTGCTAACAAGATGTACCGTGACTTGCGGGAACATCTTTGGTGGCACGGGATGAAGAGGGATGTATCGCGCTTCATTTCGAGATGTCTAGTTTGCCAGCAGGTCAAGGCGGAGCGCCAGAGGCCAGCTGGTCTGTTACAGCCATTACCCATTCCCGAGTGGAAGTGGGAACATATTACGATGGACTTCGTTTCAGGGCTTCCTCGTTCCCAAGGAGGGAAGGATGCCATCTGGGTCATTGTAGACAGGCTGACGAAGTGTGCGCACTTCATACCCTTCAAGGTGGGGCTTTCCACCGAGAAGTTGGCGGAGCTATACATGCAGCAGATAGTTCGCCTACACGGAGTGCCGGTGAGCATCGTGTCAGACAGAGATAGCAGATTCACATCCCACTACTGGAGGAGCTTACAGGAGGAGTTGGGCAGTAGGCTCAAGTTCAGTACGGCGTACCACCCGTAGACAGATGGGCAGTCCGAGAGGACGATACAGACGCTGAAGGATATGCTGAGGACTTGCGTGCTGGACTTCGGAGGATCATGGGAGAGCCATCTGCACTTGGTAGAGTTTTCATACAACAACAGCTACCAGGCCAGTATTGGTATGTCTCCTTTCGAGGCGCTATATGGACGACGATGCCGGACACCGCTCTTTTGGGATGATATCGGAGACAGAGTTATGCTTGGGCCAGAGATGATCACGGATGCAGCAGAGAAAGTCGGGATGATCAGAGATAGGCTCAGAGTAGCTCAGGACAGGCAGAAACACTGGGCCGATGCTAGTCGCAGGCCGATGGAGTTCGCAGACGGTGATATGGTGCTAGTGAAGATATCACCTACTCGAGGGACGATCCGGTTCGGACGAGGAGGGAAGCTGAGCCCCAGATACATCGGGCCGTTCGAGGTACTTGGCAGGATCGGAGAGGTAGCTTACAGGGTTGCACTTCCACCCAACCTAGCAGGAGTTCACGACGTCTTTCACGTATCTCAGCTGAGGAGATATGTTCCAGACCCCAGTCATGTGCTAGATCATTCAGAGTTGGAGGTCGGACCGAGCCTTACAGTTTCTGAGCAGCCAGTGGAGATATTGGACAGGAGAGAGAAGAGGCTGAGGAACAAGGTTATACCCCTAGTACGAGTAGCTTGGAGCCGTCACTCCCCAGGTGAATCTACTTGGGAGAGGGAGTCGGACATGAGGGAGAGATTCCCTTACTTGTTCGATCCAACCGCTGCGGGGGAACCACCCGTTCCCGCTTGATACCTTAGAGGTTAGTTTCGATCGCAGCCTTAGTCTTTTGTTGCATTGCTTGCTATGTTAGAATATTGTCGGGTCTTCAATCCTTGTGAATTTCGAGGACGAAATTTTTCAAGGAGGGAAGACTTGTCAACCCCTGTTTTTCAAATTTTTGTTAATTAGTGCTAATTGGCCATTAATGATTATTTTGACATTAAAATGATTAATTATAATTATTAGGAATTTTTCCTGAATTTTTAAATAATTTTAAAATGGTTTTAAATACCTAAAAATACCATTTTGCAATTTTAGAAATTGTTTTAAATTAGGTTTGTAATATTTAAAATTATTTTAATCATGTTTTGTAATTTTTTGAATTGTTTAAACCCTTTTTGTAATTTCCCAAACTCTGTTTGCAAATTTTATTTGCAAACTTAAACTGCGGGCCTCGTTTTGCAAATTCAATTTTGCACAAACTATTGGACAGGGACTTGTTGGTAATTCCTAAAACTCTAGGGTTTAAATTGCAAAACCCTAAACCTACCCAACCCCGACCACCGACAACCCCCCTTCTTCCCCAATCTACTTCACCGGAACCCTAACTCCGACGAGGCCTCGATCTCACCATCCCGACACCCTCATCGACCACCACCACCATCAACGAGTTCGCCCCGACGAGGCGAGGCGATCGCCACCCGAGCGCCACCATCCCGACGCCGTACAGCTCCGTTCGCCGTTCGAAACCAAGCCCAGACGACCGGACACGTATGTAGCAACGTTTTCTCGTGTCGTGCGTATCTCGTGTTGAGTCTAGCTTGTTCGCCGTGTCCTGGCGAACACGAGCGTGAACCTAGACACGAGAAACTCGTGTCGTGCGTGTCGAATCGACCCAGACACGTTAATACCTGTGTCCCTAACTGTCAGGACACAGGACTGTGTTATTATATTTTTTTTTATTATTTAAATCAACTAAAACGTAATAAAACTAACCCTAATCCTATCTCTAACAAAGCGGGCCGCTGGCCCACTGGCCAGCGCGTAAACACTAAACCCCCCCCCCCCCCCCCCGCGCTTCTCTGGACAGGGTTCGAGCCCCTGTGTTGTTTTCTTTTTTTCCTTTTTCTTTTTCTTTTCCTTTTTTCTGTTTATATATATATATATATATATATATATATATATATATATTTATATATATATATGTATATACATATTTTTGTATAAATATATGTGTTAATGTATATACTATATTTAGGTATATATAGTTGCTGTTTTTTTTATATATATTTATACATATACTTTATTATTTTATGTATGTATATATATATATGTCTTATGTATACATATATAATTATGTATATATATTTCTTTGTGTATATATATTATCATATATACTATTATATGTATATGTATACATTAGTTTTGTATATATATATATATTATATAGTTAAGTATTTTCTTATATGTAAGTATATATACATATATTTGTGTATATATATATAATAATATAGTTAAGCATTTTCCTATATATATATAAATATCCCTATATTTATATATATATATATTATTTCCTATGTGTATTTTACTTAGCTTAGTGTAAAAATATTTATATAAAATAATGTTCATACTTTTATAGTTACTATGTAAAATTTTACCTTATTAAAATAATAATATTTATTTTGTCTATTACCAAATTATATTTTTTATTGTATTTAAATTACTGCAACCATTTGATGTCCAAGCCTAGCATGGGTATTTGGGCTCAAATGTGTTTTCACACATTCAAGACCTGTACAAGTCATATTGGACTTGATTCATGGCCTTGGGTCCTGTATTTGAACTTTGGTTCAAATTATATACATGGACAAAATACGCAGATAATTAATTATTGTGTGCATCGCTGTTTTTGATTTTCTAAAAATACTTAGAGTGTTGCTAAAATTATGGAAAAATAGTTTTTAGATACTTTGTTAAGTTGGCTAATTTAGTATAATTTTTGTAGTATTTAAATTACTGTTTTGCCACTAGTTTGGCATATGAAACCAAAACTCACTTTCTGTATACTTAGGAAAACTGATTTTTATAAAATATTTGTACTGGTTAATAAATTCCAGAAAATTATAATAAATTTCTATGATTAACAAGGATCACTTTGATACTTTACTTTAAGAAAAACTAGGCTTTTTGCCTATCTCAAAAATTGTTAGAACACAATAGTCTTTTGATTTATTTATTGATTAATTACGACTTATAGCTTTTTATGTTATTTGTAGTTTTAGTCGTGTTAAACCCCATCCCTCACTAGTGTAAAGACCCTAGAAAGTTAGTTAACATAGTGTGTCACCCCCACATTGGTCTCCTAGTCCAAGTCATCATTTTGGCTAGGTGCCCAGTCACAAGTCGTGTCACACCAGATTAGTGATCTAGTATTTTAGCTTAGTATAAAGCTAAGTTATTGCATTTATTTCTACAGTGACGAGTTACTGGACATCCATAGCATCGTTATCGCAGCTTGTTTTGTTTTGCTTTGCTAGAGGCAAGTACTTTCTACGAACTTTACATGTTGTTACATAAATGAACTGCAAAACTCACCATGTTAAATGCTGATCCTTGGGGTAGCAAGTTAAAACGTTACATGTTGTACTTTTCATTACCACTATGTTTAGAACCATCTTGATGTATCTCTTACATGATAGAATATGGGTTATGGGGAAACTAGTAGCCGAGTACGTGATCATGCCCCTTTATATGTATCGAGCAAAGTATCATTTTACATGTTACTGCGCCGTAGGCCATTATCCGGCATTTCTGTACGGAGGTACACCTATGCTTGTAGACTTGTACGTATGTACATTTTATTTACATTGTGCCTCAGTACATTGTACACCTATTGACCGATCACGTACCTGCTACAGTTTTAAACATTACATATACATCTGTTTCTATAACATATGTATCCTTGCCATGATAGACTATGTGATGCCATGCTTTCCAGTTATTCCTCTCATGTTCATTTCCATGTTTCATATGCTAGTTTGCTAGATTTAGTACTTGCTCCCGTCCTGACAGGATAACGTTGTAGGTGTCCTTACTGAGGAGGAGTTACTCTGCGACTCATACTATGGAGTTACAGCCGAGGACCCGGCTCTGCTTTACGAGGATGTTCCTGCGGGGAACCTTGCCTAGATGTCTTTTGTTTACTTAGACTTTTGAGACATGTATTAGACTATATCATTTTGTAACTGGACATGTATCCAGTTTTACTTTTCAGTTTACTTGTACTTGGACATCTTACTATATACGACGACTTTTGTGTTTGGAGCATTTATGATTCTTCTTCACTTATAGAACTGTTAGCACATTTAGTCTTATCCTGTTGTCTTTAGAACAGCTTACTACGTTTTATCTCAGCGTAGGCTGGGCATGCCTCGGCCTGGCCCAACAATTTGGGTAGCGGATCGTGACAATATGGATATGTATATATCCAACTTTATAAATAAATATACTTATTCGTGTATTTATATACTATGCTTACATTTATATACCCACAAGTATATGTTTAGTCTAGCAATCCCCAAAAGGATCTATAAAGACATTTAAAGAAGTTATTATCATTTCTTTCCAAAATATCAATTTAATAGCAATGACGTATATATAACAATCATTTTATAAAGGGTAAAGTGCAAAAAACCCCTCGTTAGATTTTCGTTTTTGCACTAAAAGACCCCATGCTTTTAAAATTCATTAAAGTATGAAATATGCTCGTTTTGCTCCCCTTTCAGTTAACTGGTGTTAAGTGGGGTATGTAATGACCATTTACCCCTCCCCCACTCTCTTCCCCCTTTCTCTCTGGTGGTGCGGGGAGGAGGAGGAGGGGGGTGAGGAGGAGGAGACGCGAGGAGGATGAGGGAGGGGGCGGAAAGGAGAAGGGGAACGCGAGGAGGAGGGGGGCTGGTCGGGGGGAGGAGGGGGGCTGGCCGGCGGAAAGGAGGGGGGTTGGCCTGCAAAAAGGAGGAGGGGGTTGGCCGACGGGGAGGAGGGGGTGGGGGTTGGCCTGCGGGGATGAGGAGGGGGGCGAGGAGGAGGGAGGCTGGCCAGCGGGGAGGAGGAGGGAGGCGAGGAGGAGGGAGGCTGTCCTGCGGGGAGGAGGAGGGGGCTGGCCGACGGGGAGGAGGAGGAGGGGGACTGGCCGGAGGGAGGAGGAGGGGCTGGCCGGAGGGAGGAGGGAGGAGGGGAGAGGTTAGGGAAGAGGGGGGGGCTGGTAGGGAAGAAGGGAGGGTAGTTTAGATTTTTTTTAATTTTTATTTTTTTAAAAATGGCATTAACGGCCATTTCTAACGGTCAACAAACGGTAGGGGACTTTTCGAGCAAGTCATAGATTGCGGAGGTCTTTATTCACTAAATTTGACTAAAAGGTCTTCTACGCGAAAGATACAAATTTAACGAGGAATTTTTTGCACTTTACCCAACATAAAATTACTTACTAGACTAATAAAATAAAATATCTCATATGCGTATACAATATATCTACGTAGACTTTTTTGGACGCACTACATGACTACATGGGTTTAGGTTGGGTTCGGGTCAGGTCCGGGCTAGTTTAACACAACCGGATCTCCTAAAAATTCAATAATCTTAATAATAAATAATTAAGTCATTTATAGGGGTTAAGTCACAACCTTGTCTATTTTCCCTAGTAGGGACACTGCTATGGCTAAGCCTTCCTTAACATGGCTAATACATTAGTCAAAGCACACAACTACACTAACCGTGCCAAAATTCCTAGTCGATATGCGTCTCAAAACTTAACCATGACTAAGGCAATATTTATTTAGTATTAGGCTATTATAAATATAATCATATGTATAGAAAATTGTATCTAAACCTATTTTGATATACAAAAACCCATGGAATAATTTCAAAATAATCCTACTAGATCATGACAATCTTATATAGGCTCTACCAAGACTCGTTGACCTAGTTTGGGGTCGGTACGATTTGTTGAACCGAAATAGACTCCGAAGTCTATGGATTGGAGCTATGTGCCATTTGAAAATAAATTGCACATGGAAACTCAATTGGGTGGCACACCGTGGCATGTGTGTCGTAGGCTCAAAATGGGTCAAAACTATATATTGGGTCAACTATTTTTGATCTATGTCGAGTTTCGAACTCACGTCCAAAGTTAGGTCTAGAATTACGGTAAATAATCAAATAGCCTAATTTGATCCGAAGTTGCACGAAGTCAAAAAAATGCTAAGGGACAAGTTTGGATAGGACATAATATATCAAGTTGAAGGTGGATTAGTCTACTTCAAAACTCATGAAGGAAGTTTCTAGTGATTGACATTTCTTGTGCTCCAAAAATCAAAGCTACGAAAAAGTACATCTATAGTCATAATTAAAAAAAAATCTAACAAATAGAAATCATAATAAATAAATAAAAAATAATTTCCAAAAATCAGGGTCCTTAGTAAATCTCTTCCAGAGATTCATCTTTTCATGAGATTATACTAGATCTCTTCAGGAGATTCCTATCTCTTCTGGAGATTTTATCTCTTCGGGAGATTCCTATCTCTTCTGGATGATTTTATTTCATATATGGTTCATTTGCAAATCCTTCGGGGATAACATGTTAATATTAAATCCTTCAAGGATAAACCTGAAAATTTAAATTCTTCGGAGATTTCATGCATATCTTATCGTCTAGGTTATCATGACCGGAGAATATATTTATTCATATTCTATTCATGATCATTTCGAGAATCCTTGAGCTAACATTGCTCTTATACATTTGGATCTCTATTTGTTACAAACATCCATTCAAAACTTGTCGGGTTTATTCCTTTTGGGTTTTATATATAGGACAAACACCCTACGTTTTGGGAGAGATATCACATCCTTTTCTAGCTTCAAAAATTATTCGTGGTTTAGTGTTATCCTTTATTTTGTCACCCTTTTAATTTTTATTTAATAATGCCATCTGTGACGAACTTTTTGATTCCAAATTTCTCTTGAACATAGATTTCTTGGGTACCGGTACCTCTTTCTCAGCCTCTTCTAGGAGCTGAGGTATATCCTCGATCAGAGTGATATACTTTAAAAAATTGGATCTTTGGTTCATGACATTTTTCGGATCGTCATGAAGTTTCTCTATAGGGGATGCTTCTGCAGGAGCTGATTCTTCAAAATTATTTAGGCCGTGTTATATTATTCGACCTCTTCTTCTGGAGAGAAGAACCTTTAGAATCTTTAGTATTATTCGGTTCTTTTGGTACGTCTATTAGAAAATAATACATAGTTGGTATAACTATTTATGCAGCATAATTGAGTAAGCATCTAATAACTTATTTGTAATAAAATACAAAAAATACTTTCTCCTAGTTTAGTCAAGAGTATATAATGTAGAAGAATGCCATGGTATGTTCTTCTGGAATGATGTTTTAGGACGTTCTTCTAGAACGATGATTCAAGACATTCTTCTTAGAACGATGCTTTACAACATTCTTTTAGAACGATAATTCACGACGTTCTTCTTAGAACGATAATGTATCTTCTTCCTATCTCCCCCTAACGGCGAAAATTATGTCTTATTAACGTGACATATACAAAACTTATGTCTAGAAGATATAATAATCTCAGAAGATAAATATAGAAATTACAATTCACAAAACATAGATGCCAAGATATAGTTTCAAATAATACCAACATAAGCCATCTAAAAAAATCCAATTCAAAACTGAAACTATGTTACTAGTTATTCAGATACAATCTTCAGGATTGATGGTTTAAAAACAAACTTATCCTTCAGATCAAGGGTGTATGCTGCAATTTGGTTTTGGTAAGAGATGATCACACGAATTAGTTATTATAATTCTTATCATCGTTGTTTTGGGTGTCTTGTTGATCATACAACAATTTAAAAGTTATAGAATTATTCAGCTTTTGGCTCACAATGGACCATTATAGGATCGAGCTTCTGACTCATGATATAGGATTGAGCTTCTTGCTTATGATAATATGTGACTTGACATCCTTAATGTGAGTGACGTATATCTCTACTAAATAGTTGGAGAATCTATCTAGATGAACTTCTGGTTCTCTTAGACGAACTTTTGGTTCTCTTAGACGAGTGGTTACAAAAAATTATTTCTTATTTTACTTGTTCAAAGTTTACCCATTTTTTTGTATCCTTAAAACTCAGTAAAATTCTTCTAAAATTATGGGAGTACGACAGATTATGTATATGTTGGATCAAATATGCTTTGTCGGAGCCTTTCATTAATGTGAGCAAGACCAACTATCGTGGATATATACTACATTCGATCTTGTATTTTTGTTGGAGAAAGATCCTATAGATAAGGATTGTGTGTAGCAGCATTGTAAACTGTTAAATATGTCTATAGAACTTCAGGTCTATGTAGGACAACCAGACATCCGTAGTCACCCTACGGATTAGAAAAACTTAAGGCACACACTCTAAAATTTTCTAATTTATAAGAGGTTTACAACTTTTAAAATATATGCAACTATGAAATACCAACATTCTGGTTGGTATATATATTACTTTTGGCATTTCGAGGGCCAGCAACCCGCTGCAACCTATTAAAAAGACACCACCACTATTGAAAGAGGTTTAATCACTAGCCAATAAGCTCCACTTTATGCTTGAAAATAGCAGTCTTGAATGAGTCAAGGGCATTGCATTAATGGTAGTACTTGTGACACACAGAAGATTCAAGTATAGGAGCAAATGATAGATACATTGGCATAACACAATAAACGAGGTAAACAAGTTCAAAAAAAAGCAAGTTCACTGTTAAAATAAGATAATGCCTATCGCTACGATCTAGTATGATACTCGTGTTCACCTAGCCATTCAGTCATCTAGATAACTTACAAACAAAGTATAGTTGGTATTGATCATACAAAGATGCAGAACATTATATCTATGTAATTTCGTAAGTAGATATAAAAAGCCAGCTAATGTGTCAAACAATGCTTACACCTAAACAGGTCCTCTGTTATAAAGGTCACTATTCATAAGGGCTCAATAATCCACTTATTTTGTTTTGACAATATTACAAAATATGTACATTTGTTATGAGAGTGTGTAGCTTGTATGAATATCCAAATGTTAGCTTTTTCTCCAACTTGCAATTCGGTTGCCTATGCCTACTCCCATTTGGAACATGTATAATATGTCTTTCAACTAAATAAACTATACTGATGCCTTTGAAGATAGAAAACATTAATGAGGATAACCTACTCCATCCTGATTTAAAACAACTGTAGGACCGATTGTAGGAACGAGTTGTAAAGCACAATACTCTAGAGGGGGGGTGAATAGAGTAGGCAGCGGAAATTAGCTATTTAAAAAATGTTAGTAACAAGATCACAGATAATATATCACAGATATGTAAATGAAAAGTAGAGAGTAGAGAGCAAACGCAAACACAAGGATGTATACTGGTTTCCCTCTGTTGAGGACTAGTCCAGTCGGAAGAACTCTAGCTTCCAGTTGAATCCATTATGGAAAATCACCACAAGTTTTCATCCGAAGATCTTGCAACTTCTACAACGCGAGCTTTGATCCGAAGTACTCGACCAACTTCAATTGTGAAGTGTGTAACTTCAATCAAGCCTCCGATTACAACCACTCTGAAACTTCTAGACCGTACCGCACTGGCAAATCGACTAGAGGATTGTAACTGGCTTGGAATTTGAAAATGAATAGCTCAGAATACTTTGGAAGAAGTAGTAGGCTTATAGAGAAGAGATATGAAAGTGAATGAGTGTGTTGAAATGATCGAAATCCTTCTCTATTTATAGTTTTTCCAAAGGTAGAATTCTGACAGAATTCGGGCAGAATTCGGGCAGAACTCTATGAGAAAATCTCGGTAGGATCCGTAACTGCAGGAAGACCAAGTTCAAAAGGCAACGTTCACTAACCGAACTCTGGCCGAATTCGGGCCGAACTCTGGCCGAATTCTCCTGGAGTTCTGTTGGAGTTCTGTCAGAGTTTTTGCAAACTTGTTTTGGGCTTTTTGAAAAGTCAAACAGTTAGAAAGTAGTTTGGACTTTTGTAAGTGGGCTTGTTTTCAAAACGAAAGGGTATTTTGAAAACGTTTCTTGGGTAGCCTATTTGCCAGTACGATACAGTGTACATCGTATTCCTAGACTCAATAAATATAAAAAATATATTCATGAAATAGGAAAACCAAGAGCCCGTTGATGACGCCTTTCTTCAAATATCTGAGCAGACATGAAGACGCCTTTTTTTTTTGACGGCGGTCGTCCAAAGATAAACAGATCTGGAAATCTGAATACCTTTCGGGGGCTTCGCCCCCGAACCCCTGACGGGGGGCGCTGCCCCCTCGACCCCTGTCCGCTGACCGGGCAGCGGAACCCCCGATGCGAGGCCCCAGATAGGTCGTTAGGCGGTTCAGAGAAAGCTTCTTGTATGACGCCGTCTTTGGCCCATCAATAATTCTCCATTGCATATGTCCTGGTTTGATCATGTTTGATCATGCTTACAGCATGTCTATAAATACATGTTAGACAAGCAAACCAATATGATACAAGCATAGCAATATGATATAGAACATTTAGGACAATGCTAACATAAGGACAATGCAAAGATTAAGTAGCAACATGATAGTGATTACATGAATATTAGTGACGTCGATATGTTAAACTTAATTGATTAGCCATATTCAAAAACATGATATAATCATTGGGCTAACAACAACAACTTCGTATTCATCTAGATTTTCAGTAACACAAATGGTATTTATCCACCCCATATGTTGTCTAGAATTGCTATCTAACTTATTAAACATATAGGGTAATTATGATGGAAGATATATCAAAACATCTAATCCATTGCATAAGGTCATTCATCCAGTAAGTATATAATACATATCACAATTATCCTACCCATATAACAACTTAAAATTCAAATTAATAAGAAAAATCATAAACGTATATATGCCAATACACCTTTCCTAACATGACTATTAATATAGGTGTACCCAAATAAGATGTATGCATATCTAATTGATATGTACATAAAAGTCTACATATTATCATAATATTTGTTATGTTGGGCCAACTGAATTTTCCAAGATGGTTAGATATAATCGACTATATATAGATAACTATTAAGGATGCCGACCAAATATTTGAAAAAGTAACCAAATATATGTATAGATAATATTAAGGATGCATGGGCCACATTTCTGATAACAACCTAGAGATAAAGCTAACCCACCCGTAATAAAATGTAGGTTTACAAAATACCTCATCCTACATGAGCAGAAAAATAAAGGACATAAAGGGAAAATAACAAGCCACATAAATTTCTTTCAGTTATAGCAGAAGAGGAGAATTATACAATATCATGTATGAGCAAAATTTAAGGTGCATAAAGTACAGGTGACAACAAAAGCTTTATCTTTTCATGCTGATATAGGCAGACATCAAGAACTTATTACATCTAGGTTTCGATTTTGAGGATGACCCATAGACCAACCTTATTATATATTGTTTTGAAAACAGGAAAAAACTTTCTTCGGAATTATATTCTATGGTCTTAATTGATGCATAAAGAAATAATTTTCTTAATTCATTGTTAAAAAATCTTTCCCATAACACAATAATTCTCTTTCAAATATTAAAACTTTCAAATCAAGTACCTTGGAATCGTACAACCCTCTCAAACTACCTGGTTGGATAGGATTATTTTAATCTGATATTTATTTATCTAATCAATTAATAAATTATTTAATCTCTATATTTGTTCAATTGAGGCATATATAGTTTCGATTTTCCATGTAGAAAAAGAGATTTTTTAACCTTGCTTGGAGGATAAAGATTGATATATATTGGTACCAAGAGTCGGTTGCAGATCTTGATTAGGGCAATCGTGTTCTAACTCTCCATGTTGACTTTTGGGCTTTGGTTGCAAATCAAGGAGCATCTTTTCGATCTTGAGAATGGACTCCTTTCAGCCGACTTCTTCTTGGTTAGGGTATCGTGCTGATAACGTGTTGCGAAAATGAGAGAAAAAAAGAAGAAATTGGTAGCCAGGAAGAATGTACGTAGCTTTTCTCATTGATAACATATATAGAGATGGAATGGGATAGAGGTTGTTGTAGGTATGGATAAGGGCATCCATATTTGGATTTATCCAAATCACAAAAAGATATAAAATTTGGGCTATTTTCAAACCAATATATATACATTATGATCCAACGGTCAGCGCACTGTAAATGTAGCTAGAAAGTCGTTTATGAAAGTCAAATACAAAGTTTGTAATATTTGTTTGAGTCATACTAGTATAGTAGGTACATATACCTAAGTAGGCATCCTTGTTTTGATAAATACAAGAAGGGTTTTATAGACAATAGGCAAACACAATTAAAGTTTGATTCAAGTTTCCACCTCATTACGAACATTTACTTACTCTCATAACTTCACTAAAAGTGAACTTACAAGTTTATTGCTCAGTGTGAAATGTAATCTATTATATACTAAAGATTACATGTTTGAAAAGTTATAAAAAGTTAAATGAATCATGCTTTTCATAAAATATGTATGACTACTATTAGAGAATAAGCCCTCAATTTTTTCCCCAGAGTATAAAGAAAAATTATGAGATCATTTTATACAACTTTGGAGTAGAGTTTCATTAATATTTGGTATCTTTACATATTCAAAACTTAGGTTATATATGACTTACTACTCATTATATTGATACAAATTGGATGTTAGAAAAGAGAATAATTGGTTTTGGCATATGCTAAAATCTCCACATGCTAGAAATGTAATTAGTAGTTATATTCTGAAAATTGTTCATGATTATAATATACATAACAAGTTATTGCTGTATCTTTTGATAATGATAGTAAATAATACATTGTCATTTCTGTTTTAAAAAGTCAACTACGACCTATATTAGATGCTCACTTATTACGTGGTAGATATGTTTGTCATACTATTAACTTAGTCGTATAAGATTAACTTAATTTTATAGGATAGTCTTAAGATTATTAATACTTATTTAGAAACCATTATAGCTAGCTTAGTATATTTCATCACCGGCTATACAACAACATTTCTTTAAATTTTGTACTACTTATGGGTAAAAGGATATTCATTTTAGATGTTCCATGTATATAGCATTCTATACAATATTAAGATCATTATTCGTTATAACAAGAAATTATATCATTTTACAATGAAAAATCATTCACTGCACTATTAAAGTAACAAGTTAGATTGATATGTTTCTAAATTAATAAAAAGGTTTCTAAAAGCATTTTACGATGCTAAATTCATATTATCTGGCATATGTTTCTCGTGAAAAATACAATCGATTGAGTACAAGAAAAACTTTTGTTATATTGAATATAGATGAATTTGTTTACAAATCTTTATCGAGCTTTACAAAATAAGACATTACACAATTACAAAAAATCTGGAAAAGTGTGTCGATGAAATCTTAATCAGTGTGTAATCACCGTGCTACATTGACGATCTGAACAAATCATACTGCAAAGCGTAGAAAAGAAAAAGCTCTCTAGTACTGGAGTACTTACTGCTGTATGGAGTATAAAATTGGTCGTCCCTTGAATAGCCAAAGCGTGGGCTATTTATAGCTGCATAAGAGAGTGTCCTTTAGTGGTTAATAGTGTTCCCTAAAACTGCTTACTGGTTCCACGGAACTGCCTTAGCAACAAAACTGCATAGGGAGTGGCATATATTTGTGCCATTCTCACGAATACTAGGCCACATAGGCCATGTTATCAGCAGGAGATGAGGCCATGATGGCTTGTGTGTCCCATTCATATAGTAGAAAACTAGGACACATGCGTCATGATAGTAGGGGTCAACGAACCACCCAGATCATGGGTTGTCGTGCCTTAATGACCCTAAAATTGGTCAAACACGGTCGTGACAAGGGCTTCAGGATGACTGCCATGGTAGAGAGCTAACGCTGCTGGTGAACTGTCGCAGAAAAAGACTTGAATTTTGGAACTCCGAGGAAGAAATTATTTGCATTATCACGAAAGCATGGTCACATGAGAATGAGATACTGCTAGTGAGCTGTCACGAAGGCTGTCTTAGCTTATTCTGTGGAATGACGTTTAGCTAAGTTCAGCGGAACACGTTCAATGTGTTGGCCCAATGATTATATCATATTTTTGAATACGGTTAATGGATTAAGTTAGCACTATATTATCACTAATATTCATGCTATCACTATAGTATTATACTTAAACTTAGCATAGTTTTAGTGTGCATTAATTTTATCATACTTGCTACTATGCATATTGCTTTGTTCGTCTGACATGTATTTACAGAAAAGCAATAAGCAAAATCAACATGGACATCAATGAAGAAATTATGGTGGGCCAAGACGACGGTATCCCACAAGATTTTTCTGAACCACTAGACGACATCTCCGGAGCCAGCACTCAGGGGTCGAGGGGGTAGCACCCCCCGTGGGGGTTCGGGGGCGTAGCTCCGGAAAGGTATTCAGATTTCACAATCTGGGTATCTTTGGACAACTGCCATCAAATGAAGAAGCTATCATCTATCAAGTGAAAAAATCAAGTCATGTCATCATCATTTCAAGACTCTAAAGAATCCTGCACCTGCTACAGTATATCTGGAGTATGTAATGAGTCTTAGGAATAATGGTAAACACAAAAAATGGATGGCAAAATCGAAAGCTAAGGTAGATAACAACACTGGATCACGTTTGGATAGATAGTCGGATGATCTGACGGATCTTCGCAGAAGTTCGAAAGATGATCCAAATGGACCCACAAAAAAGCTTCTATGAACTTTCGAATTACCTGACGAACGTCCGGAGAAATCCGACAGATGATCCGGACTGTTACCATTTGCAATCCAAGGGTCGAATATGTCCCATCAATGAGTCCAACGGCTCTTTTTATAGCCGTTGTCATTTGCAGGCGGATGATCTGATGGACTATCGCGACAATCTGACGAATCTTCCGACTGCTGACAGAAAGTTATATTATTGCTCTTTCTCATGCTTTGGTTATAAGTAGCCTTGAACCCCTTCATTCAAGGTTGATGCTTTGAGCCTAATTTTTTTAATATACCAAAGCTTATCCACAAACACTCCACTAAAGCTTTCACTTGCCTATCCACAAATTGTGTTAGAGTGTTCTTGAGTTGTAAAAGTGAGATCTTCATCTTGTTGTAAGGAGATCAAAACCTTCTTGTGAAAGGTTAAAGTTGGAGAGTCTTCGGATAAAAGCTCTCGTGAAGTTGGAGAGTCTTCGGATCAAATCTCTTGTATTGAAGTCGAAGAGGCCTTCGGATAAAAGCTCTCATGTAAGAAGTTGGTGAGCCTTAGGATAAAAACTCACGTTGTACTATTTGCGACAATAGTAGATTAAAGCCGGAGAGAGTTCCGGGACTGGAGTGCCCCTCGGAAGGATACCAGGATACATCGGGTGTCGGTATTATTATTGCTTTTTTTTGAACTCTTAATCTTTAAATTGCCTATTAGCAATTGTTTAGTGCTTGATTAGTTAGCTTGACCCTATTCACCCCCTCCCCTAGGGTGCTTTCACAATGTGGAACACTGCTGGTGAATTGTCGCAGGAGTTGTCTAGCCAGATTGACTTTGCGGGAGTTGTCTAGCCAAATTAACTTTGTAGGAGTTGTCTAGCGAGATTGGCTTGTTTTGTGGAAGCATTAAAATAGACAATATTATTGCTGATGAACTGTCGCAGAAGTTGTCTAGGCAGATTGGCCTATTCCATGGGAGTTGTCTATCTAGATTGTTCCGCGACTCTGGCATCAACAATAAATACTATCCAACTTATTGTTTAATGCTATAACTACTTTTCTATTTTTTTACTAAAATATTTGCTACATATATAAATGAAACAGGTTTTGAACAAATTATTTCTATAATCGAAGAAATTTTTAAAAAATATCATAGCGATGTTCATGCTTTGTATTATTTAGCTGTTGTTGTTGATCCTAAAGTTAAGTTAGCTGGTGTAGTTGGAGCTTCTGACAATATGCTATTTGTTATAGGTAACAAAATAGAAACAACTAGAGCTTTAGTTAGATTGATGCATAATAAGGACATGGTAGTGCATCCACTCCTATAACTACTACTCCTTCCTCTTCTACCTCTAGCACCAAAAGAAAATTTATGATACTAGCATGTAGAAGTAGACAAAATAGTAGATTGCAAGTGGAAGTAGTAGTATTGTAAGTAGTAAACTTGATATATACCTATAAAAACATATCATACTAACATGTTAATTTAAGACAAAGTAGATAATTTAGATGTTCGATCATGGTGGAAATCACATGCAAAGAATTCTCCAATATTATTTATTATAACACATGATCTTTCAACTTTAACGATATCCCTAGTAGCATCAGAATATACTTTTAGGGCAAGTAATTGGGTCTTGAGCGAAAGAAGCAGACTGGAGCCAGAGATATTGCAAGCCATCACGTGCTTGAATTATTGGCTGGATACAGATGACAAGATATAAGGTACCAAAATAATCGAAGTGAACGAAAACTTTGATAACCTTGGTCTAGAATATGATGATAATTGATATAGAGCCTTCAAGCTACTAAAGAATGATATAGTCCCACATCGGCTACACCAAATGGTGAGTATCTCAATATAATGCATTGCTTGTGTTGAGGTGTGCACATGAGGTGTGGTGGGGCACAAGTGTGTGTCATGTGGGGGCATTTTCCTAGAAGGAAAAATGATTAATTCCAACAAGGATGCAAGTTGATTTTTGTTGTGCGGACTCGGACTCGGACACGGACTCCAGGTTGTCTCGTGTATGCACAGGAGTGTTCGGGGGGTAGGCGTGGACTGGCACACTACTATGCTGATTGTGGGATGATCTAAAATATTAAACTCTATTTTTGAGTATTGGTATTTTAGTCCCACATCGGATAGGAGAAGAGGTAAAGTCTCACTCCACTCTATAAATAGAGCCCCTTGGCCACCTTTGAAAGATGCACCAAGAAGAGAGTTAAGGGAGTCTGTAAAGTCCAGAAAGTCCGTTCAAGTCTCAAATATTGACTTACGAGCGTTCCAGAAGTTCTTCGTGAACTTGCTGGTTCCTGGAAGCAGATCGTGTTGGGGCGAATCTTGCTTTAAGCAACGGTGATCTTAATCACCCCAGCAAGAACCTTTCCTCTTCTTCTTTCTTCTGCTTCATCTGAGTTGTAACTCAGTTCTGTCCGTCTGCAACTGCGATTGCAAGAAAGAATGTTAGATTTATTTTCCGAACTCAGTTCTGTCCGTCAACAACTGCGATTGCGAGGAAGAACGTAAGATTTACTTTCTGATTATTGTTGCTCTTGTAATCAGATTCATATTATAGTGTTCCTCTTAGATCTCGAGAATAATCAGAAGGTGAACGTTTGTTGAACCTCTGATCTCGACATCGAGTCTACCATCTTTGATCAAGCCCCGGGACTAACAATCTCAAAGCAAGATCCTTGTAGATGGAAAACTCTCGTGCTTCTCTCATCGATACCAGTTTTAATAAGTTGGAGAAATTCGACGGAGAACATTTCCAAATCTGGAAGAGGAAGGTCACCCTTAATCTTCAACTCGTGGACGTAGACCATGTGTTGATTGAGGATGAACCGACAATTCCAGAAGGAGGAACTGCCGATGCTATTGCTGCTGCACTCGTCAAGCAGAGCAAATGGAAGAGAGAAAACATCATCTGTAAACTGCTGATTCTCAATTCTATGGAAGACTCTCTGGCAGAGTCATATTCCAAGAAGGTGAAGGCCAAAGAGATCTGGGATTCTTTGGATAAGCTATATGAAGATGATGAGAACATGTCCAAAATCTTCATCATCAAGAAGTACCAAAAGTGGCTCTTCAAAGACCAGATGGCGATGCTACCTCAAGTGAAGGAATTTCTGAAGTTGCGCCAGAAGTTAGATGACGAGAAGATGCCCCTCGTCGACAAGTTTGTCGTTGGAGGGATAGTCTCGAAACTTCCTACTGGTTGGAGCAAATTCTATGCTAGAATGCATCGGAAGAAGCTGGACATTAGCTTGGAAGATCTCTTACAAGAGATCCACGTTGAGGACGAAATGCGATCTCAACAGAAGATGGACTCTCTGTCCAACCAACTGGCTAAGGCCAACTTGGTGCAGACAAGAGAGTTCAAGGGAAAGCAGGTGGCTTCTCATCACAAGAAGAAGGACTACACTAATCTGAAAGTGAAGGGTCCTTCGTTCAAGCAACAGAAGTCCAAGTCTCACGTGACTTGCTTCAACTGTGGCAAGAAGGGCCACTATAAGAGTGAATACAAATCCAAGCCCAAACAAGATGAGCAAGGTGAGCCTAGCAAGGTTTTCATGGTTTCTAACATAGTTGCTATGATTGCTCAGGTCACAGCTGTGAGGACTGACTCTGACTAGTGGATAGACACTGGTACGACCTGCCATGTCTGCTCTGGCAAGGAATGGTTCGTCACATACCAGCCAACTTTTGAGAAAGTTATCATGGCGAACCAAGCCCAAGCTGAAGTTCTGGGGATCGAAACTGTGGAGCTGAAACTCACATCCGGGAACACTCTGACGCTTCAAGGTGTGAAGCACGTTCCAGTGATTGCAAAGAACTTAATCTCTAGAAGCCTGCTTAGCAACGCAGGCTTGAGGATGGACATCAATGCTGGCCAGATGGTGATGTCCAAGAAGGGAACATACTTCGGAAAAGCTTTTCAAACCGAAGAGATGTTCAAAATTCAGCTTGTAAACCAGTCAAATGTAATCAATGCAATCGCTCTTTCTGATTATTCTCTTGAGTTGTGGCATAATAGGCTAGGACATGTTCACTATAAAAGAATTAACAAAATGTCCAGTCTAGGACTTATCTCCAAATGTGGGGGTAAGGTAGAGAAGTGTGAAGTATGTACGCAGACAAAGATCACAAGAAAACCCTTTCATCGGGTTAATCGAAGCACAGATCTTCTGGAGTTGGTACACTCTGATATCTGTGACTTCAAGCAATTCTCTACAAAAGTCGGGATGAAGTATTTCATAACCTTCATCGATGACTTCTCAAAGTACGCGTTCGTCTACTTGCTCAAGTCTAAAGACAAAGCGTTCGAGAAGTTTAAGGAGTTCAGGGCCGAGGCTGAACGACAAACTAGACAACAACTCAAGAGGCTAAGAAGTGATCGAGGCGGAGAGTATCGGTCTCATGAATTCACATTGTTCTGCGAAGAATATTGAATCATAAACGAGACTACTGCTCCGTATTCTCCTCAATCTAACGGAGTAGCAGAAAGGAAGAACAGAACGTTGACAGAAATGATGAACTCAATACTGCTAACTGCGGGTCTTCCTAAATGCTACTGGGGAGAAGCTGCATTGACGACCACTTTTATTCTAAATAGGGTGCCATATGCAACTTCGGACGTAACTCCTCATGAACTCTGGTTCAAAGTCAGACCTAACTTGAATGTCATTCGAGTGTGGGGGTGTCTGGCTTATGTGAAGCTCCCAGATCTGAAGATTCAGAAGCTGGGGACAAGGACTACGAAGACGATCTTCTTGGGGTATGTCGAGAAGAGTGATGCTCGAAGATTTCTTGATATTGAGTCAAATCATATCATCGAATCTCGCGATACTGAATATTTTGAAGACAAGTTTGTGAGGCACAAAAACATTGTTAATGGACATTCTGAAGAATGATGAAGGTGCAAAGGTGACTGAGATCTTCAATAAGCCAGTTGTCTAAGATGAAGTTGTTACTGAGGAGACAACGATTGAACCAGAACTCGCTGAGCCATCGTCGAAGCGAACGAAGAGGCCGAAGAACTTCGGAGATGACTTCATCACCTATCATGTGGAAGCAGATCCGCTTACCTATGATGAGGCGATGAAGACCAGAGATACTATTTTCTGGAAGGAGGCGATAGACAATGAAATTGAATCAATCACCTCCAATAACACTTGGGTGTTGGTTGATCTACCTGAAGGAGCAAAACCTATCGGATGCAAGTGGATCTTCAAGAAGAAGATGAAAGCTGATGGAATCATTGACAAGTTCAAGGTCAGGCTAGTGGCAAAGAAGTTTTCTCAGAAGCAGGGGATCGACTACTTTAACACGTATGCTCCAGTAGCCCGGATGACCACCATCAGAATATTGATTGCTCTCGCAGCGATACATAAGATGGTGATACATCAGATGGATGTGAAAAAGGCATTCCTGAATGACGAGCTGACCGAAGAGATCTACATACAACAGCCAGAAGGGTTTGTCATCAAAGGTCTCGAAGACAAAGTCTGCAAGTTGGTGAAATCTCTGTATGGTTTAAAGCAAGCTCCCAAAATATGGCATAAAAAGTTTGACAAAGTCATAAGGTCAAATGGCTACAGGATCAGTGAAACAGACAAGTGTGTCTATACGAAGTTTGCTGACGGAAGAGGAGTCATCGTTTGTCTATACGTGGACGACATGCTAATCCTAGGTACGGATATAAGCTGTGTCACAGAGACAAAGAAGCTCCTCTCGACGAAGTTCAGTACGAAGGACTTGGGGGATGCTGATGTTATCTTGGAACTCAAGATCATCCGGACAGACACTGGACTAGCGCTGTCACAGTCTCATTATGTTGAGAAGATGATCACTCGTTACGGGTATCAGGATCTTCCAGGGATCGATATACCGTACTAGTATGATCTGAAGTTGAAGCCTAATTCAGGGGAAAACGTCAGGCAGCTGGAGTATACAAGCGTAATCGGGAGTTCGATGTATATTACTACTGCAATAAGGCCTGACATAGCTTTTGGGAATGCTGAGTCGTTTCACGAGCAACCCAGACATTGAGCACTGGAAAGCTGTGAAACGGGTTATGAGATATTTCAAGAAGACTCAGACATATGCACTGCACTACAGCAGAGATCTGCCGGTAGTGGAAGGCTTCAGTGATGCCAGTTGGTGCTCAGAAGTGGAGAACGAGAGGTCCACAGGTGAATACATTTTCACAATGGGTGAAGCTGCTATATCATAGAAATCGAAGAAACAGACTATGCTCTCATGGTCATCCATGGAATCTGAGTTCTTTGCACTTGATACCACAGCGGAGGAAGCAGAATGGCTTCGGGAGCTTATGTATCATATTTCAGTTGTTGGGGTACAAATACCGAGGATACCGATATACTGCGACAACCAGGCGACTGCGGCAGTGGCATCAAATAACCTCTTCAACGGGAAGAAGAGGACTGTGCGGTTGAAGCACAGGGTAGTACACAATCTCATCAAGAGGGGTGTAATTGCAGTGATTAATGTTAGAAGTCAGGAGAACTTGGCGGATCCGTTCACCAAGGGCCTCAAGCGCCAGCTGGTCGATGACACAGCTTGTAAAATGGGCTTGAAGGTATTCTGATATTGTGTTATTACATTCCTACCATAAAGTTTTATGCTATTAGTTCAAAGAGAAATCTACTAGACATCTAGCTTTTGGTTCAAAGGAGGACTATTAACCGGAAGAATATCAGGAACGGTGGGTACTTGTCCTCTGTGGCATAGAGAGGTTACGAACCTACAACCACTGTTGTCTACTGTTATTTTCTGCGAAAAATAGATCCTGTGGGAAGGTTGGCTTAAATGCCTTAATGAGTTCTCAGGCAGAGTGAATGCCTAGAGTGATTTACAGTAAGCAAGGTAGCTGTCACGACCCGCACCCACTGTGAGGGTACGAGAACGTAACAACGCCCAGCCTACGCCGCAGTGTCGGCGGTAGAACGCTGTCCTAGGTCAACATACATCTAGAAATATAATGCTAAGCAGTTTATACTCCCCGAGTGGGGATGACATAGCAGTAAATGAACTCAATCACAACTAAGAAAGAAGAAAGCACGATAAGATATAGAACTCAAGGAAATACAGAAGATAGAATAGACTAAGATAATATCCCAGCAAATATCCAGAGTACATTTCTCAGCTACTGAATATATACAACTCAACATCTCTGAACAGAAGTAAAGTCTAGCTAAACAGTCTCAAGACAACATAAAAATAAGATAAGGCCTAACTAAACTAGTCTAGGCAGTGGGGGTGATGTCCTCAGCTAGAGCCGTCCCGTAGAAGGTATCCTCCCAGGCCTCCTCCTCGTCCTATGTAATATTTTCAACAGGTCCAGTCAGGACAGAAAATCAGTGATAGGTTGAGGGGAAAGTGTGTGTAATCAGTTGTGTGTATGACAGTGTGGAGGGGTGTGAGAGTGTGAGTGAAAAGACATAAAAACAGTATGAAAACTGAGAACCCAACTCAGTTCAGCAGTCTACAACAACACCCAGGTTTATACATTGAAGAGTCCTATAATTCAGTTCACAAAATCAGTCTAAACAGTCCCCAAAAATCCAGTTTTCAGCCTAAGCTAAACTCCAGATTTCTAGAGCTCTAAACCACACCAATTTAACCAAAAATCAACATACACTTAGAAAACACATAGGTGCACTATATTAGAGTTTAATCCATACAATTAGCAGTGTTAGGTAGGTAAAAAAAATGATGTCAAAATTCATTTTCGAAAACCTGGAATCAGAAGGAAAGGGGGACTGATATTTAGGTAGCTAATGACAGGTTTAAAGGACTGCGACAGTGTCAAAGTGAATTGTGTGTGTGATATGAGACATGTAAAAGAGTTCTCAGGAATTAGAGATTTCTTCTCAGGTTAAGACCCATGACAGTGAACTTAACATAGGGTCTAATTTACAGTTTTTAGCTCTTTATTTAACAATGTTTCTCAGGTTATTCATGGCATTCGAAAAGGAAAGGAATTGGAATTCAATTCCAATTTTTTAGGAGGAACATTCACAGTTAATAGGAACACAAACTCAGATTTAAATTAACATTTAAAGAACTAAAACAGTTCACAAATTGAAGGAAGGGAAATCAGAGCATGGTATCAGAAAATGGGCAGGCAACTGGGAATGTGTTCGAGTGTTACAGTGAGGTGTCAAAGTGTGTTTGCAGTCAGTAGGAACAATCAATTCAGTTCATTGCTCTCTTCCTAACAGTGAAGAATGAAATCAACATGCCCTTAATGATTTCTTAACATTCCTAAACATGGTATTAGAAGTGTAGTAGATTGAACATCACATAAACATGTTATTAACCATTAAACTAAACTAACAGGAAACAAAACAGTGAACATTTTATATATGAAATAGGAAGACAGTACAAATTCTTAGATTTATGTGTGGACATATAAGAGGACAGTAGGTTATCAGGAAATAGTGAAAAGGAAGTCTCAAAATTTACATGTGTGGATGTGTCAGTGAACTAGATGAGGAAAAACCTGTGTGTTCAGATTTTGAAATAGAAGGGAATCCCCTTTTCAGTGAATCAATTAATCATAGAGAAATCAGCTAGCAACAAATCAACTTCTCAGGTTTTACACTATATCATGAAACCCTGTTAAGTTCAACAATCGACAGTTCATGACTATTCAGACTTTTAAAAACCTCATTTCACATATCAAAACACAACCAAAAGACCCACAAATTGAACCATAGATAGATTACAAGTAGGAGGTCCATATCAGGGACTTAAACCAACTATTAACAGCATTTAAACGAGGTGAAATGATTGCAAAAGTCCAATTTATAAACTGAAAGAAAAACTGGGAATGGCATGTATCATGAATTGGGGGATTTGGAAAATCTGATGAATAAATCAAACTAAAATAATCTTCCAAAGGTTGGTAATGGTAAACACACATGTGCACATGTCCTAGGATCCAATTTGTGTCCACCATAGTGTGACACGACGTGTCCAATTCACAGAAAACCAAAACGAGCACAACACAGACACTGAAATCGAGTGCAGCCTCGTGCACGAGTGCACGCGTGTCGTGCACTCGACACAGGACACATCGCGTCTCGTGCACACACCCACGTGTTCGCCAGGTGTCAAGCTACGTGTCCAACACCCTGAATTCCCGTGTCGAGTCGTACAGGCGTGTCCTAGACAGCGTATCAGTGCACGAAAATCCGCTAAACGAAACAGTGTAAAACCTGTACAGAGTGAATCTCGTGTCCGACACGACACAAGGAGACTTAGGACTTGGGGGGAGACTCGCAGACGTTGCCCCCACCCCTTCGTCCAAACTCAGCTCGCCATGTGGCCTGTGCAGTGAGCACAAGGCCACGAGTAGCAGGGGATCACTGTACACGCGCGCGCAGGCATGTGCACGAGTCCAGTACGACCCCGACACGACACAAAATGTGTCCAAACAATCAGAAACCCATAAGCGACCTAAAAACTTAATTTCCTATTCAAACACTTCCTGAAAAATCACTCGAAATGCCCTTTGGGGCATTTTATCAAACACCTTAACACTATCACTGATACGTGTCCATTTAGGACACGAAATGGACACGAAACCTAGGTCTAGGCATACCTACAGGACCAGGACACTTAGGGCTAGGTCTACATGCAAAGAAACTAGAATTTTAATGGTGTTTACATTGATTTACCTATTGGTGTCAAAATGCAAGAAAAGTCTCAAATGAGGGGGGGGGGTTCCTCTTGCTAGCAAACTTCTCCAAATTGCCCCAAAGCTGAGGTTGAACACCACAAACAGCAAGAAAACAAAAATTAGGATCTAATGCAATTGATTGGAGGAAAAAAGGAGATAAAATGGAATTACTATAGATTTTTGAATATGGAGGCTCACCTCTTTCTAAAGCTTGAGAGAAAAATAATAAAGGAGGCAAGAACAAATGGAAGAGGCATTAAATAGGGTGGGAAACCCTAGGTTGGCTGCCATGGGCTGATTAGGGTTAGGTTTGGTTCATGATGTGGGCCTATGGGCTATTAAGCCTAAGTCACAAGTCATGACTTGTGAAATCACAAGCCATTTCTAAATCAATTCAAATCCTAGTTTCTCCAAATTAATTCTAATGAGTTAATCCTCACTAACTTAGGTTAAACTAGAGTTACATAACCTAACCAAGTCCAAACACAACTAGGGTTAGCTTCTAGGTTAGCCTACCAAGGTCATTGCTAGTCAAAGTCAACCTAGTCAACCCCCGTTCAAACAATTCCAAAATAAATTCTAAAAATTCCCATAAATTCAAATAAATTATAATAAATCCAAATAACCCTAAAAATGTCAAAAATACTCTAATCACATGGCTAGGCTCTAGGGTAGGCAGTCTCTACTGTTCACTAGCAAAATACCAAAAATCACAAGTCATAAATTTAAATAGTTTAAAAATAATTAAAAATCACTAAAAATCATAATATGAAATAAATATCATTAAATAATAATTATAATTACAAAATTTCAAAATTACCCTCTTCTGGAAAACTGGGTGTTACAATTCTATCCACCTTATAAAAATTTCGTCCTCGAAATTAAGATGATCGCACCCTTTCTAGGTTAAGCCCCCAGCAATCATAGTCTCAGAAATCTATCTTAAATCATACAGTTGGAAAGTGTAACCTATGGGTGTCATGGCATGCAATATCAGTCTGGGGTCTCATCTAGTTATACCAACCATGCTACAGTACTAGGCAGTCACAAGGTATCAAAACATACAAGCAAGGGATGCATCAAAATTCTCAAAAAGGAATTCTAAGGTTAGGTCAAAACTCACCTCCAGCTAGATCTGAGAACCAGAACTGCCTCCTGGAAGTAGGGCCCTGGTTGGGGCAGGTATATCAGGGCAGTGCTGCACCCAGTGTGCAGCTGACCCATAGAATAGGCACAATCCTAGTCTCTTTCTACAGTTGTTCCACTTGTGTCCAGACTTCTTACAGTAGGCACAAATAGGCTCTGGCTCAGCTGGCCTCTGCTGGACAGGAGACTAGGCTGGGTATGATGATATAGACTGGATAAATGGGTACTCCTCAAACTCTGGGTAGGACTGGGTACTGCTCCTCGCCCTCTTGGAGCTAGGCTCTCCTCCTAGAAGCACAGAGTCCCGCAGACGTAGCAACCTCTGGATTTGCTCCCTCATGGCCTCCTCATGAACTCTCTGTGACTCCAACAGTCTCTCTTGGAAATATCCAAACATCTGGGCTGGGTCAAGTAACAAACCTCCGGGTGATACAGTAGGGAGTACCATCCCAAGGGGTAGGAGAAGGCTCTCGGTCTCAGGCAAATTCGCAGCTCTTTCCTGAACGACAGGAGATGAAAGAAGACTCTCTGGCGAGGCTACCACCATCTCCTCAATGGCATGAGGTGCCACCACCCCCTGATCAGATAGAGGGATCACTACCTCCTGAACAGTAGGAGGTGGAGGCACACTCTCCGTAGCTGCAGCTGCTCTCAGGCGACGGGCTCGGGTCATGGGTGCCATACTGAAAGAAAAGAAAAGAAAAGAAAAAATAAATCAATCATCAAGGCTGAAAAAAACTAGTAAATATAAACAAAGGAGAACCAGCTACAAGAATCACTATTTTTAAAGCCAGGCTATACTATCATTCCTAAGATAAGGGCCTAAATCACAAGTCATCAAATCGTCACACTAAGAAAGAACTACATATGCATAAGCTCTATAAAGCTAAAATATCTCTACTCCTAAATTATTTGATAATAGAAAACAATTTATAATAACAGAAGGGTACGATAGAGATGATATGTTTAAAAACCTTCTCAGGATATAATCTGATAATCATATGCGTCTATCCAAAATCATGTTACTCAGAGTCCTCGCCATGCCAGTAAGCAAGGCTGCGATAAACGATAGGTCCCATAAGTGGGGCATGCACCTCTATAATCATGTCGTCTGGAATTCTCGCTATGCCGACTAGTATAGCTGCGAGAAATTCTAAATCTCATAACCAAGATACGTACATCCGAAGTCAGGTCTCTATTTTTCTGCCACGCCAGCTAATATGGCTGCGATAAACTACAAGCTCCATAATCAAGTAGACGTTTTACCATCCCTGTATTCCCGTCGACATATGTTATCAGAAAAATATCATAACTCAGGCCATAAAAATTCATCTCGATAGAAAAATCAAATCAACAACGATCCAATCAAAATCAAATTCAATAATCAAGGAGTGAGAGCAACAAAACAAGGGAAATAATTCAAATTGAAGTTTAAATAAGATTCTCAAGGGTCGTCCCAGGAATCTTTTAAGGAATCCTAACTGTGATTGAGTACCTTCAAAATATATATCCTAATCCTACTGCAGGCTGTAGTGATACTCTAGTTCGAATACCACTACATAAACTCGACCTGCATGGGCCACCACTAAAAACGTGTCATGACCCGCACCCACTGTGAGGGTACGAGAACGTAACAACGCCCAGCCTACGCCGCAGTGTCGGCGGTAGAACGCTGTCCTAGGTCAACATACATCTAGCAATATAATGCTAAGCAGTTTATACTTCCCGAGTGGGGGTGACATAGCAGTAAATGAACTCAATCACAACTAAGGAAGAAGAAAGCACGATAAGATATACAACTTAAGGAAATACAGAAGATAGAATAGACTAAGATAATATTCCAGCAAATATCCAGAGTATATTTCTCAGCTACTGAATATGAAAGAATATATACAACTCAACATCTCTGAACAGAAGTAAAGTCTAGCTAAACAGTCTCAAGACAACATAAAAATAAGATAAGGCCTAACTAAACTAGTCTAGGCAGTGGGGGTCATGTCCTCAGCTAGAGCTGTCCCATAGAAGGTATCCTCCCAGGCCTCCTCCTCGTCTTCTGTAATATTTTCAACAGGTCCAGTCAGGACAGGAAATCAGTGATAGGTTGAGGGGAAAGTGTGTGTAATCAGTTGTGTGTATGACAGTGTGGAGGGGTGTGAGAGTGTGAGTGAAAAGACATGAAAATAGTGTGAAAACTGATAACCCAACTCAGTTCAGCAGTCTACAACAACACCCAGGTTTATACATTGAAGAGTCCTATAATTCAGTTCACAAAATCAGTCTAAATAGTCCCCAAAAATCCAGTTTTCAGCCTAAGCTAAACTCCAGATTTCTAGAGCTCTAAACCACACCAATTTAACCAAAAATCAACATACACTTAGAAAACACATAGGTGCACTACATTAGAGTTTAATCCATGCAATTAGCAGTGTTAGGTAGGTAAAAAAAATGATGTCAAAATTCATTTTCGAAAACCTGGAATCAGAAGGAAAAGGGGACTGATATTTAGGTAGCTAATGACAGGTTTAAAGGACTGCGACAGTGTCAAAGTGAATTGTGTGTGTGATATGAGACATGTAAAAGAGTTCTCAGGAATTAGAGATTTCTTCTCAGGTTAAGACCCATGACAGTGAACTTAACATAGGGTCTAATTTACAGTTTTCAGCTCTTTATTTAGCAATGTTTCTCAGGTTATTCATGGCATTCGAAAAGGAAAGGATTTGGAATTCAATTCCAGTTTTTTAGGAAGAACATTCACAGTTAATAGGAACACAAACTCAGATTTAAATCAACATTTAAAGAACTAAAACAGTTCACAAATTGAAGGAAGGTAAATCAGAGCATGGTATCAGAAAATGGGCAGGCAACTGGGAATGTGTTCGAGTGTTACAGTGAGGTGTCAAAGTGTGTTTGCAGTCAGTAGGAACAATTAATTCAGTTCATTGCTCTCTTCCTAACAGTGAAGAATGAAATCAACATGCCCTTAATGATTTCTTAACATTCCTAAACATGGTATTAGAAGTGTAGTAGATTGAACATCACATAAACATGTTATTAACCATTAAACTAAACTAACAGGAAACAAAACAGTGAACATTGTATATATGAAATAGGAAGACAGTGCAAATTCTTAGATTTATGTGTGGACATATAAGAGGACAGTAGGTTCTCAGGAAATAGTGAAAAGGAAGTCTCAAAATTTACATGTGTGGGTGTGTCAGTGAACTAGATGAGGAAAAACCTGTCTGTTCAGATTTTGAAATAGAAGGGAATCCCCTTTTCAGTGAATCAATTAATCATAGAGAAATCAGCTAGCAACAAATCAACTTCTCAGGTTTTACACTATATCATGAAACCCTGTTAAGTTCAACAATCGACAGTTCATGACTATTCAGACTTTTAAAAACCTCATTTCACATATCAAAACACAACCAAAAGACCCACAAATTGAACCATAGATAGATTACAAGTAGGAGGTCCATATCAGGGACTTAAACCAACTATTAACAGCATTTAAACTAGGTAAAATGATTGTAAAAGTCCAATTTGTAAACTGAAAGAAAAATTGGGAATGGCATGTATCAGGAATTGGGGGATTTGGAAAATCTGATGAATAAATCAAACTAAAATAAGCTTCCAAAGGTTGGTAATGGTAAACACACATGTGCACGTGTCCTAGGATCCAATTCGTGTCCACCATAGTGTGACACGACGTGTCTAATTCACAGAAAACCAAAACGAGCACAACACAGACACTGAAATCGAGTGCAGCCTCGTGCACGAGTGCACGTGTGTCGTGCACTCGACACAGGATACATCGCGTCTCGTGCACACACCCACGTGTTCGCCAGGTGTCATGATACATGTCCAACATCCTGAATCCCCGTGTCGAGTCGCACAGGCGTGTCCTAGACAGCGTATCAGTGCACAACGCTGAACGAAATAGTGTAAAACCTGTACAGAGTGAATCTCGTGTCCGACACGACACGAGGAGACTTGGGACTCGGGGAGGAGACTCGCAGACGTTGCCCCCACCCTCTCGTCCAAACTCAGCTCGCTACGTGGCCTGTGCAGTGAGCACAAGGCCACGAGTAGCAGGGGATCACTGTACACGCGCGCGCAGGCATGTGCACGAGTCCAGTACGACCCCGACACGACACGAAATGTGTCCAAACAATCAGAAACCCATAAGCGACCTAAAAACTTAATTTCCTATTCAAACAGTTCCTAAAAAATCACTCGAAATGTCTTTTGGGGCATTTCATCAAACACCTTAACACTATCACTGATACGTGTCCATTTAGAACACTAAATGGACACGAAACCTAGGTCTAGGCATACCAACAGGACCAGGACACTTAGGGCTAGGCCTACATGCAAAGAAACTAGAATTTTAATGGTGTTTACATTGATTTACCTATTGGTGTCAAAATGCAAGAAAAGCCTCAAATAGGGGGGAGGGGTTCCTCTTGCTAGAAAACTTCTCCAAATTGTCCCAAAGCTGAGGTTGAACACCACAAACAGCAAGAAAACGAAAATTAGGATCTAATGCAATTGATTGGAGGGAAAAAGGAGATAAAATCAAATTACTATAGATTTTTGAGGATGGAGGCTCACCTCTTTCTAAAGCTTGAGAGCAAAATAATAAAGGAGGCAAGAACAAATGGAAGAGGCATTAAATAGGGTGGGAAACCCTAGGTTGGCTGCCATGGGCTGATTAGGGTTAGGTTTGGTTCATGGTGTGGGCCTATGGGCTATTAAGCCTAAGTCACAAGTCATGACTTGTGAAATCACAAGCCATTTCTAAATCAATTCAAATCCTAGTTTCTCCAAATTAATTCTAATGAGTTAATCCTCACTAACTTAGGTTAAACTAGAGTTACATAACCTAACCAAGTCCAAACACAACTAGGGTTAGCTTCTAGGTTAGCCTACCAAGGTCATTGCTAGTCAAAGTCAACCTAGTCAACCCTCGTTCAAACAATTCCAAAATAAATTCTAAAAATTCCCATAAATTCAAATAAATTATAATAAATCCAAATAGCCCTAAAAATGTCAAAAATATCCTAATCACATGGCTAGGCTCTAGGGTAGGCAGTCTCTACTGTTCACTAGCAAAACACCAAAAATTACAAGTCATGAATTTAAATAGTTTAAAAATAATTAAAAATCACTAAAAATCATAATATAAAATAAATATCATTAAATAATAATTATAATTACAAAATTATCCTCTTCTGGAAAATTGGGTGTTACAGTAGCGCAGCACTACAAGGAGTGTAACTCCATGCTATAGTGGGGTGACTCTACCATGAGGTTTCCGGTTAGGGGTAATGCTTCGGCTTTGTGAGCCAAGTCACAGCGGAGTAGCACCGCAAATAGGCAGGTAGCCTAATATTGTATGATAATCGTAATAAAGAGAGATAGACAATACTACAAAGAGGACGATGTCCTCATGTTACAGTGGCATGACACCACGAAGAGGTATCAGGTAAGGTAAAGCCTCAGCTTCGTGAGCCATGTCATAGCGGCGTAACACCGCACGGAAGTGCAAGGCTTCATGCTGGGTAGTTTGGCACTACAAAGAGGCTTATGACCTCATGCTACAGTAGTATGACACTACGATGAGGTACCCAGATGGGGTAAAGCCTCGGCTTTAAGCCATGTCATAGCGGCGTAGCACCGCAAAGGAGCGCAATGCTTCATGCCATGACTCTTTATAAAGAACTCACCTATAGTGTATGCACAGAAATATCAGGCCGTATCTTGAGGGTAAACTTGTAGACGTCAAAAAATTATATACTGAAACCAGGCTGGCACAAGGCCTTTAATGTGCAGCCAGAAGCACAGTTGATGTTATTATGTGAGTAGAAAAAATTACAGTTATGGTGCAGAATTCAAGAGTTAGTCCATTCTTGTATCATACTGTTATTTAACCTATGCGGAAAGATTCAAGTCGTAGCGACATCTCTCATAATGCATGATGGGCAGTCACTGTGGGGAACGCTCAACCCATATATTGAGATATGTAGAGGATTGTTGGTGTTTTTGCCTTTGGACTAGAAAAGATAGTCCCACATTGGCTACACCAAATGGTGAGTATCTCAATACAATGTATTGCTTGTATTGAGGTGTGCACATGAGGTATGGTGGGGCACAAGTGTGTGTCATGTGGGAGTATTTTCCTAGAAGGAAAAAGGATTAATTCCAACAAGGATACAAGTTGATTTTTGTTGTGCGGACTCGGACTCGGACACGGACTCCAGGTTGTCTCGTGCATACACGGGAGTATTCGGGGGGTAGGCATGGACTGGCACACTACTATGCTGAATGTGGGATGATCTAAAATATCAAACTCTATTTTTGAGTATTGGTATTGTAGTCCTACGTCGGATAGGAGAAGAGATGAAGTCTCACTCCACTCTATAAATAGAGTCCCTTGGCCTCCTTTGAAAGATGCACCAAGAAGAGAGTTAAGGGAGTCTGTAAAGTTCAGGAAGCCCGTTCAAGTCTCAAATATTGACTTACGAGCGTTCCAGAAGTTCTTCGTGAACTTGCTGGTTCCTAGAAGCAGATCGTGTTGGGGCGAATCTTGCTTTGAGCAACGGTGATCTTAATCACCCCAGCAAGAACCTTTTCTCTTCTTCTTTCTTCTTTCTTCTCCTTCATCTGAGTTGTAACTCAGTTCTGTCCATCTGCAACTGCGATTGCAAGGAAGAACGTGAGATTTATTTTCTGAACTCAGTTTTGTCCGTCAGCAACTGCGATTGCGAGAAAGAACGTGAGATTTACTTTCTGATTATTGTTGCTCTTGTAATCAGATTCATATTATAGTATTCCTCTTGGATCTCGAGAATAATCAGAAGGTGAACGTTTGTTGAATCTCTGATCTCGACATCGAGTCTATCATCTTTGATCAAGCCCCAGGACTAACAGAAGAAGAAGAAGAAGAAAAAAGAAGAAGAAGAAGAAGAAGAAGAATGGAAGCAGAATACTCGAAGACCGAGTAACTAAAGCAAAGAAAAAACCACTACAACAATATTTTGTACTATTTCCATAATGCCGCCCAACTCTAGCAAGAAGAGAGACTCGAAGAAAATAACTCATGAGAAATGCAAATAATAATTTACTTTATTAAAAATATTAAAATATTTAATTCAAAGAATTAAATATTATTTCTATTCCTTAAAATATTTAATCAATCATCGATTTAATTTTAAATTGTTAACTTATGTAGTTGAAAAATAATCCATATTAATAAATTTTTTTAGCATAATTAATATGTCTCAATTTTGTAGGGTTTTTGTTTTCAATTTTGAAAATCTTTTAGCCCAAAGGTCAAAATTTGGTTGGCATGCCTAAAATACTAGTCGGCCCAAATCCCCATGGCAACGAGATCATGTGCTGACATAAGAAGTTGTTGGTTCATGTGTCATGTTCGATTAGAGTTTGGGATAAAGATGGCACAACACGATACGACTCGATCCGTGATAAAATGTGAACCAACCTGGGTGGATCCAAAATGAATCTATTTATTCTATTGACTTATAGTTATTAAAGTAGATATTTTTTATAAGTTTGGCCATGTTATCTTTTTTTTTAGTCATTTATATTTAAACTACATAAAAATCAAGTAGTTCTTAGTACTAAAAAATGAAAGTTATTTTTCAAAACTACTTCTCTAAGATCATGACCGATCCTATATAAGGTCTACGAGATCTAGGATGACATCTGAGTATTGGGCCTTCTTTATCCACTTTTAACTAATTATTAAATATTATAAAAATAAGAAAGAGAGAAGAAATTGGTAGCGAGAAATATGTACGTAGTTTTTCTCATTGATAACATATATAGAGGCAATGTGATAGAGGTTGTTTATGGGTATGGATAATGGTATCTATATTTGCGTTTATCCAAATCACAACACTCCCCCTTGGATGTCCACTTTAATTATTGCCTCATTAAAAACTTTTCTAGGAAAAATCATTTAGAAAAAATCTATAGAAAAGAAAAGAGTATAATAATATTCTTCAGGAATATGATTCTTTAGGAATCCAAGTGGGTGCGATTTACACTGCCTCGTTAAAAACCTTTCTAAGAAAAAATCCAGTGAAAAAGAAATCTCAACAAAGGAAAAGAGTACAATACGGAAATACATGCTTCAAGATGTCTCCATTAGCATCTTCAGGATGCTTGCATCTACATGATGCTCCTCCTAAAAAATATTACATTCCTGTTCTTACATCAATTCAAAAATAAAAAATCAACCCCAATACAATTTTAGTATTACATCTCTCCCTAACACTTTATTTGTCTATACATTTATACTCATATCCTTATGAAGATATTATAGACTTTATTTGTGATTCTTGAAAGCTTGCAACTCCCTCTGATATGTTGAACTGTTAAAAATATAGCCCTGCACATTCTCTTGTTTGTTTCATTAATTGTAAGAGAGATTTAGAGAGATTGTCGCAGTATTTTTCTATATTTATCCCCAAAATGTTGGGTGCATGCGGAAGCGTTTGCCAACCCACGTAACCAAAACCAACTCCCGTCTAACGAACACCAAGCACAAGATGAAAACAAATAAATGGCGGTGACGTACGTCTCCTGGGCAAATCCCAACCTTTAATAACTCATATGAAATGACAAGATTAACAGAACTCACGTTGAACCCTTTGTCCTAATAGGTTCAACCCCCTCACCACTCTCAAGAAGAAAAATAGAAGATTACAACTGAGATCACTCACCAACCCGTCGCAATATCCCTAACCGAAGTTGATGACTCCTCGATTAGATCTTCTTCTTCCTTTTGTCTTGGATGACGAAGTCCTAAGAGCAAAGTACAAACTTTCTCTTAGATTTCCTTGTGGACAAGCACCCTGAATCTTTACTTTTGTGCTTTGTGCTTATTCTTTGTGCCTCCACCCTCACCCCATATATATAGGATGAAAAAAAATCCTATTTTAGATTATAATATAATTTCTTAATTAGGAAGCCCTCAAATAAGAATCCTATTACACCTAAAATAGCCCATCAATTATCCTATTTTAGATCATAATAGGATTTACTAAAATAAGAATACTATTATATCTAAAATAATACAACACCAATTATGGACATCCAAATCTAATCAAATCAAATATTTAATAAGATTTGGATTCCACAAGTATGTTATTACCAAATTTAGACTGGACTCCAACACAAAATACCTGCAACATAGTTTAGAAAAAATATACCTTGTTTGTGATATCCTCTTAAGGAGGATCAGATAAATATTCTGCATTTGTATATTTTACTATATCAAAGCATTCATCAAGAATAATTAATGTGCATTATGTCATTCCAGTATATGTGTGTAGATGAATATCAATATTTCACATAAAATATTGTGTTGAGTGAATGTCAATAAAGAATTTATATTTTAAATAGGGTGCTTCAGGACCCAAAACATGTTCTTTTTATCGTAATGGATCCTATTAACATGACCATTATAGGTATATTATTCATATTAATTCTCTGCATGAGATTTATCTCTTCAGGAGATTTACCTCTACAGGAGACTATCTCTGCATGAGATCAATATCATCTTATCTCTACAGGAGATTAATATTATCTTTTTAAGAGATTATAGTATATCGCTTCTAGAGGTTCATCTTTTCATGTAATTACTTGAGATCTCTTCTAAAGATTTTTCTCTTATAGAGTTTATCTTTTATGAGATCTCTTCGGGAGATATCCAATCTTTTTGGAAGATTTTCGATCTCTTCAGGAGATTTTCTATCTCTTCGGGAGATTTTTTTTATCTTTTTGGGATATTTTCTCTTCACGGGGTACTTTAATCTCTTCGGAAGGAAGAGATATTCTCTTCTGGAGGTACTCTATAGATGACCATTTTGATGAATCCGTTCAGGGACTTCTTCATAAACTCAATAAGCCTATCACATTCTTCTGGATGGTTTAATCCATATATGGTTCATTTGTAGATCCTTCAGAGATAATATGGTAATTTTAAATCCTTCAAGGATATACCTAAATTTTTTAAATCCTTCGGGATTCCTTGAGCTGAAATTGTTCAATACATTTGGATCTCTTATTTATTATAGACACTCATTCAAAACCTACCGGGTTTATTCCTTTTGGGTTTTGTACTATAGGACCGAACATTCCACATCTTGGGAGAAATATTATATTTTTCCATTAGATTATTCGTGGTATAGTATTATCCTTTTATTTTATCACCCTTTTTATTCTTATTTGATAATGTCATTAATTTATGACAAACTTCCTGATTCCAAATTTCTCTTAACTATGTATAAAACATAGATTTCATGGGTATCGGTACTTTTTTCTCAGTCTCTTCTGGAATCTGACGTATATCCTCTACCAGAGTGATATATTTTGAGAAATTTGATCTTTGGTTCATGACATCTTCCGGACTGTCATGAACTTTTTTTTATCTACAAGAGATGCTTTTTCGGGTGCTTCTTCTTCAAGAGCATTCAGGTGTGTTATATTATTCGATCTCTTCTTCTGGAGAGCTGAATTTTTAAAATCTTTAGTATTATTCGACATCTTCTTCTGGAGAGCAGAATATTTATAACCTTTAGTTCTTACGTGTTCATACTATAGAACTTATTCATTTGCTGCCTTTATTTGGTTCTTTTGGTACTTCTATAGATTCATAGTTGATATAACTATTTATACAACATAATCGAGTAAACATCTAATTTATTTGTAATGAAGTACAAGAAATAATTTCTCCTAATTTATATTCAAGATTAGATAAAGTGGAAGTATGCCATTATACATTCTTCTTGAACGATATTTTACGACGTTCTTCTGGAATGATGATTCATGAAGTTCTTCTATAGCGATAATTCACGACATTCTTCTGGAGTAAGGCATTTACCTTCTTCCTATCCCCTCTAATGGCGAGAATTCTGTCTTATTAGCATGACAGATAGAAAAAACTTATGTCTAGAAAATATAATAACTTAAGGAGAATATAATTCATAAAACATAGATGCCAATATTACATTTTCAAATAATTATAACATAAGTCATCTAATGCAATTCGAAGCTGTGTTACTAGTTTTTTAGATACAATTCAGGATTGATGGTTTAGAAACAAACTTATCTTTGAGATCAATGATGTATGCTGCAATTTGGTAAGAGATTATCACACAAATTAGTATTGATAATTCTTATCATCGTTGTTTTGGGTGTCTTATCGATCATGTCATAATTTAAAAGTTATAGGATCATTCGACTTCTGGCTTACAATGTATCCTTATAGAATTGTGCTTCTGGCTCATGATATAGGATTAAATTTCTGGCTGTAATTTGATATCCCTAATGTTAGTGACGTATATCCTACTGAATAGCTGGATAATCTATTTAGACGAACTTTTAGTTCTCTTAGACGAACTTCTGGTTCTCTTAGACTAGCGGTTACACAAAATTATTTCTTATTTCACTTGCTCAAAGTTTACCCATTTTTTTATATCCTTAAAACTCAGTAAAATTCTTCTGTAATTATGAGACCACGATATATTTTGTATCTGTTTGGTAAAATATGCTCTGCCGAAGCCTTTAATTAATGTGAACAAGACCAGCTACCGTGGATACTACATTCAATATAGTATTATTGTTGGAGAAAAATGTACCACTTTTCGGACTAGGGTTATTTTTGACCAAATTTAAACTTTACCATTAGTGTGCCATTAGCATGACAACTAGCCTAGACTCACAGGTTTAAATTCCCTAATTAATTATACTCTAGTCATAGCTAGGTTAAGTACAAGCATTAATTAGAGCCAAGCACTTATTGTCCTTAAAATCCATTAGCTAACTAAGTGTCATGGAGAAGGTTAGGGCTAACTAAACCCCTTAAAACCCTACAAATAACCTCACTTGACAGCCACCATTTCTGTCTAGGGTTTCCACTCATTTCTTTTATTCCATACTCTTCCAAATTTTCTTCTCTTTCTTCCCTTGGTGTGTTACGGACTTGGGGAGCTCAAGAAGGCTTGGTGGAGGCTCTAGCAAGGATTTAGGATCTACTTCTTCCTCAAATTTGTGGGTCTTTGTGTAGGCTCATTTCTAAATAGGTATAACCCTCTAAAATCTCTTTTTCATAGTCGAATTTCATGTATTCATGTAGGAGACCCTTCTAATGACTAGATCCAAAGTTCTAGGTGGTGAAATAGGTGTTAGAGGACTCATTTCAAATAGTTCTATGGGTTAGAATGGTGACATTTGGATAGTTACAGAATTTTGACCACCAAGTGTTTGTGTTTATGTCCCATAGAAATCTTTGTCCTAATAGGTTGCTATGTGTCCTAAAATTCGTGGAGATTATGTTATATAGGCTTATATATATGTGGCAATGTGTTCTATATATATAAGTATATGGGTGTTGGATAAATACATATATTTATTGCATGTAGGCATATATGTATATTTTGTGGATTCATGTGACATATGTGTATATTTTTTTTTTTTGAAGCAATGGGTAATTGTGGCGAACTTGCCTCCACTGTGGCTCGAACTCTCGACCACTTGGGCCGCATGCATCTTTCTTAACCACTAGGCTAGAGGTCATTTGCATATGTGTGTGTGTGTGTGTGTGTGTATATATATATATATATATATATATATATATATATATAATGTATATATGTATGTATGAACACATATATGTCTGATGTGTGAGTCTTGATGTGTAGGAAATAAAGGGTCAAGAGGCATATGTTAGACTGTGGTGTGTAGAGAGAAGAGGGGAGGGGACAGGGTGCATTTCCTGTGCACACACAAGTGCAACAGCCATTGGTTGGCTTTGTCTTGGCCTACTATTGCAGATAGGAGGACGGGGTGATGAGGGCACCTGTGTACATGTATGGTGTCATTTGCTAGTGTGTTGGTGACCAATGTGATAATAGAGTGTATGTGAGGGCTAGTGGCAGCCTTGTGGTATGAGAGTGTGAGAGTTATGGATAGGTAGTTTTACGGGTGTGTGCCTACATGTGGGCATGCTCATGTGTAAAGTCTTGTGTGTGAGTCATTGTGAGTGTTTTAGGTGACAATAGTATAGAGATGAGAGTTAAAGTGTGTGTTTAGGCTAAATACATGTGATAGTAGAGTGTCATTTGTGTATAGATGATTAGTGAATGTGTAAGTGTGTAGGTATCAGTGAGGAATAGGAGTGTGTCCCATGCCCAGGTATTAGATTAGTGTGTATGTATCCAACCTATGTCTGTGTGAATGCAGGCTGGTCAGGGGAGTGTGCTCTGACCAGAGCACTCTTGTACATATGTGTCTTCCTGTTTGTACAGGCAGGGAGCTAACGGTAGACTGATTACGAGGTATTAGTAGGATACACGTGTGCAGGAGATTAGGTTTATACCTGTGTGTATAGGGGAATGAGGGTCTTGTGCATTAATTTTTTCTTGTGTACCAGTTTGGGAGTATAGCTTTAGTGGACATTGAGTCTAGAGTGCATATGTGTTAGGTGGCAGTGACACATAGGGGTGTATTTACCTAGGATATAAATGCATGAGTGTGTATAGGATTAGGTAATAGGGACTGTCGAGTGACTTGTGTATACTTGTACAGAGAGGAGTGAATGAGTGTGTATAGGAGAGTGTCATAGGTATCAGTGGCTTGGTGAGGGTGTCAAGTACAGAGGTTAGTATTAGTTAAGAGTGTGCCTATGGCATGTTAGTGTATCCCTGTGTGGTGAGTTAGTGTCAAATGAGATGTGAGTGTCCTATGACTTGTGTGCATAGCAATGAGAGTAATGTAGTATAGGTGTCAAGAGATGTGTTAGGTGTCAAGTGACTCGAGTGGTGGCATGTGTGAGGCATTGAAGTGTGTAGGTGACAGGTGAGGGTATGACCCTGCCTAGACTAGGATTAGTTAGGGGCAGGACATGTTGGAGGGGAATGTGGCTTGGTTTGGCCTTGGCCATAGGCCTTGCACTGATTTGAGGTGGTGAGTGTATGTGTAGTGTCAAGTGGGTGATATGTGAGTGTTTAAAGGGTAAAGGAGAAGGGAAGGGAAACTATCAAATATGACAGTGTAGTATAGAGGGATTAGAGGGTCCTATGTGACAGGTAAGAGAGTGAGAGAGTTAATTCCTTGTGTGCACAATTGATGGGGGGTTCCCTACCAGTTGCATTGCACAGGAGTGTGCAAGTGTACACAAATGCACTACTGTGCACTGTACCAGTCAGGGACTTGGTTCCTGTAGAGGGGATTTTTCTAAGAATCAGGTGTTACTGATTTTGTTCAACTAAAAGATATTGAGAAGAATATGGCAGATGTAATGTGTACTTAAGAAATCAAGTAGGGTATACACCTAAATAGGTGGATGCATGTGAGAGAGAGGTTAGGGGCAGGGTCAATTAGCCACCTATGAGGAGTTAGACAATGGATGGGGATTGGTCAGTGAGTATAGGAATTATGCATCAGTAATGAGGGGGAATATGTATTAGTCTTATAGTTTACTAGTATCAGTTATATAGGAGGGGGGAGCCATACAAATCAGTTCACTGATAGCAAGTATCAGTTATATGGAGAAGAGTAGGGTAGGCTCGGGCAACCTTACAATAGAGTGGCCTTACTACTCTTGGTTAGCAAAGATAGCAGCTAACTAAAAAGGAGAAATGGAGGCTCAAGTTGTGAGCATAGGTAAAATAGAAATTTAGTAGAATACTTGGCTTATTTAATATTGTGGTGGAGCTACACATATATAGGAGAGACTAACTCCTCTTCCTATTATTCTACCCGATGTGGGACTAAAAGCCCATTAATGCTCTCAACACTCCCCCTCAAGATAGACGATAGATATCAATCATCTCCATCTTGTTACATAGTTTAGAAAGGCTTATGAATTAAGCCCCTTAGCAAGACAATCTGCGACTTGTTCTTCTGAGCGAACATGATCGAGCTTTAGTATCCCTTTCTCTAGCTTCTCCTTGATGAAGAATCGATCGATCTCGATGTGCTTTGTTCTGTCATGCTGAACTGGATTGTTAGCTATACTCAGTACTGCTTGACTGTCACTTAGAAGACGCAATGGTGTTCCCTAGTACAACTTCAACTCTGTCAGCAATGCTTTTACCTACAATAATTCTGACACTCCCAGATCCATAGCTCTATATTCTGCTTCATCGGTCGATCAGACTACCGCAGACTGTTTCTTGCTTCTCCATGAGACTAGGTTACCCCCACAAATACACAATACCCTGAGGTAGACCTTCTGTCATCTATGCAACTTGTCCAATCTGTATCGCAGTATCCCTTAACGCTAAGGTATCCATTATTCTTGAACCATATCCCTTTTCCAGGGGCCCCCTTCAGATATCTTAGAATTTAGAAAACTGCATCCATGTGGCCCTTCCTTGGATCATGCATGTAGCGACTTACTACACTCACAACAAATGAGATATCAGGGCGAGTGTAGCCCAGATAAATTAATCTGCCAACAAGTCTCTGATATCTCTTATGATCAACCGGCTCTCCTGCCTCTGCCCCAAACTTATCTTTCTGATCAATTTGAGTGACTGTCGGATGATATCCCATTATACCAGTTTCTGTGAGCAGGTCTAGTACATACTTCCTCTGAGAGAGGACGATCCTATCTCTTCCTTAAGCTACCTCGATCCCGAGAAAATACCTCATCATTCCCAAGTCTTTTACTTTAAATTCCTTAGCAAGGTTCGACTTTAGCTGGGTAATCTCCTCCCCCTCATCACCTGTGATCACTATATCATCTACGTATACAACAAGGATTGTAACGTGACATTTCGCATGTTGGAAGAAGACTGTGTTGATCCAAACTGGATCACAGTCAACCAAATATTGACAAATTGACAATATGATACTTGTCATAATTTACTATGACACATCAAGACAGAACTCAGTACAAGACGAACGTCGTCTCTCTCCTGCAGCGTACTCGTTTTTAGAGTCTGTACTATTTTACATTTATTAAGTCTAGTAAAATGTAAACTAAGTAGCACTGGGTATTCTTGGCTTAAACCTTATCTTCCAAACAAACCCAAAGCTCCACCAAGCCAAACTTAGCCCACAAAGCCCATCTGAACTTTCTGTCAGCATGGAGACAGAGTTCGGGCCGAACTCTGCCTCCATACAGAGTTCGGGCCGAACTCTGCCCCCTGATTTTCAGGATCCTAATTTTTAGGGTTTGCTGTATGCTAGTTGTCCAACGGCCAAAAATTTGAATTCATGACACAGAATTCTGGCCGAATTCTGCCTATCCCAACTAGTATAAATAGGCATTGAATTCTCTCATTTTCAATCATCCAATTATCTTTTATTCTCTTTTCTATAAGCCTCATACAAGCCTTAACCTTCTCATCTACTAGCCACAAGCTTCCTAAGCCTAAAAGTGCTCAGTGCTATTTAGTTAGAAGTTTGTGCAAGAGTCAAGAAAGTCGCTTGAAAAATTTCAAGCTTCGCCACAGCGATCTTTGTAAGAAGTTGACTTGCTCTTCTGAAGAAAAGGCACGGGATGTAACTACTATTTCACAAATAGTGGATTTAATCCTGAGCTAGAGTTCTCAGGCCTGGACTAGTGTAACGCCCTAGTCCCAAAATACGTAGGACTAGGAACATAGACATGCCAGCTGTATTCATACGAAATACATAGGCCTCGTATGGATACATAAGCTGTAAAATATAGTAGAACCATAACTAATCTCATCCACACAAAATAAATGAATAAAAGATATCATATAATGAGAATGAATTATCTTGATACAATATGTTGGGCGGAGACAAATCCACTACCAACAAGTAAAAGAAAATACATAAGAAAAGAAATGAATTTGGCGAGCGAAGCGAAGACGATCCAAATGCAATCATCCTCGAAGAAATAGCGAAGATCACGGCTAGAGCTAGAACACCTGCGAAAGACAAGAGCACACACCTGAAGAGATAACCAGGTCCTCAGAGGGACGTAACAAGACACATAATATCATGCCATATAAACTGAATAAATATTGCTCAAATAAATAAGTCAATTGAATTATATCATGGTCCAATACACACCTATTGAACGAGCGTACCATCCCCCCAACCAAACAAGGACAGGAGATGGTAAACTAATTCACGATGACGTATCTTTCCATGCTATGAATCCAATATGGTATCCGGACCCCAACAAGGTTCAATACCTTCTCATCGAAGTAGTAAGTCACACCTTCAACCAAACAAGGACAAGATGTGACGAACTAATCTGCGACAAGTTATTGTTCCAAGCCACGGTTAGATACAAGTACCCAAACCAAAAGTACTCGTACCTAACAGATAAGGTAGCCTAACCGTTCTAAGTGAAATGTAGTTAAGAACAATCCTTTCTACGCATGGGCCCTGGCTAAATAGGATCGGCATAGTCCCCCCTTGGGCACCAGAGGCCCCATCAGTAAGAGCATGACGTTCCGCAGAATCGCCAGTGGCCGTCAGTAATCATGGGTAATCTAACCCGCATCTCCGGCGGAGCTTACGGGTTACAAAAGAGAAAGTGCATCGAAGCCCATACGCTAAGGAATTGTCCTCCCCGCCTAATGCCTAATATGTTGTATCCACAACAGTAAACCTCTATAACCGCTAAGTCAAAACTAGCATGCAACCTCTATTAGCGGTTATTCCTATCGCACGGCTTGTACGTAATGGTGGCCAGCCAATCACGTACGTTCGTGTTCTATATGCGACACACAACTTCGTGGTACAACGTGTCAAGGCCAATGAATGCAACACACAAGGTGGTCCCTTAAATCTAGGTTTAATGTGTAAGAAAAATAATACATAGCAAGAATATAAATGAACAGTAAGTTCTAACAGGTTATGCCATGTATCACAGTTTATTTTGCATAAAGAAAATAAATAATGCATGAAATATGAGCTAAAATAAATAAACAGCAAATGGCAAGGTGTCTTGCCTGGTAGGACGCCTGGTATATTGCAATGATCAAGCTGGCATGAACTGTGACTTCGGTAGCAACTATACAAGGTGACTTCCGATGGTAGCACGGACAGTCCCATTAGGTCCGGGATGGTTAGAATAGTTAAGATCGACATAGGGTAGTCTAGAATTAGTGAGGGAATATGAGTAATGGCTTGGTCATGGACAATGATTGATAATAGAAATAATTTGCGTAAACAATACTTATACTATTTTGGAAAAATATAATATATTTTATTAGTTAAAATATCTTTTCGTAAATACTTTTAAAATAATTTATATATAACAATTTGAAAACTACATTTTAGTCCAAATATTTTTGGGCTCAAAACTTACATTTTGATCAAGAACTATGTAATAATATATATTTAAGGCCAAATTATGTATGAAAAAAATAGCTAGAATACTTTAATAAAAATCGTATTTGAAAATAATGCAAGAATCTAATTTAGGAATATAACAATAATAAAAAATTATTAGTAAATGTATTGGTATACCACTTTATTACACAAAATATTAACATTTAAAATTTGTTGAAAGATAAAATAACAACAGTATTCATATATACATACATTAAATCAGTAAATTAAATTAGTAATAATAATAGTAATAATAATAATAATATAATAATAACAATAATAATAATAATAATAATAATAATGATTAACAAAAACAAAAAGAAAAGAAAAATAAATAAATAATAAAATAAAAATAAATAAAAGCAAGGCTGGTTCTCCTCTTTCGAGGAGAACTTCTCAGTACCCAAACCAAAAGAAAACTTCTCAGTACAAAATAAACAGCAAAAGAGAGAGAAAGAGATTAGAAAGAGGTTTTAGAAAACGAGTGGGAGAGAGAGAGTGGCGGAGCGGGATCGGGCTCCGGTCGGAGAGCGGAGGGTCAGGGCTGCTCGGGGTGGAGTCGGAGAAGAGGGTACGGGAAGGAGATGGGGAGAAGAAGCTGCGGGAAAGAGGGGGCGGATCGGTGGTCCGGCGGTCGGGTTTTGCCGGGCGCCGCGCGGGGGTTTCAGCGGAGCAGGCGGCGCCGAGATGGCCGGACTCAGGCGGAGCGGTGCGCGAGGGAGGAGCGGAGAGGAGTTTGGGGGTTCGGCGGAGGGATGAGTGGAGAGCGGGGAACTACCACGCGGGCTCGCCGGCGGACGCGCGGCGGACGAAAAGAGGCGCTCGCGAGCCAGGGCGGAGGTCGGGCGGAGTACGGAGGCGGGTTCTCGGCCACGGTGGTCGCGGCAAAGCACGGAGGAGAGGAGAGCGCAGTGAGGCGCGCCCGGTGGGCTTGCCACAGCGACAGTCGTCGGAGGCGGCTGCGCGAGGGCACGGATCCGTCGGGGACCAGATCTGGCGCAAGGAGGGGGTTTCGACGATAGGTAGGTTTTTCTTTTCTTCTTTCTCTTCTTTATGAGTGTCGGTGGTGGCCACTGTGTCGGTGGCGGAGAGTTTCTGGAGTCGTATGGCGTTGTTATTGGTGGAGAGGGGTTGGCCGGGGTTCGGCGGGGGTTGATAGGGAGGAGGACAGGGAGAGGGACTAGGGTTTGTGTTGGCGAGGATTTCCAGCGAGATGGCGTTGGCGAGGTTCCGGTGGCGGAGCCACTACTATCCGCGAAAAGACTGAGGGCGTCGGCACGAGGGACGTATGGGAAGAGGGGTTACGCTGACAGTGGTGGTTGATCGTGGACTGGGCGGTGGTTGTTGGGGAATAGGGAGATCGGAGATCCGGAAGTCAGCGGAGCATTGTCGAGAATTGGGAAGAGGTGGAGATGTTGGCACGACCGGCAACGGCTGGCCGAGGCCAGGGGAAAGGCGGCCAGGGACTGGTCGGGTTAGGTTTAGGGTTAGATGAGTTTTGTTAGTATGTGTCGAGGTTAGGGATGAAGTGTCGGAGTGTGTTCGACACGGCACAGAAAAATGTATATGTAATAAAAAATAGTATATTGGAAGAGTGGACACGGACACGGACACAATGCACACTGGCTGTGGGTTGATGGTGGCAATGGTTTGTGGCGTGGGGTTGTGGAATTTGTGGAGAAAATAATATGGAGGAGTACCTGCCTATTTATAGGATGTGGGTATTCCCAATTGGATAGAGATTAGGAAAAGATTTAAATTCCCTTTTAGATAATTGCTACTAATAATTTAAAATCAATCCAATCCCAATCCAAATACAAATCCAATTTAAATCTAATTAAATTTTTAGTTTAAAATCAAATGGGATAAATCAAATTTCAAATATTTAACTATTTAAATAAATCCATAAATCAAATCAAGATTTAAATGGCCACAATAACTTCCAAATATATTTTTCAAAATACCAGTAATAATAATTTCGAAAATAATAAATATTTTTAAATATCTTTTCGAATAATAAAATATTAATATTAATAAATCTCAAAAATTACATTTTTATTTTAAAATAAACTAGCAAAATATTTATGAAATATATGTATGCACTAAGAATATTATTTATTATTAATAAATGTCTAAATAAAAGGCTTTTCATAAATAAAATCATAAATTTAGAAAATTTTGATAGCTAAAAATAATTATTATATATATTATCTTGAAACTATAAAAAAAATAGAAAAATGTTTTTCTAAAATATGTACGCTCGCACATATTCGCACTCGTCGAGCAATTACGAAAAATAAAATTTTGTGCGCGACGTACAATACGACTACGCGACGTACAAATACAAAAATTTTAAATCGGTACCAAATTTAATAAAAAAATAGTAGAAATTTAGGGGTTTTACAACTAGTCCTCCACGAGGGAAACCAGGTTAAAAACGACTGTGTTTGCGTATGCTCTCTTGATCTTTTTATTTTCGCATTTACTACTCTGATTATTTACTGTTGGTGAAAAGAGTTAAATTTTATTTGGTCATTATTGTTATAAACTCTATTACCCTCCTCTAGAGTTACCTATCTGTTCTTTAATTGGTATCAGAGCTCTGTTCTCTTACAAGGACTAACATCCTAGAGCTGATCCATGGCAACCACACAACCTATGTTTTCCATCCATGGTAAGGGATAGTCCACTCATAGGCCACCCCTATTTGATGGAACCAACTACACCTATTAGAAAACTGGGATGAGTTTCTATCTCAAGTCTCTAGACTTTGACCTGTGGACCCTTGTCACCGATGTTTACAAAAAGCCCGTCAGAATAGTTGTCGAGGAATATCTCATCGAAAAACCCAACGACAAATATTCTGACGAGGAAAAGAAACAGGCAAGTCTAGATGCTAGAGCTATTAATGCTCTTTTCTGTGCAATAGACAGGAATGAATTTAACAGGGTCTCAACATGCACCACCTCGCACGAAGTATGGAAGCTTCTGGAAGTGACACATGAAGGAACCACTCAAGTCAAGGAATCTAAGATCAGTCGTCTGACTCAAGAATACGAGACATTCAAGATGAAGCCGAATGTGACGATCACTCAAATGTTCACAAGGTTCCTTGACGAATCCTCTGTCATCTCTTGGCAAACAATACTCCAATCATGAGAAGATCCATAAGTTACTTAGGGGGCTACCGAAGATCTGGAACCCTAAGGTAACAGCAATTATAGAAGGTAATGATCTCACTCAAATGTCTATGGAAACTTTGATGGGAAAGCTGATGACCCACGAGCTCGACCTCAAAGACTTCGACGAACCTGCTCCAAAGGTAAAAGAGATTGCCCTAAAAGCTCATCGTCGAAGGGCTGATCCTGAAGAGACTGACGACAATTCAGAAGGTGATGATCAAGCTCTTCTAATCCGTAACTTCAAGAAGTTCCTTCATTTTAATCGAAAGAAGAAGGAACAACAAGAAGACGACGAGGAAGAACCAACGTGCTATGGCTGCAAAAAGACTGGACATGTTCGAAAGGACTGTCCTTTTGCAAAGAAAGGTAACAGATATGAGAAGCCCTACAAGAAGCCCTCTTCGCGAAAGTATGCCAACACTAGTATTTGACACGAAAGCGAAGCCAATGATTCTGAGGAAGAAGATGACTCTCCTCGAGACACTGCTAATGTTTGCCTAATGGCAACATCTGATAAGGTAACTGACGAAACTCTTGATGACTTTACATTTGATGAACTTGGCGATGCTTTTAATGAATTGCTAAATGATCACAAGAAAGTCATTAGTAAATATAAGCATGCCAAGGAGAAAATCAAAGGCTATGAATAGAGATTCATAATCTTTCTTTTTTACTTGATAATGTTAGAGACACTCCACCCACGGAAGTCACTGATGAGGTGTCCAAGCTTAAATTAAGCTTACATGATGCCGAAACACTTATTGAGAAGAAAACACGTGAGATCTCAGCACTCAACAAAGAGCTTGCTGAAGAAAAGAACAAACACAAGATCTTTATTGCTAAGATTGATGGTCTGAATGCAAAGTGCAATGAACTGAATATTGTCTCTAAGAAATTAGAGATCAGATTGGAGAAACAGGTTGCTCAACCTCAAACCCAATCTCACAGTCACAAAACACCAGACCACTCATAATAGTAAAATACGTCACCCACATGCAGCACGTAACTATGCTTATATGTACACGTACTCCCATGCAGCACGTAAACCACATGCACGTAGACATCATTCTCAACCTACTTATAACTATTATCCTGCTACTGTACATAGTCATAACTATTATCCTGCTGCTACACATAGTCACTATCCTGCTCTTTCACATAACTATCACCATGCTGCATATAGACATCACTATCAACCTGCTCCTAACACAAATATGTATGCTACTTGCACATACTGCAGATTACATGGTCATATCTTACCACAGTGTAGAATCAGGAAACTAGTTGATATTAATCTATATACATGGGTACCAAAGACTAACATTTCAGGACCCACAAGAACTTGGGTACCAAAGGTCACATCTACTCGTGATGTAGGTGGACCTTCCTTCTTCAACTAAAAGCAAGTGGATTCTCGATAGTGGGTGCTCGCGACATGTGATTGGAGACGCAAATCTTTTTGCATCACTATCGATGAAGAGAGAAGGATATGTATCCTTTGGTAACAATTTAAAGGGCTACATCATAGGTAATGGTACTATTGGTTATCCTCCTTCTCCTGTAATAAAGGTTGTCTGCTTAGTGACCGAGTTAAAGCATAACCTGCTCAGCATAAGTCATCTTGCTGATCATAGATATGATATTAACTTTGGAAAGAATAAATGCTACATTTATGATAGGTCAACTGGAGACATTGCTTTTGAAGGGATAAGAGAAGATAACATTTATATTTTCTATCCATCTAGAAATACTAACAGTGCAGGAAGATGCCACTATGCCCACAAGGATGAAAGACTCTTATGGCACTAGTGTCTTGGTCATGCCAATATGGATACTATATCCAGGCTATCGACAAAGAAGCTAGTAAGAGGTCTGTTCGACATCACATTCAAGAAGGACACGGTATGTGCCGAATATGAACTGAATAAGGCAACCAAATCTTCATTTAAATCCATAAACACTGTAAGTACTACTAGACCCATGCAATTACTGCATATGGACTTATTTGGTCCTAGTAGAGTAGCCAGTCTTGGTGGAAAACTCAATGCTTTTATTATTGTAGATGATTTTTCAAGATTTACTTGGGTTTTCTTCCTCACAAACAAAAGCAATACTATTTCAGTTTTCAAAATCTTTTCCAAAAAGGTCTAAAACGAAAAAGGCTACATGATTACTCGAATCCAAAGTGATCATGGAGCCGAATTCAAAAATTCTGATTTTGAAAAGTTTTGCGAAACAAATGGTTTTGATCATAAGTTTTCTTGTTCTAGAACTCCTCAACAAAATGGTATTGTGGAGCGGAAGAATAAGACTCTTGGCGATATGGCTAGAGTCATATTGAATAAATTTTTACTTCCGAAATATTTTTGGGCAGAAGCTATCAGTACAGCTTGCCATGTTTTAAATAGGGTGCTTATTCGACCTATTTTGAAGAAAACACCCTATGAGCTTTGGTTTGGTAGGACCCCTAATGTCTCTTATTTTAGAGTGTTCGGTTGTCGCTGTTTTATCCTAAATACCAAAGACAACTTAGGCAAGTTTGATGCCAAAGCTGACGATGGTATTTTTATTGCTATGCTGCCAAGAGTAAGGGATATAAAGTGTTCAACAAACGCTCAATGATTGTAGAAGAATCTACTAATGTGTCTGTTGATGAGGAAAATAGTACAGCGGCTATCCCCGACGATGATGTTGAACCATCAACTTCCACACCGATGAATACCACCCCTGAAACCAATTCTCTGGAGGGCTTATCGAAGAAGTTCGAGTTTAAGCCATCACACCCAGAAAACTTGGTAATAGATGAAGTATCACACGGAGTAAGTACTCAATGATCTTTAAGAGATTATATTGCTAGCACTGCTTTCATTTCGCAAATTGAGCCTAAAAATGTTTTAGATGCTTTTAATAATGATTTTTGGATTTTTTCTTTGCAAGAAGAACTCAACCAATTCGAAAGAAGCCAGGCCTGGGAACTTGTTCCTAAACCGGCTAACCATTCGATTATTGGTACTAAATGGATTTTTCGTAACAAAGTAAATGAAGATGGTTCAGTCACTCGCAACAAAGCGCGTCTAGTAGCTCAAGGATACAATCAAGAGGAAGGTATCGACTACGATGAGACGTATGTTCCAGTTGTAAGACTTGAATCCATTCGGATGCTTTGTGCCTTTACAAATTTTCAAAATTTTAAACTCTTTCAAATGGATGTGAAAAGTACTTTTCTGAATGGTTTTATTAAAGAGGAAGTCCTTGTAAGACAACCCCCTGGTTTTGAAAATCATAAATTTCCCGACCACGTTTTCAAGCTCAAGAAAGCACTCTATGGCCTCAAACAAGCCCCCAGAGCTTGGTATGAACGCCTAAGCAATTTCTTACTAGATAAAGGTTTTTCAAAAGGGAAAATTGACACTACACTTTTTATCAAAACTTTTCAAGACACTATTCTTTTAGTTCAAATTTATGTGGATGATATCATATTTGGGTCCACTAATGAAAATCTATGCCAAGATTTTGCTAAGTGTATGCAGAACAAATTTGAGATGAGCATGATAGGGGAGCTTAATTACTTCCTCGGACTGCAAGTCAAACAAACTTCGCAATGAACATTCATCAGTCAGTCAAAATACACAAAGGATATGCTGAAGAAGTTTGATCTTGACAACGTCAAACCAATCAGCACTCCCATGGCTACTACAACCAAGCTGGAACCTGATGAAAGCGGCAAACCTGTTGACCAACGTAAGTATCGAGGTATGATTGGTAGTCTATTTTACCTAACTGCTAGTCGTCCCGATATCATGTTTAGTGTTTGTCTGTGTGCGCGCTATCAAGCTAGTCCTAAGGAATCACACATATCCGCCGTTAAGCGTATCTTTCGATACCTTAAAGGTACTGTTACAGTGGGCTTGTGGTATCCCAACTCCACATCCTTTGACCTTATTGGTTATTCGAATGCTGATTTTGCGAGATGCAAAGTCGACCGTAAGAGTACGAGAGGCACATGTCATTTATTTCAAGGCTCTAGCCTCATGGTTTAGCAAGAAGCAGAATTTTGCCGCACTATCCACAACAGAAGCTGAATACATAGCAGCTGGTCGTTGTTGTGCACAAATTCTGTGGATGAAGAAAACCTTTGCAGACTACAACCTATCTTTTATGCACATTCCTATATTCTGTGATAACACTAGCGCTATCAACCTTACTAAGAACCCTATATGTCACTCACACATAAAACACACTGAAATTCGTCACCACTTTTTACGTGATCATCAATAACACGGTACTATAAATTTAGAATTTATTGATACTGATCATCAGCTGGCCGATTTTTTTACAAAACTACTATCCGAAGAGCGATTCAACTTTCTTTGTCGTAAATTAGGAATTTTGGATGAAACGGTTATTCATTAAATTGGTCTGCGTAAATATCGATTATGTCATGTATATTTATGGTGACTTTGCTATGGGTACAAGCCGAAAGGGTCCTTCTGACAACAAGGTGTAAAAGCCTAAGCGACACGGTGCACTAATCTTCGGACTACCGCTAGCTGGGATCCGGCCCCTACAGCTAACCCATGGCAGTTTCATCGTAATGATCGTTGTCATAAAACCTTGTTTATTATATGGTTTAATTTCATTTGTAACTTAGTTAATTCAAAATTTTCTAAATTTAATTCCATTTATTCCATTCATGCTTTCTTTTCTCAAATTTTTGTCAAACATTCTCAAAATTTTCTATCTTTTACACTACATCTTTTTTCTCCAACACTTGGTCATTTTTAACTGTTTTGAGTTCTGGCCTCAGCACCCAGAACTCGAGCCAAACTCTGTCTCACACGGAGTTCAGGCCGAGTTCATTCTGCTGATTCCAGAACCCCCGATAGCTCTCAGCCTTCCATTTCTTTTGATCCTACGGTCCAGGATTAACCCGACCAACCGACCCAACCTTCTTATTTTCGAGAATTCTCTTCTCTATCTTCTTCATTGCCACCTCTAAACCCTCTCCAAGTTCATTCTCTCCAAACCCTAACCCTAGTTCTTTCAAACCTTGGATCTTTCACTCTCAAAATTCAAGGAGCTTAGGTTTGGGGCTATCCTCTTCCATATTCTCCTACTATTTTGAGGTATACTCTCTTATTTTCTCTATCTCAAATTTCAAATTCTTATCATTATCAATGGCACCTAGGTTGTTCAATAGGGGAAAGAGGGCTAGAACCGAGGGTGCTTCCTCATCTAACCCTCCTTCTCAAGATGTTCAACCCATTCATCGACTTTTTAATCAACCACCAGCTCATGACCCCAACACATTCAATGAACAAATTTTTGTTTCATTGGAGGCCTCCAATGAATGGTTCAATGACTTTCGTTCTAGGAGTGTGTATGCGGGTCATCCTATCAATTTTATAATATTTTCTAGATATGACTCATTGTTCCATGACCTTTGTCTAGATGAGTTAGTATCTACATCGTCTCTTATATACTTGAATGCTATCCAAATATTTTACTGTAATCTCACCTTTGACGACACACGAATCTATTCTCGTGTCGCCAGAATTGACATCACTTTTGATGATTTCGAACTTACGGAATATGTTGAGATCCCGGAATCCAATTCCAGGGAGAAACTTGTCGATGCACACAAGTTTCAATTTCTCGATGGATCGTCCCTTGAGAGTTTCAAGGATGATTTGTGTACTCCCAACACTCGTCCACGCAAGTTACTTGCTAACTTTCTTAACCCATATTTCTACGAACTTTATCGTATAATTTTTTCCACGATCTTGCCCAAAGTAGGATCGACTGATGAAGTTTCTTATTTTGAGATCTCTGTACTCTATCATCTTCACTTCCATGTCCCATTTAACCTTCCGCGCACTATGATGGACTGGATGATTAGTCTATGCTCTTTATTTGCCAATGGTCTATGATGGACTGGATGATTAGTGCATGGAAGAGGCCTCGATCATTAGCCTATGCTCTTTATTTGCCAATGGTCTTTCGTGCGTTCAACGTTCCTTTTGATGAGTGCCAGTTCCTTCCAGCCCCTGCCTATCTGTCTAAGGCAAGGCGACTTCTAGCAGCTGTCGAGTCTCCTGCTGAGTCTGAGTATTCCGGGTCTGATGCTCAGGCTGATCCACCTGCTCTTGGGCAACTTGCGCCCGAGCCACCTGCTACTCTTGAGTCCATACAGACCATGCTACGCGATCGCTTCATGTTGGAAGACGACCGCTGGACCCAGCTCGATTATCGTACCACTTTGCAAATGAGTGCCATCAGTAACTCATTACATGACATCCGGTACACCATGTCTCGGCATTCCACCATGCCCCTTCCTATGGAGCGGGATCCATCTCGCGCCGGTTACCGTATCGATGACCCATGGGTCATGCGATATCTGGATCCGGATACAGCTTTTGTGGATCCTCGTCATTCTGATACTGATCCATCTGACACCGCCAGACCATCTCGTGCTCCATGATGGATGTGGTTTCGTACCTGCTGCTGCTACTGTTGATGATCTTCTTTAGTTTTATGCTTTATGGACTTATGCTTATGTAGTTTCATTTTTTTATATGAGTACTTTTTCAGTTTATGTGGATCTTTAAATCTTATCTGCGGTTATTATATTCTCTTTTGACCTAAATTGTGTGCTTGATAGTTAATCCTTTATACAGTCTTCTGCCTGTCTGTTGTGTGTTCATTTTAATAAATGCCAAAAAGGGGGAGATCTATTTGATATTTACATCCTTTCATATTGTGTGATATCTATGTTTTGGAGAAGATAATGTACATCAGGTTAAGGCACATTGGTTTACGGGAAAGCTATGTTTATAGGGGAGCTATGATTACGGGGGAGGTACTGCATTCTATGCTTGTCTACCCCTTTCAACTTGTGTCTAGGTATGAACATTGAATATACAAATATTATTTTTGTCAATTATCAATATGGAAGAGATTGTTGACCCAAACTGGATCACAGTCAACCAAATATTGACAAATTGATAATATGATACTTGTCATAATTCAGTATGACACATCAAGACAGAACTCAGTGCAAGACGGACGTCGTCTCTCTCCTACAACGTACTCATTTTCAGAGTCTGTACTATTTTACATTTATTGAGTCTAGTAAAATGTAAACTGAGTAGCACTGGGTATTCTTGGCTTAAACCTTATCTCCCAAACAAACCCAAAGCTCCACCAAGCCAAACTTAGTCCACAAAGCCCGTCTGAACTTTCTGTCAGCATGGAGACAGAGTTTGGGCCGAACTCTGCCTCCACACAGAGTTCGGGCCGAACTCTGCCTCCACACAGAGTTCGGGCCGAACTCTGCCCCCTGATTTTTAGGACCCTAATTTTTAGGGTTTGCTGTATGCTAGTTGTCCAACGGCCAAAAATTTGAATTCATGACACAGAATTCTGGCCGAATTATGCCTATCCCAACTAGTATAAATAGGCCTTGAATTCTCTCATTTTCAATCATCCAATTATCTTTTCTTTTCTTCTCTATAAGCCTCATACAAGCCTTAACTTTCTCATCTACTAGCCATAAGCTTCCTAAGCCTAAAAGTGCTCAGTGTTGTTCAGTTAGAAGTTTTTGCAAGAGTCAAGAAAGTCGTTTGGAAAATTCTAAGCTTCGTCACAGCGATCTTTGTAAGAAGTTGACGTGCTCTTCTGAAGAAAAGGCACGGGGTGTAACTACTATTTCACAAATAGTGGATTTAATCCTGAGCTAGAGTCTCAGGCCTGGACTAGTCCTCCATGAGGGAAACCAGGTTAAAAACGACTGTGTTTGCGTATGCTCTCTTGATCTTTTTATTTTCGTATTTACTACTCTGATTATTTACTGTTGGTAATAAGAGTTAAATTTTATTTGATCATTATTGTTATAAACTCTATTCACCCCCCCTCTAGAGTTGTCTATCTGTTCTTCAGACTGTGTGATCTGCATTGGTCTGGCTGTACCCCATGCCCGTGACAGCTTTCCTGAATCTTTCAAACCATGCCCGAGGAGATTGCTTGAGTCCATATAGTAATTTCTTCAGCTTGTGCACCTTTTCTGTTGAATGCTTTGTACAAAATCCAGGAGGTCTCCATGTATACTTCCTCCCGTAGATCTCCATGAAGAAAGACATTCTTCACATCTAACTGATGAAGTTGCCACCCATGATTTTCTGCAAGAGAGACCAAGGTTCTCACAGTGCTCATCTTTGCTACAGGAGCAAACGTCTCATCATAGTCGATGCCATAGGACTGAGTGAATCCCTTTGCAACCAATCTTGCCTTGTATCGCTCCACCTTTCCTTCCGGCGTCTCCTTTATCGTGAAGACCCATTTGCATCCAATTGCTCTATTTCCTTCAGGTAATGGAACAAGTTTCCATGTCCCATTTCTTTCCAGTGCCCCAAGTTCCTTCAATATTACAGCTTTTCAACTCGGATCTTCCTTCGCTTCCTGCCAACACCTAGGCAAAGATGTGGTGTAAACGATGTAATGAATGCTACATAAGTAGGGAATAGATTAGAGTAGGATAAAAAATGGGTAATATCATGTTCATAACTATAACGAATATGAGATCTTCCCGTATTACTACGAGAAGATATTCTTAAGGGAATATGGGATAGTGGAGGAGAGATCATACCATCCGAATCAGAGGGATCCGGTACGGAAGGCGCATCTTCAGGAGTTGGGATAGGGTTAAGCGAAGGACATAGCACAGTAGGGACAGTAGGCACAGTAGTGGACTGCTGCTTTCTTCTTCTGTAGACTTGGAGCTCTGTAGATATAAATTATTCTATAGTATGTTCCTCCCCCTGTACAGGAGCATCACTTCTTTCTAATTCCTAATTGTATGCATCATCATCACTTTCCTTACCCTCGCTATCTCCCCTTCTTTTCTTGGACCAACTTTCATCATTGGGCATGGAACTGACCCGACAATCACGCTTGGGACCATCTCCCCCTCTCTCCTAACGCCTCATGTGTTAGGTGTGTCACCAAATGCAAAACCTTTACCTGAACCATTGTGGTAGTATGGTTCTCTCTCTGAATGTAACATCCATGCTCACAAAGAGCCTTCGTTCCACGGGACTCCAACAAGAATATCCCTTATGAGTCCCTGAGTAGCCAACGAAGACGCACTTCACTGTCCAAGGGTCCAACTTCTCCACTGCAGGCCTATTATCCTTCACGAAGCATATATAGCCAAATATCCTTTGTCACGACCCGCACCCGCTTTTTGGGATGCGAGTGTGTGCGCAAGCCAGCTACGTACCAAGCGGACTCCAGCCCAACTCGAATATGTATACGCTGTCATGTCTAATATGGTAAGTTAAACTATATCTCAATCCATAAGAAGAATATAAAACAAGAATGAATATTATGGTTCATGGTCTGCAGCCCACTAGCATATATGTCCGATTAGACTCCAAAGAAATAACATGAGTCTATAAAGCTAGGCTAACATACAGAGTACAAATAACGGATGTGAATATGTAATAACGAAAGATACCTGAGTCTGAAGCAACCAACTACCGTCATGATCAGCTAACTAACTCCGTACAATCAACTACCTAAAGAGATCATCAGGTCCTCAGGAGACTAGTAAGATACATAAAATATGCTATCTAGCAGTTTATCATGCACGAAAAAATCCAGAATATAAGTAGGAACAGACTAAGCAATACCGATACATGAATATGTGAACAACTACGCATAAATGAACTGCTGGAAGAAAGCAAGTGAACACATGTCAAGAGATCAACGGATAACCAAACCCTCGTCCCTAGTGTGGACTCGCAGGTTCAGAACAAATCACTAACCCTCGTCCCTAGTGTGGACTCGCAGGTTAGTTCAAGACAATCACCCTCGTCCCTAGTATGGACTCGCAGGTGATTTCAAACAGTCAACCCTCGCCCCTAGTGTGGACTCGCAGGTTGAGAATAAACGGAATATGAATAGCATTTCAGTTATGACGCAATCATCCTACGACACGATACTACCCAGTCAAGGTACATGTGAGAACAAATCCGATATGAACTACAATATCAAAACAGGAACAATGACGATATGAACGAGACAACTAAACTAATATGCATAATATGAAGGAACACATATCACCAATCAACGAAAGAAACTAGTAATGACATGTAACAAAGAAGAAGAATATAAGCATGTAAATAAAGTGTAAAGAAAGACAATATATACTTGCCTGGTGCTTGACCAAACCTGCGCCGAGAGTAAAATCAAAGTATCGATTTCACAAATCGCCTAACAATAAATTATTCACAAATTGTTATTTTATATATATTAACAATTACATAATTTATCTTACATTATATATAGTATTTATATATATATATATATATATATATATATATATATATATATATATATATATATATATATATGGAATTAGCTATTGCTACTTATAATTCTAACTATATAACTAATCGTTAGGGTTTAGGTTTCTAATTAACCATTGGTTAAGTTGTAATTACAACTTATGGATTATAATCAAATAATATAAGTTATAATGTGGCTAAGTGAAAATTTGACAGAAGTGGAAGAGTATACAAGTTGTGTCTTCCAATACTACCAAAGTGAATAGTGATGTCGGGTAGGGACCACACGTGAGTAGGTAGAGAGGGAAGTGCATTGGATATTTATACTTGTGAATTAGAATTAATGAGGGTTTATGTGTAAATATGCCTATATATTACTTCCTAAATTTCATGATTAATTGAGGGACCTATATGAAATATGTCATATTTTTATCTAGGGGGGAGCATCGGTTCGGTTCGGTCTGAACCAGACCGATTTTCGTAAAACCGAAATGAACCGTAAACCGTCGATCGAGAACCGAGAACCGGACCGACCAAAATATAACCGGACCTGAACCGAACCGAATTAGATCGGTTCGGTTTTCGGTTGGTTCGGTTTTACGGGCCAGTGGGTTGGGCCGGATTTTTAATGGGCCTGGGTGTATGGAAAATGAAATAAAATCAATAATAGGCTGGGATTTCAAATTAGACTTGAAGTCCAGTGCATAGTATAACAGCAGAACATTGAATTTCAAATTGGACTTGAAGTCCAGTGCACTACTTAACAGAAATATCAAGTCTCCACTCAGAAGTCAGAACAGAATCCTCTTCAATAATACAAAATACCAAACAAATATACAAATTACATCTGGTAGAGAACTCAGAAGTCAGAACAGAACAAATATACATGTATCAGGTAGAGAAGTAGAGAACACTACAGTATAATACAAATATCCAGATTAAGTTACACCCAGTCTTTTCAGTATCCAAGATTCCAAATTCACCACAATATCCAAATCTCCAGTACAAAACTGAGGTAATATATACCAATTACAAATTCATAATGAAGAAGAAATGTTCATTTCGATGTCAGCACATCCAATCCAAGATTCCAAATTCCAAACTCAACGCACAAGTTAAACCTACATTATATACAAAAGCTAAAACAAAGGCTCAGAATGGCCTTTAATGCGTCATTAAAGATGCAATGTATGCCTCGCCAATGGCTGCAACGAGTGCCTCGCCAATGGCTGCAACGAGTGCCAAATCATCATCGCCAATTCTAATGGAAAAACTCAGTAAATTTTTTGAATGTTAAAAACGACTATGAAGAGTGTACCTCACCAATGGCAGGCTTTATTTTAACAAATGCCTCGCCAGTGGCTGCAACGAGTGCCTCGCCAGTGGCTGCAATGAACGACCAACGAGTGCCCCGCCTCTACAAGCACTCAAGCAGTATCCAACATGTACATGTATCAGAACACGAAAGTATCACTCATCAGAATATGAAAATGGACAGTATCAAAAAATTAGTATCAAAGATTCAACAGAATAACATCATCAATTATCAAAGTTGTCTTTTCCAGAACAGCATCCTCACTAATTCTTTGACATATTTTTCCAGACCAATATCAAAGAATTAGAAAAGTATCAAAAATTCAACAGAACATCATCAAAGTTGTCTTTTCCAGAACTGTAAGTCACAAAGTATCAAAATGACTGACATATTACACTATTGTAAGTCATAGAGTATCCAACAGTAGCTATAACTGTAAGTCACAGAGTAACCAGCACTAGCAGTCTAGTAGTAGTAGAGCAGTAACAAAATAACTGACATATTACAATAATGTGTTCCAAAGACACTGATTTAAAAGAGGGGAACTAATCAAACCTCGCTCGTTGATGTTGAGTCCACCGTTAACTTACCCAATTCTAAATGAAAAGAACAAATCAATGAACAAGTTAAAACTACATCAAATTGAAAGAATGTAATACAATATAGAAAATGAAAATTACCCATTTCAACTTTGTAGATATCCTCGAAATCTTCTTCAATAATAGAAACTATGGATCGATCAGAAGGGCTCCTAAACCAATCTTGGCAACAAATAAGTGCTTGGGCAATTTTAGGAGTCAAAGAACTTCTATAACAATCAAGCACACGACCACCCGTACTAAAAGCGGACTCGGAGGCCACGGTAGATATGGGAACGGCCAAAACATCCCTAGCCATCTTCGAAAGGATCGGAAAACGGGGAGAATTAAGCTTCCACCATCCCAAAACATTAAAATCATCACTGTCATCGTCGTCGTCATCTACGGTGATCTCCTCTAGGTAACGATCGAGCTCAGATTTAGTGTCACCGCCACCCAATTCCATCTTGTACTTCTTGAATTGGGCCTTCATAAATTTTTTCAGTTGTAATGTATTCCCCGGCTGATTTTCACTAGTAGCATTGGCTTGCAAGTTTAATATTGATTGATTGGAATCTTGATTTTTTGGATTCATCGAACATGCATTCCAATGATTTCTCACATTTGTTGTTCCATTCAATTTACTATGACAGTGATATTCTTTTCTACAGTGTTTGCAAGTTGCCTTTGGTCGACCTTCCGCATCCACGGATCTAATAAAATCTGTCCAAAAAGGAGCCCGTTTTTTTGTAGGCTTTCTAGTAACGCGAAGACTCGAATTAGGAATGGAGATTGGCTCATTAGTGCCTTGAGAACTAGTTGGTGGTTGCGGTGGATCAACTTCGTGCGACATCTAAAAAAATTAATTTGTTTCAATGGCAGTGTATGGACATGAAACTTGAATAAAAATTAAAAAATACGCACATTGAAAATGAAGTACGCACATTGCATGAATAGGAAGTGGTTGCCATAGATGGTAGATTGGTATTACCTAACAAACATCACATAATTAAGTAAGTAATCTAAGCTACCTAATCCTTACCTAACCCTACTACATTCCTAGTCTACACAATGCACATTACATATAAACAGCACAATATATGAACTCCACTGCACATTACATATAAACTGCAGTGCACATTACATATAAACTGCAGTGCACAATATATGTACTCCACTGCACATTACATATAAACTGCAGTGCACAATATATGAAATCCCACTGCACATTAAACTTTTAAACTAAATTGAACTCTACATAGAGCAATGTCTTATGTCTACATAAACATGAAACATGGTACTAATTTAAACTAAATTGAACTCTACTAAATTTACATGCAGCTCATCATGAGATGCCAAACCACATAACATAATTGAACTAAATTTACATGCAGCTCATTACATGCATCTCATTGAACTAAATTTATATGCAGTGTATGCCAAACCACATTGAACTAAATTTACATGCAGCTCATTACATGCATCTCATCATGATATAATAAACCAACACAATTTTTGGCAACAAGTATTCAACTTTGGCAACACAAGTATTCAACTTTGGCAACACAATTTTTGAAAACATAGAATTGGAAAGCAAGTATTAAAACATAGAATTGGAAAGCAAGTATTCAACTTTGGCAACACAATTTTTGGCAGCAAGCAAATATTTTTTCGTAGCAAATTTTTTTGGCAGCAAGCAAATATCTTTTTGCAGCTAATATTTTTTTTCCAGCAGACCAGTAGCGCACCTGTCCAGAAACAACAAAGATACACAACATAGAACTTTCGAAGTGACAAAAGATGAACTTACAGTGAGTTCAAATATCGACAGCAACTGGAATACAATTTTGAACCAAAACTTCCTCCCCTTCCACGGCGAAAGATCATCCATGCAAGAATAACAAACGTTAATTAAAAATTAAAATTAAAAAAAAAAAAAAACCAGATTTTGGTTGGATCTTACCGGATCTCGAGAGATCTTTGTTAGATCTCGACAGATCTGGGTTGGATCTTAACAGATCTAGACAGATCTGGGTTGGATCTCCACTTCCACGTCGAAATCTATGATAGATCTCGAAGATCTAGGTTAGATCTCGAGAGAACTACGTTAGATCTAGACAGATCTAGGTCAGATCTAGAAAGATCTAGGCTAGATCGAGTCGAGAGAGGCGATCGAGAGAGGCGACGGAGTCGTCGAGAGAGGCAGAGCTGCCGAAGTGCAGCAGAGAACGATGTGGGGGAGAGGGGGGAGGCGGAGAGCAGAGAACGGTGTGGGGGAGAGGGGGGAGGCGGAGAGTAGAGAACGGCGCTCCGTTCGGAGAGATGAGAGATCAGAAATGAAATGGGGGAGGAGAGAGAAGGCTGAGAGAAGAGAATATAAATAGTTAGGGTTTTTTACAGGGGTAGATAGGTAATTTACTAAATAAGAAAATGTAAATTATATATATAAATCGGTTATCGGTTCGGGTCGGAAACCGTTTTCCAAACCCGTCACCCGAACCGATAACCTATATTTTCAGTTCCTGTAAAACCGAAACCCGACCCGAATAAAAAAAACCCGACCCGAATAGCTTTTACGGGTCTGATCGGTTCGGTTAACGGTTTTCAAACCGTTATTTGCTCAGCCCTATTTTTATCTGGTTCCATAGATTTGTTCATTGTTGTGGCACATGGGTTGCTTAGGAACTAACAGAAGGGGAAAAAATGTATCCATTTGACTACACATGCATATAGTAAGGAAAGAAACAAGCAAGCTATTGCTTCTTTCCATAGGCCATCCCACGTGAACAACGATTCCGTGTAGTCTTCCCTTCTCTGCTATAACAAAAAATATATATACTAGCATATGTGCACGTATCTTGCACGTATTTTAATATTTTTTAAGTTAATTTAGAAAAACTCTTTAGGAAGATTAAGGGGTAGTCTTCATAATTATTAAGTTATTCTTATTAAAATTATTGAACTATTTTTAATTAGTATAGACATGTAAGGGTATTTTTGGAATTCAAAAGTTTCACCATCAAGTTTTCCTATATATATATATATATATATATATATACTAGTCTAATGTACGTGCTTTGCACGTACTGTAATTAGAATATTATAAGATCAGTTGTCTTCTTTTCGTCTTTTTCAGGTTATTATTTATGTGTGTATGTTTTTTTACAATGCCAAGAGATTCAAATTATAAATTTTGTTATTTTTTTAATTTTCTATTGAGAAATCTTTGGAAAATGGTAAGGAAAGAAAAAATTACCATTGGAACATGAAAAGTTGTATGAAATTTTTTTTTTGCATACAAACTTTATTGTTTTGACTCTTTAAACATAAATGACATGCAAGTTGACATATAACATCTCATGGGTATTTTAGAAATTCAAAAGTTTCACCACCAAGTTTTCCTATTATATTGTAGAATATATACTAGTCTACATGTACGTGTAAAAGCACGTATTTTAATTAGAATATCATAAGATCAGTTGTCGTCTTTTTGTCTTTTTCAGGTGATTATTCATGTGTGTGTGTGTTTTTTTTACAATACCAAGAGATTCAAAGTACAAATTTTGTTCTTTTTTAAAAAAATTTCTATTGAGAATAATAATCTTTGAAAAATGGTAAGGATAAATTTTTTTTACCAATGGAACATGAAAAATTGTATGGAAAAAAGAAAAATTGCATGCAAACTTTATTGCTTTGACTCTTAAACATAAATGACATGCAAGTTGACATAATAACATCATGTTTATAAAATACTCAAGGGTATTTTAGGAATTCAAAAGTTTCACCACCAAGTTTTTCTCTCTATATATACTAGCATATGTGCACGTGTCTTGCACGTATGCTAACATTTCTTAATTAGTTTAGGAAAACTCTTTAGGAAGACTAATTGGTAGTCTTCCTAATTACTAAGTTGTCCTTATTAAAATTAATAAACTATTTTTAATTAGTATAAGTATGTAAGGGTATTTTCGGAATTCAAAAGTTTCACCATCTAAGTTTTCCTATTATATAGTAGAATGAATATATATATATATATATATATATATATATATATATATATATATATATATATTAAAAAAAAAAAAAAAAAAATATATATATATATATATATATATATATATATATATATATATATATATATATATATATGCAAATGACCTCTAGCCTAGTGGTTAAGAGAGATGCATGCGGCCCTGGTCAGGAGTTCGAGCCTCAGTGGAGGCGAGTTCGGCACAAGTACCCATTGCTTCAAAATATATATATATATATATATATATATATATATATATATATATATATATATATATATATATATATATATATATATATATATATATATATATATATATATATACACACTTTCCTTTTTTCTTCTTCTTCTTCTTCTTCTTCTTCTTCTTATGATGTATTGCATGAATTTTTTTATATAAAAGAGATACCAGGAAGAAAACTTCACCTCAGTCGGCCGATGGTTTGAAAAGATCGACTAGACGACGCTACTTCGGGTGCCGAGTACGGGGATTGGATGATTCTACAACAACTACTCTTGCCACCACTATTACTGCTACGCGAAGGGGAAGCAACCGAAGACGGGAGGACCGGCTCGCGAGATGTGTGTGAGAGAGAGATGAAATTAAGATGGGCTGCTCTTATATATATAAGAGAGAAAAGAGAGTGGATTATTTAGATAGGATTAGGATTGTTTATTTTATGTAGATTTAGGGCCCGTTTGGTTTGTAGGATTGGACAACGTAATGTAATTGGCATTATGTTGTCAATCTAACTCGGATTTTTGGTTGGACAAAAAAAATTAGATGTAATGTAATCGCGATTACAAGTTTGATTACATTACATCAGTTTCTTCTAAACTCAATTATATCATAAAACCTCTGGAATCGCAATTACATTACAACTTAAGCGGAATGTTGGTATGCTATAATTTGATCTTTTTGTTCGTTTTTTGTTGTTTTTGTTTGTTTTTTGTCGTTTTTTGTTCGTTTTTGTTCGTTTTTTGTCATTTTTGTTCGTTTTTAGTCATTTTTTGTTGTTTTTGTTTGTTTTTGTCGTTTTTTGGTCGTTTTTGTTCGTTTTTGGTCGTTTTTTGTCGTTTTTGTTTGTTCTTTTCTCGTCTTTGTCCATTTTTTGTTGGTTTGTCCGTTTTTTGTTGTTTTTGTTCGTTTTTTGTCATTTTAGTTCGTTTTTGGTTGTTTTTGTTTGTTTTTTTGTCGTTTTTGTCCTTTTGGTCATTTTAGTTCGTTTTTGGTTGTTTTTGTTTTTTTTTTGTCGTTTTTGTCCTTTTTTTGTCGTTTTTGTTCGTTTTTTGTCATTTTTGTTCGTTTTTGGTTGTTTTTGTTTGTTTTTTTTGTCGTTTTTGTCTTTTTTTTTTGTTGTTTTTGCCCTTTTTTGTCGTTTTTATTTTTTTTTTGTCATTTTTGTTTATTTTTTGTCGTTTTTGCTTGTTTTGGGTTCTTTTTCGATTTTTGGTCGTTTTTGCACATTCTTGGCCATTTTTTGTCACTTTTGCACTTTTTAAATTTTTTTTGTCGATTTTATGTTTGTTTTTTGTCATTTTTGTTCGTTTTTGTTTATTTTTTGTCGTTTTTGCTCGTTTTGGGCTTTTTTTCGATTTTTGGTCGTTTTTGCACATTCATGGCCATTTTTTGTCGCTTTTGCACTTTTAAATTTTTTTTGTCGATTTTGTATATTTTTTGTCGGTTTTATATTTTTTATTGGTTTTTTAATCTTTTTGTCGTTTTTTTTGCTCGTTTTAATTTCCTCTTGATTTTGGTCTTTTTTCGTATTTTCGTTTTTTGTCATTTCTGTTCCTTTTTATCGTTTTTTAATTTTTTTTGCTCTTTTTTATGTTTTTTGTCATTTTTTTTCTTTTTTTGTCGTTTTTGTTCATTTTTTGCCCTTTTTTGTTTTTGGTCGTTTTTCGTCTTTTTTTCCTTTCATTTTTTGTTGTTTTTTGTCAATTTTTTTGTTTTTAGTCATTTTTTTTATCATTATTGGTCACTTTTTATGGTTTTCACATTTTTGATTTTTATTTTGTCGTTTTTCTTTTTTTATCGCTTTTTCATTTTTGGTTTTTTTCCTTCTGTTTGTTCGTTTGTCATTTTTTGTATTTTTTATTTTTTGTCGTTTTTTTTCGTTTTTGGTCTTTTTTTAGCAGAAAACAAACCATTTTTCTCTTATTTATTTATTATTTATTTTTAGTTTTTTTCTTTTTAAATTTTAAAAAAAATTTAGTGATCCACTTTTTAAATTTTATGTTGTATTTAAAAAAATATTAAATTAGAAACTTAATTACATTACATGGTAAGCCAAACATATGAATGCAATTGACATTACATTACATAGTTTGATTACATGCTTCAACCAAACATAGTAATGTAATTGTAATTCCATTACATTACAAACTCAATTATATTACAAATCCAATTCCATTACGATTACGATTACATTACAATGAACCAAACGTAATCTTAGTATCAGCCGGTTATATAGATTTGACTAAAAATAGATTATGGTGGAGAATAAAGTTTATAAGGAGGATAAGAAATATAATATGGTTTAAAATATGGTTCAAGCTGGTATTCTACTCTATCAATGTAACAAAAGTCACATATATGAATTCGATGAACAATGGTTAGATATTTAGCTATTGTAATTAACTAGTAACATTGGAATCTTTCATATTTTGCTTTCTTACTAAAGAATATATATATATATATATATATATATATATATATATATATATATATATATATATAAACAATTTGTATATGATACTCCTTATTATCCTTAATTAACTAAGTTTAAGCTATAATATAATTTATATTTAAGAGGGGTTCTTATGTGTAAAATACTTAATTCTTTCCTTGCTTTCCTTTCGTGCACATGGAGTGAATAGTGCCCTAGTGCATAGTGACCAATTATTATATTACTATTGAATGTGAGTAGTATTTTTATATAAATATACATATCCTTCTAATTGTAGATATTTATGCATGTTTTCTATTAATGTGAAGTTTACCCAACATTGCAATTATTGTAAGATGAGATGGTTAAGTTGCAAATAGTTCATGATAAGAATCCTAGCAACATCCATATATGCTGCTTAGATGTAGAGCTGTCAAGACGGGCCGGCGGGGCGGGCCGGCCCGTAATCTACCATAACCCACCATTTGGCGGGGCGGGGCGGGCTGATCCACCATTTTGGCGGGCTGAAAAAATTTCAACCCAGCCCAACCCACCGGCGGGCCGGCCCACTTAATTTTTTTAAATTTTTTAATTATTGTTTAGTTTCTTAAAAGGAAAAAAAATCATATATATAATATTTTCTACTCACTCTCATATGCATCAAATTACAAGTAAAATACAAGAAATATTATAATAGTAGATATTTCTTTAAAACATCTTCATTCATGTAAATAAATGACCAAATTTAATATTTTATACGTTATTACTTGTATTAAATGAGAATTTTTATCATTTATAATACATATCTCATATATGTGCTAAATAAAAAAATTAAAAATTTTATAAAAAAATAGATGGCGGGCCAATCCACTTGGCCCGCGGGCTAGCCCACCGCGGGGCGGGCTACTAGCGGGCCAGCCCACCTAGGTCCGCCTGTTTGGCGAACTCCTAAATGTTCGGTCCAACCCACCTTTTTGGCGGACGGGCCGGCCCAACGGGCTTTGCCCATTTTGACAGCTCTACTTAGATGGCCGGCCATGTGTATAAAAGGAAATACTGGGTTGTGTTTGATTGGGCTTTTTTTTTCCATGGAAATTTTCTCCATCATAAATTTTCTATCAATTGTAGTGTTTGATAACTTATTTTTTCTATGGAATTATTTTCCAAAAAAACTATCATTTTTCATATTTTCTTCTAAAATGGTGGAAAATGAAACTTGTTCAACCCATAAGAAAATATCATTTTTCATGGAAAATAACTATTTTTCATAGAAAATAACAATGAAACACCCGAATTAAGTTTTTCATAGAATTTTTTTTTAAAATTTCATGGAACTTTTTTCCTAGGAAAATAATTCCATGAAATTAATTTCTTTTCCACATATTTTCCACATTGTAATCAAACGCATTTAATATTAAAAAAAACTCATTTCCTATCCTAGTAGGACCCGTTTGAAACTAATTCCATGGAAAAGATATGGAAAACTTAATTTGGGTGTGTTTGATTGCAAGGTGAAAAAGATATGGAAAATAAATTAATTTCATGGAATTATTTTCTTAGGAAAAAAATTCCATGGAAAACTGAATTTTGGTGTTTGATTGTCATTATTTTCCACGGTAAATAGTTATTTTCCATGAAAAATAATATTTTCTTATGGATTGGAAAAGTTTCATTTTTACCATTTTAGAAGAAAAATATGAAAAATGATAGTTTTTTGGAAATTAATTTCATGAAAAATATAAGCTATCAAATACTACAATTGGTGAAAACTTTGTGATAAAAATATTTTTCATAGAAAAAAGGCCAATCAAATACAGCCACATGCTCCTTGTTCCTTTCCATGCACGTGAACAGTATAAAACTGCAGCCAATGCTTCCTAATAAAACCTATATGAAATAACCTATAATTCTTTGTTATCCTTCATCCTATTATTTATATAAATAAATAAATAAAAGTAAAGTGCCTACTGACCAGTTTTTCGGTGTCCAAGGATCTGGAGTTGGTGTACACGGTCAACGCGACGTCCAAAGGTTGCAGTGAAGGAAGAAACCTATTGGAGCTTTTCTCTTAACATGAAGAGAGCTTGCTCTTAACATACCTAGTAATTTTAGTTTCACATTGGAAAAACAACATGAGTAGTATCTCAATATATACTTGGTATGTAGTTTAGGTGTGCACATGGGATGGTAACCCTAAGGAGGGAACCATGTGGATGATTTTACTAGGAGGTAAGGATAAGACTCCATGGTAAAGCTTAATACTTTTTGCTCTTGGAATTTATTCCATGGGAGCTAAGTCCCGTAGGGACTTAGCGACTCGGACTCGGGCTCATATGACGTTTTGTTGGCGCACTTTGCACTTAGCACATCAGCATTGTCGCTCGCGCAGCAGTTCGTGCGACCAGATGGCGCGCCAGTTGGCGCAGGGTGCGCGCAGTGCGCGTGGGAGCAAGTGGCGCCATTGGCGTGCATTGTGCGCCAGTTGGCTCAAATCGTGTCTGTGCACGATTTGAGCAGTTACATAATGTTCGGGACAGGTTTTTCCTACGTACGTTCCGAACATTTTGCTAACTGGACAGTTACAGTGCGGCCTATATAAGCTTCTTTGCTCTCTCTCTCTCTCTCTCTCGATTGACAAGTGTTCAGAACACAATTCCTTATGCATTTCCAGATAGTTCAAGAGAGAAGAGAAGTGCACCAGTGCCACTTAGCCCAGGAGTTCGTGCCATCCGAGGAGTCAGAAGAGCAGAGTGTTCCGAAAGTTCTCCGTCGAACTTGCTGGTTCCTGGAAACTGTTCGTGTGAGGCGAATCAAACTTTGAGTACTGGTGATCATTCACCCCAGCAGGTCATCCTCTCCTTCTATCCACTTCTACTCGTTCTGAATAAAAACAGTTCTGATTTAATCAGAAACTGTTAATGGACAATCGCTGCTGCTAACAATTCATTGTACCTTCTTTTAGAAGCACTACATTTGAATTCGTTTTCCAGAATCCTCCAAGGATCTCTATCATGCACCTTCTTTGAAGTGTTGCTACGAATAATTATTTTTACAATCGTTTTATTTCTCAATTTTTTATCGAAAAATTACGCCCTGGGACTAACAATCTCAAAGCTTTATTTCACAAGATGGAAAACTTCCATGCTTCACTCATCAATCCTAACTTGCAAGTTAGAACGATTTGATGGAGAGTACTATCAAGTCTGGAAGAGAAAGATTACTCTCAATCTTCAACTTTCTCAAGTTGATCATGTTCTTTTTGAGGAAGAATCTACTGTTCCAGAAACTGGGTCTGCAGCCGTAATTACTGCAGCTACTAAAAACTAGGCCAAATGGAGAAGGAAGAATAGCATCTGTAGGCTTTTAATCCTAAATGCTATGGAGGATTCCCTGGCGGAATTATACACTAAGAAGACTAAGAGAGATATGGGAGTCTCTCAAAAAATTTTATGAAGAAGAGAAGAACAGGAGCAAAATATTTGTGGTTAAAAAATATCACAAGTGACTCTTTGAAGACGAGAAGTCTATGCTGTCGCAGGTGAAGGAGTTCCTGAAGCTGCGACAAAAGCTAGAAGATGAGGCGATGCCCCTCCCCGACAAGTTTGTTGTTGGAGGGATCGTCTCAAAGCTCCCCGCTGGGTGGAGCAAGTTCTATGCAAATATGCATAGGAAGAAGTTGGAGATCAGTCTGGAAGATCTTCTGCAAGAAATCTATATTGAGGACCAAATGAGGGTTCAACTGAAGGTGGACTCTCTGTCCAAACAGCTGGCTAACGCCAATTTGGTTCACACCAAGGAATCAAAGAAAAAGCATAGGGCTTCTTACAGAAAGAAGAAGGACCCCAACAATCTGAAAGTGAAGGGGACTTCCTTCAAACATCAGAAGTCAAAGCTCAGATGCCTGCTTCAAGTGTAGCAAGAAGGGATACTTCAAGAGTGAATGCAAATATAAGACCAAGCAATCAGAGTAAGGTGAGCCTAGTAAGGTTTCAATGATCACTGATGTTATTGCAATAATTGCTCAGATCACTGCGGTGGGGACTGACTCTGGCTGGTGGGTAGACACTGGGGTCACCTGAAGTGCAAGGGATCGGGACGGTGGTATTGAAGATGACTTCTGGAAAGTCTCTGACGCTTCAAGGTGTGAAGCATGTACCTACTATCGCAAAGAATCTGATCTCTGGAGGCCTATTCTGTAACGCAGGCCTAAGGATGGACATCAATGCTGGCCAGATGGTGATGTCCATAAAGGGAACATACTTCGAAAAAGCTTTTTATACCGAAGGAATGTTCAAATTACAGCTTGTAAATCAATCCAATGTAATTAATACAATCAGTCATTCTCCTTATACTCTTGAGTTGTGGCATAATAGACTAGGACATGTTCATTGTAAAAGAATAAACAGAATATCTAGTCTAGGACTTATCTCCAAATATGGGGGTAAGGTAGAGAAATGTGAAGTTTGTGCTCAGACAAAGATCACAAGGAAACCCTTTCCTCGGGTTAATCGAAGCATAGATCTTATGGAGTTGGTACACCCCGATATCTGTGTCTTCAAATAATTCTCTACAAAGGCCGGGATGAAGTATTTCATAACCTTCATCGATGACTTCTCTAAGTACGCATTCGTCTACCTGCTAAAGGCCAAAGACGAAGCATTCAAGAAGTTTAAAGAGTTCAGGGCCGAGGCTGAACGGCAGACTGGACAACAACTCAAGAGAATAAGAAGTGATCGAGGTGGAGAGTACCGGTCTTATGAATTTGTATCGTTCTGCAAAGAACATAGAATTGTCAACGAGACTACTGCTCCATATTCTCCTCAATCAAAACCAGAAAGGAAGAACAGAACATTAACAGAAATGATAAACTCAATGCTGTTGATTATGGGTCTTCCAAAATGCTACTGGAGAGAAGCTGCATTGACGGCCACTTTTATTCTAAATAGAGTGCCTCATGCAACTTCGGACGTTACTCCTCATGAACTCTGGTTCAAAGTCAGACCTAACTTGAATGTCATTCGAGTGTGGGGGTGTCTCGCATACGTGAAGCTTCTAGATCTGAAGATTCAGAAGCTCGGGACAAGGACTACAAAGATAATCTTCTTGGGTTATGCCGAGAAGAGTGATGCTCGGAGATTTCTTGATATTGAATCAAATCATATCATTGAATCTCGCGACGCCGAATATTTTGAAAACAAATTTGCAAAGCATAAGAACATTGTTCTCGCGAATGTTCCGGAGAACAATGAGGGTACGCAGGAAACTGAAGTTTTTAATGAGAATTAGTCCAAGAAGATGTTGTTGTGGAAACAACGGTTGAACCAGAACTCGCTGAGCCGTCAGCTAAGCGTGTGAGGAGGCCGAAGGACTTCGGAAATAACTTTGTCACCTATCATGTGGAAGCAGATCTGCTTACCTATGATGAGGCGATGAAGACCAGAGACGCTTTTTTCTGGAAGGAGGCGATAAACAATAAAATTGATTCAATCACCTCAAATAACACTTGGGTGTTGGTTGATCTTCCTGAAGGAGTAAAACCCATCGAATGTAAATGGATCTTCAAGAAGAAGATGAAAGCATACGGAACTATTGACAAGTTCAAGGCTAGCCAGTAGCCAAGGGGTTTACTCAAAAGCAGGGGATCGACTACTTTGATACGTATGCTCCAGTAGCCTGGATGACCACCATCAGAATATTAATTGCTCTTGCAGCAATACATAAGTTGGTGATACATCAGATGGATGTGAAAACGGCTTTCCTAAATGACGAACTGACCGAAGAGATTTACATGCAACAGCCAGAGAGATTTGTCGTCAAGGGTCCTGAAGATAAAGTCTGCAAGTTGGTGAAATCCTTGTACGGTCTTAAATAGGCTCCCAAGATATGGCATGAGAAGTTTGACAAGGTTATAAGGTCAAATGGCTACAGGGTCAGCGAGATGGACAAGTGTGTTTACACAAGTTCGCTGATAGAAGAGGTATAATCGTTTGTCTGTATGTGGACGACATGCTGATCGTAGGTACGGATATGGGCTATGTCATAAAAATAAAGAAGTTCATCTCGAGCAAGTTCTGTATGAAGGACTTGGGGAAGCTGATGTGATCTTGGGCATCAAGATAATTCGGATAGATACTGGACTGGCGCTATCACAGTCTCATTATATTGATAAGATGATCACACGCTATGGGTATCATGATCTTCCTGTGATCGATACGTCTTACAGGTGTGATCTGAAGCTGAAGCCTAATTCGAGGAAAAGCGTCAGGCAGCTGGAGTATGCAAGCTTCATTGGGAGTTTGATGTATGCTACTACTGCCATAAGGGCTGACATAGCTTTCGTCATGGAAATGCTGAGTCATTTCACGAGCAACCCAGGCATTTTGTACTGGAAAGCTGTGAAACGGGTAATGAGATATCTCAAGAAGACTCAGACATATGCACTGTACTACAACGGAGATTTGCCGGTAGTAGAAGGCTTCAGTGATGCCAGCTGGTGCTCAGAGTTGGAGAGCGAGAGGTCCACAGGTGGATTCATTTTCACAATAGGTGGAGCTGCTATATCGTAGAAGTCGAAGAAGCAGACTATGCTCTTGCGGTCCTCCATAGAATCTGAGTTCTTTGCACTTGATACCGCAGCGGAGGAAGAAGAATGGTTTCGAAAGATCATGCATAATCTTTTAGTGGTTGGGGCACAAATACCGCCGATGCCAATATACTACGACAACCAGGCGACTGCGGCTGTGGTATCAAATGATCTCTTCAACGGAAAGAAGAGGATTGTGCACAGGACAGTACACGATCTCATCAAGAGAGGTGTTATTACAGAGATTGATGTTCGGAGTCAGGAGAACCTGGTAGATCCGTTCACTAAGGGCCTCAAGCGCCTGCTGGTCGATGACACCGTAAGTAAAATGGGCTTGAAGGCATTCTGATATTATGTTATTGTAATCCTACCATAAAGTTTTATGCTATTAGTTCAAAGAAAATCTATTAGGCATCTAGCTTTTGGTTTAAGGGAGGACCATTAACTAGGAAAATATCAGAAACAGTAGGTACATGTCCTATGTGGCATGGAGAGGTTACGGACCTACAACCACTGTTGTCTACTATATGTTTTCTGCGAAAAACGGATCCTATGGTGAGGATGGCTTAAACGCATTAATAAGTTCTCAGGCAGAGTGAATGCCTGGTGTGCTTTACAGGAAGCACGGTAGCGCAGTACTACAAGGAGTGTAACTCCACGCTACAGTGGGGTGACTCCACCATGAGATTCCCGGTTAGGGGTAATGCCTCAGCATTGCTAGCCAAGTTACATCGGCGTAGCACCGTAAATAGGCAGGTAGCCTAATGCTGTATGACGAAATTAAAGAGGGGTAGACAGCACTACAAAGGGGAGGTTTTCCCCATGTTACAGTGGCACGATACCACGATGATGTACCCGGATAGGGGTAAAGCCTCGGCCTTGTAAGCCATGTCGTTGCGGCGTAACACCGCAAGGGAGCCTAAGGCTTCATGCTGGGTAGTATGGCACTATAAAGAGGCTGTGACCTCATGCTACAGTAGTCTGACACTATGATGAGGTTCCCGATAGGGGTAATTGTCACGATCCGCTACCCAAATTGTTGGGCCGGGCCGAGTCAAGTCCAGCCTACGCTAGAGATAAAGCGTAGTAAGCTGTTCTAAAGTCGAACCATATATAATCAAAGTGTGCTAACAGTTCTATATGTCATATTGAGTCAGAATAATATCCCAAACACAAAATCATCTCGTATATAAATATGTTCCAAATACATGGTCAAGACATAAAATTGGATACAGGTCCAGTACCAAAATACATAGTCTAAACATGACTACTCTCAAAAGTTTCGAGCAACTAAACAAACTAGACGAGTTTCCCCGCATGTACATCCTCGTAAGGTAAAGTCTGATCCTCGACGATAACTCCATAATAGGAATCACATAGCAGCTCCTCCTCGGTAAGTATACCTATAACGTTATCCTGTCAGGACGATAGCAAGTACTGATTCTAACAAACTAAATATACGAAGCATGAAATGAACTGAAGTGTAATAAACAGGACTCATGGCATATCACAATCTATCATAGTAAGGACACATATGTCATAGAGACAGATGTATATGTTGTTTAAAACTGTAGCAGTACGTGATCGTCAATAGGTGTACAATGTACTGTGGCACATGTAAATAAAATGTACATACGAACAAGTGCACAAGCATAGGTATATATCCGTACAGAAATACGGGGTAATGGCCTACGACAAGATGAATATAAAATACGACCTTGCTCGGTACAGTAGAGGGGGCATGATCACGTACTCAACTATCAGTTTCTCCATAACCCAGATTCTAAACATGTGAGAGATATGAGAACAGTATAAAACATGGTGGATACTGAGAGTAGTAAAAAGTATGTGAAACATGGAAAAATATGACTTACAGTTTAGGTATCGGTTTTAACATAGTTTATACACAATTTCATTTATGCAGTAAAAAGTTTTAGAGGTACTTGCCTTTAGCAAAGCAAGGTAGTAAGAAAATGCTATAGATGTTTGGTGTCCTGGCACTGTCACAAATATGAACTATCTAAGTTATATACAAAGACTAACACTACTGGTGTGACACGACGCATTTGGATACTTAGCTAAGTAAAATTAGTATAGAAATTCAACGCGAGGTGATATGGTATCTAAACTAACCTCTAGGTCTTCTATTCTAAGGTAGGTCAACATTTAAATACTAGAAATACCCAAAAATCACAAGTCATGACTTAAAAACAATTATTAATTAATAATTCCATCTGTGCACTTCACTCGCAATTATTAAAATAGTTATATAACTCTAATAGTTACAAAAGAAAGCTCTAAACTCAACCATGTAATTATAGAAATTATACTAATTTTTCTGGAATTTAAAAACCCACATAGATATTTATTAAAAATCAGTAAACATAAGTACCCTGAAAATGAGTTCTGTTTTCCTATTTTTATAAATTGCCAAAATTACTAATTAAATCCTGTAAAAATTATATAAATTAGCTAAATTAACATAGTATTTAAACAATTTTTCCCAGATTTCTACAGCAATTAAATTATATATAAAAATTTAATATAGCAAGTTACAATTTCTGAAAAATAATAATTAATTATTTACTATTTTATCCACGTATACGAAATTGAACCGGAGTCCAGATACGGGATCCAAAGCCATGAATCAAGTCCAATAAGACTTGTACAGGCCTTAAATGTATTTAGGCTCATTTGAGTCCACAGAACCCATACTAGGCCTGGACTCAGATGGCCATAATTCACAGTTTACAAAAAACTGATTTTAAATATGTAAGTAATAAAATAATATTTTCAATACAGTAAAATATACATATCATGAATATTGACAGTAAAATAATCATGTAATATAGCATAACTATATTTGTATTAAATACACAAGTGTGTATAAATTCAAAAAGCATATATATCTATATATATATATATATATATAATATATATATATATATATATATATATATATATACTATATATAGATAATATATAATATATATATATATATATCTTATACAAAACACAAAGGTTTTTAATCCTAGGGCTGACTGTGCCAAGATAAAGAGTGGTTGGGATTTAATCTTGGTGAATCAACGGTGTGGGGTTTTATGGGGAGCATTATTGGGAGTGGGATTTTATGGAAAGGGCATTATTGGGAGTGGGGTTTTATGGAGAATCCAAAGATGGGATTTAATATTTTGATGGTTGGGATTAATATTTGATGGGGGGCCTCATAATGGTTGCGATGAGCCTTATTGAGAGTGGAGTTTTATGGGAAACCAAAGAAAATTCACACATCCAGCATGGTTGGGATTTAATATTTTGATGGGGCCTCAAAATTATTATTGTTCGTTTAAAATTAGGGTCCAAGATTTTGAGGGGGAATACCTTAAATGAACCATGCCCTATGGGCACGGGTTATGACTAGTATATATATATAACATTATGTATATATATACATATATTATATATATATATATATATATATATAT
>JANAVB010014799.1:4907831-4954871 GCA_029216955.1 Iris pallida
TTATTGGTTAGTTTGTGATAATTCAGTTTCAAACTTTTAGGAAAACTAGTTTCAAAATATAGAAATTCAATAAAACTCTTCGATCGACGTGCGTTCCGCCATTCCGGGCGACGTGTCGCGAACCGAAGCATCGAAAGGTGTGTAACGGATTCGTGGACGTGTAGGCTTTGACGAAATCAATTGGTCGCGTGGTGCGACGAATTGGATGCGTATCCGTCAAATTCACCGTATCGGCCTCTGCAAATTCTCCAATTACTTTGTGCACGCTCGTCAGATCGAGACGAACTTACGCCAACAGGACCGTATCATTTTTCGGTCCTGTATGCCAAGTTTGGTCCAATTCTGAGACAGTTGAATCGGAATACCGTTTTGCGGGCTCCACGGTCCGACTCAACGGGCGATTTTGTGCACGGCCCGCCGGAATCCAACTCTGGACATACGGTTGAGTTCGTATCAGAAATCGGACCTCTTGACATATAGTTTGACGACTTTAGAGACCGTTGACTCTGGCATACTTTCGGTGCAAAGCGGGTCCGGCGGACACCGTTTTGACCCGAAGTTACCGTTTTGCCTATGTTTCCAGAATTGGACTTAAGGACAGGCAATCCTAGCTAATTTGACTATTCTGAGAACGTTGGTACTGTTTATTTTAGCATCTGGAGACTTTTTGCATATGTTTGACTTTAGTGACTCATCTGATGTGGTTTACTATCGGTTTTCTCACGCTAGGCCTCAGGCAAGTGCACTTTTCTGATTGCTTCGATCATAGTAGTCTTTTCATTTTATGTCTATACATATATCTTGCTGCTTGTTGACACGCTCATCACACGGAGTAGTCGGGATGGGAAATATCTTAGTAGACATGTGGACTACCCAAAAATATCCCCCGTGTCTTTCGTGGAGAATAGCAGCTGCACACGACCGTGCAGGGTGCCGGATTTACCCCCTAGGCTTCACATGTCGAAACGAATATTTCACACCACCTAGGTAGATGTCTTTTATTTATTTTTTTCCTTTTCATCTCCCCGTGCCATGTCACAGTACTTTCCCATTTTTTTTGATATCTCATATGTTATTTCATGTCTTGTTAATTCTATTGTGTTTTCGCATGCCGTCGGTTTGTGTACTTGTTCCATTCCTGACTGGAAACCAATATTTTTTAGGTTAGCTGTGGCTTCACTTAGCTTGGGAGATACAGGTGTACTTGCAGACAGAAACCTAGAAATAGATTTGTATCATTTCATTAATTATGAGAATTGTGTATTTTTCTTAAAATATAAATGTTTAATTGTTGTAATAAATTTAGAAATATGAATGAGCAGCAGTGTTATATTTTGAGCATTTATTTCTTACGGGCTTGATAGCGTTAAACCGCCGACTCTGCGGCGTAGGCTGGCTTGGACACGTCTCGTATCCGAAAAGCGGGTACGGGTCGTAACAAGTTTTTGTGGTGGCCCATGCAGGTCAGTTTTCGTAAAGATTATAAACTCGTGATGGTACTTAAGTTAGTCGTACCATTGCGAGCCTGTGACTACGAAATGCTCATTCACAATTAGGATTAAAATAATTTAGGAGGATAACTAGGATAAGGGTCCCTTATTAAGTGACTAACTGGGTAGTTAAGATTGTCTGATAGGTCATGCAATTTAGATACAAAATTATTAAATTAGATAGCTTGCTAGATCTCTATAGGTACACTCTTACTTTTGGTATGACGATATGATTCCATGTGGATATACTATTCACCTGGTAAGTTAGGTTTCCTAGAATTGAGGCTATAATCTTGATAACCTGTTCAATTTTCTTTTACTTTATTAGATATAAACATCATATCACTAGTTAGAATTGCCTATTTTTAAATTCTAATTGTGGTAAGGAAATGGGTTATAAATTCTGATGCTGCTAATCATATACAAATCTCGAGTTAGATTTGATTTAAGGTTTCCCTCAACAATTTGAAATGCATATGAAATTGGTACTAGAATGTTTGTATTTCTTTCGTCGTTAACTATTTCCTCCATGTTAAATCTTTTATTTTAAATGTTGTGACTGATAGGACAAATACCTACGCCCTATTTTTGGTCAACTTGTTTGAATCTCTAGAAGCTCATGAATTTTACGAATATAGTTAAAGGAATGGTTAGACAGCAGCGCACTGTCGTCAATTATTTGAGAGTGGAGAATGTGGGTTCACTGCAGCCAGCAGCACACTGGCAAGGCACAACCCATAGAATTGAACTCAATTCGAAGAAGTATAGTTTATGGAATATTGCTAAGACTATATCCTTGTTGACCTCTTTTGACCTGGTGTTAATATAAGGTAGAGTACCTGATAGCATATCACAGCTGAATCACGGAACCAAGGGTTTACCACTGCCCGAGTATACGGGCGAGGCATGATTCTCGGTGAAATGACTTCAGGCATGATTATAAGTTTGGGATACTATAGGGAATAGAAAATGCCCGGTGTGTCCCATAAGATTTAACGCCAATACTAGTAGAAGTTCTGTAAGTAGGGTAGCATGTCTCCCAACCTAGCGTTATGTGGTTCTTGTGATCTATTGACATGGTAATTGACTGACATTAATAGGTTACCTAGAATATAGAATTTAGAGTTCCATAACCTATTAGTCGACTAAGGCCGAATGGATAGAAGATAGTAGGATGACTGTATAAGCAATGACACCAGGTAAGGTTTTGATTCTCTCAAAACTCGAACTACTTGTGCCTTCTTTCCAAAAAAAATCTCGCATACTTGTATTTTGACTATCTTGACCAATGCTGCTATTACAGCCTAGTTTTTGCAAGCTTGCTCTTTTATCGAGCTTGATTCGAGACATATGTTTATTGGGGACGCCCGTTAACATATTATCTAATCAGAATCATTATATTACGGTCTGATCAACCATGATGCATTTGGTTCGCTCTTCATCTAATTATCCTACGTGGATTGAGATATAGATGTCTCTAGGATCTCATCCGTGACTGCTTTGACAATTCTCCTTGAATTATACATTCGTCTTTGAATCACGTAATTGTATTCAGTGACATCTCTCTTGAACTCTTTATTGTTTTGTCTTTCCCCGATTAGAAAGACGAAAGCTCGTAATTGATAGATAGATACAGAGTATTCCCATGGCTATGATAGTTGTATATGCAAGTGTAGCTACCATCGGCCAGCTCTGTGACTGGAACCTTGCCTTGAGTTACTCGTCCTCCCTTCGACACTAAATCTACTATCTTAATCTTCTAGTCATTGGAGTCCGAGAATGATTAGGACCTTTTTCCTGGTCAAATGCCAACCTAGGAGACTACCTATGCTCTGGAGACCAAATATTGTGAGCCTCTAATTATTTGTTTGAAGCTTGCTTTAACTGGAACCCTTGTGACAATAGTCTGGAAGGCTCGACACAAATAGAAATTCACGACTTAGTTGTTAGAAATCTTTTCATGTGATGTGCCTTAGAGAATGGTTACCCCGTCGATAACTCTTGTATACTATGGATGTGTATGTTCCTCTATTTCATCAACCATGTGTCATTGTACACCCTCGTCTTCTATTTATTGAGGAAACGATTTTTGACTTGACTTATTCTACCGTATCCGTTACGCCGTACCTTATTCTTTATTAGCAAGAGTCGAGGTGCATATCCGGACTTTGGAACTCTCCTAACCTCATTATTCCTAAAACCATATCCTAGCTTCTAAGGTGGGTAGACCGTAAGTCTCCTAAAGACTTTGGGATATACGAGGATTACCGATTGATTAGGATAATTTCCACTAGGATGATAATGGTGCCCGTAGACTCCCACTTTCCACTTAGATCATTTTGTGTCCCCGTCCGTGCCATTAATATTCGGAGCACGAGACCAGCTACTATCTTCCAACAAATTTCATATGCAAGATCTAGACGAGTCCACCCTCATCTAGGTATATATATCCCACTCAAACCCGTTCCCTTGCACTCTATTTTTATGGTACGACTTTTAGGTCAAAAGGACTAGCTATAACCCTTACCATAATACCGGTATACTTCCCGACTTCCACTAAAGCCTCAGCCCTGACTCATTTCATTCGACCCAATATATAGTTGTGATCTACTCGAAGTCCACTACGCACATGCTACTAGTGTGCCACCCAATTGAGGCCTCATGTGCTACTTAAAAAAAATAAAGGTCACTGAAGGTACATTTTGGGCTTTAGGGACCTAGCTAACCAACCTGACGGGCAACTAGCTTAACCCCTTGAGTAGAAACCTATTCCAGACCATCCTAACCTAGTAGAAATAGTTTTGTCATTGGGATCTTGCCCCGTCAATCTAAATTGCAATCCAAGGTTCATCCAACCAACAAGTGATGTCCAATCAGGAAGCCCATTAAGACTCAGTAAAACCTATCCATGCATACCACCATATTCGAACTAGAAAACCGAACTATTTGAAATAGGTCCCTACCCCTATTATGTATTCTCCACCTTTTAGAATGTGAAGTCATTCGTAAACCTTATTTCATCTACCAGGAAGTCGCGATACGATCTTGTATTGCATTTATATTCCTTATTCGTGTGTTTAAATAACCACAAAAAAGATCACAATCTTGATTTCTCAAATGCCGTTCTATTATGAACCTTGTTTAGATTAATTTCGAAAATGGGACTTCTGTATTGCACGGATTGTAAGCCACTCTAGGAAACGAAGGGTTCTTCGATTTAGCAAGTGACTAGACTAGAGTAGCTCAATCTAGCAAATAAGTCAATGGTTCATAAACTCTTTTTCTATCTGCATTATTGGATCCTCTCTACCGCTCTTGAAACTTTATAACTGCCATCAATTATTTTTCTTATCTGCCTATCCTTCCTATTTTAGAGCGACGAGTGGTCATGCTTATTAGAATTTATCAATATTTATTAGCTACCTGTGTAAATTTGCGGATTGTTAAATTTTGGGTTGCTTAATAGATAGGAGAGGATTATAGATGCCGTATGCAGTAGATATCTGTTGGTAGGATTGTTAGCAACTAGTTAGAAGATTATAGATTTTAGTTGTGAGGAGTAGTGTGACCAAAGGTGGGTAGAAGTCCTCGAGGATTCATAATTACGAAATGACTAGGAGGAGGTATAAATAATTCGGAGAAATAAAATTAGAGAAGATTGTGGTAATAGTGGATTTATTCTTTTATTTTTATTTTGAATTTTAGGCATGTTTATGAGTTAGAATTTCGAGGACGAAATTATTTTTAAGGTGGATAGATTTGTAGCTCCCCTTCCCGAAAATTTTGAAATATTTTATTTATTATTTTAATTGATTTAAATGGTATATACCCCAATATTAGTTTATTTAATTTCGTTATTATTATTTTGTTATTGAAGTTATTATTATATAATAATATTATTATTATTGGTTGTATTTGTCAAATAAATGTATAATATATACATTCATATTTATATAGGCCCTACTCTAGAAAGAGATATATTGAGGTTTACTTAGAATTTATTAATGTATATAAATAGATGTGTGCGTGTATGTATATGTACTTGTTAATATTTTGTGATGCTAAATTGAAATATAGAAAATATATATATATATATATATATATATATATATATATATATATATATATATATATATATATATATATATATATATATATATATATTTTATATATAGAAAATATATATATATGTGTATATATATGTGTATATATATACATGTGTATGTATGTGTGTTTGTATATATAAATATATAATAAGTATATGTGTGTAAGTATAGAAATATATATATATATATATATTTTGTATGTATGTGTGTTTGTATATATAAATATATAATAAGTATATGTGTGTAAGTATAGAAATATATATATATATATATATATATATATATATATGTATATATGTGCATGAGTAATTTTATATATATATATATATATATATATATATATATATATATATATATATACTAATAATAGATAGGAATAGAAAAAGAAAAAGAAAAAAAAAAAGAAAACAATTAGAGAAGCAACATAATCCCCTAACCCAGGCAGCATCAATCACAGCCCGGCCCGACCACCCAGGGCCAGGCCGAGCAGTTGTCACAGGAACCATCTCATTAAGAGAATTCCCTAAACCCGAGCCCGGGCACCCCAGGCAAACACAGTAACCGACCCGACAGTACGTACATATTCATAACCGAGAGAGAGGAAGGAGAATCCATCAAAAAAAAAACCCTAACACCTGTGCCTCCTTCCCCCACACGCGCGCGCGCCGCCCGTGTCCGCCGTACAGGCCGCCGGAGCCACGGCCAGCCGGCCACGCAGCCGCGACCGAGCAGCGGCTACGCTCGGTAACTACAGTAGTAACAGTTCCAAGAGGGCGGGTTCGCGGTGTGATTTCACAACTCTCGATCCATGGTTTCGTGAGCCGATTGAACAAGTATGTTCGCAACATGTAGGATTCCAATCGCCTTCATTTACTTTAAAATTAGACGCCCGAGGTTGTCCGAAAAATCGAACCCAAGTTCGACGAAAATCTGTCCCAAACAGGACAGAAAAACCAGTCCAACGACCCTAGTTCACGGACAGTTTTTCCCCAACCCATACCCGATTTAGAGATTCTGTTTAAAGAGATTCATAGACAACATATACAAAATGGAAACCCAATTCATAGTTTTATTTTTTATTGGTTAGTTTGTGATTAATTCAGTTTCAAACTTTTAGGAAAAACTAGTTTCAAAATTATAGAAATTAAATAAAACTCTTCGATACGACGTGCGTCCCGCCATTCCGGGCGACGTGGTCACGAACCGAACGCATCAAAAGGTGCGTAACGGCTTTGTGGATGTGTGGGCTTTGACGGAATTCAAATTGGTCGCGTGTGCGCGATGAATTGGATGCGTATCCATCGAAATTTACCGTATCGGCCTCTGTGCAAATTCCCCAATTACTTTGTGCACGCTCGTCAGATCGAGACGAAACTTGTGCCAACAGGACCGTATCATTTTTTGGGTCCTGTATGCCAAGTTTGGTCCAATTCTGAGACAGTTGAATCCGAACGCCGTTTTGCGGGCCCCTCGGTCCGACTCAACGGACGATTTTGTGCACGGCCCGTCGGAATCCAACTTTGGACATACGGTTGGGTTCATATCGGAAAACCGAACCTATTGGCATATAGTTTGATGACTTTAGAGACTGTTGACTCTGGCATGCTTTTCGGTGCAAAGCGGGTCCAATGGCGGACACCGTTTTGACCCAAAATTACCGTTTTACCCCTGTGTCCAGAATTGGACTTAAGGACAGGCAATCCTAGCTAATTTGACTATTCTGAAAACGTTGGTACTGTTTATTTTAGCATCTGGAGACTTACATTAGTGACTCATCTGATGTGGTTGTACTATCGATTTCTCCAGCTAAGGACCTCAGGCAAGTGCACTTTCTGATTGCTTTCGATTCATAGTAGTCTTTTCATTTCATGTCTATACGTATATCTTGCTGCTTGTTGACACGCTCGTCATACGGAGTAGTCGGGAGGGAAAATATCTTAGTAGACATGTGGATTACCCATAAATATCCTCCGTGTCTTTCGTGGAGAATAACAGCTGCACACGACCCGTGCAGGGTGCCGGATTTACCCCCTAGTCGTTCACATGTCGAAACGGATATTTCACACCACCTAGGTAGATGTCTTTTATTTATTTATTTCCTTTTCATCTCCACCGTGCCATGTCATCAGTACTTTCCAATTTTTTTTGATATCTCATATGTTATTTTCATGTCTTGTTAATTCTATTATGTTTTCGCATTGTCGTCGGTTTGTGTACTTGTTCTATTCCTGACTGAAAACCAATATTTTTCAGGTTAGCTGTGGCTTCACTTAGCTTGGGAGATACGGGTGTACTTGCAGACAGAAACCTAGAAATAGATTTATATCATTTTTATTAATTGTGAGAATTGTGTATTTTCTTTAAATATAAATGTTGTAATTGTTGTAATAAATTTAGAAATGTGAATGAACAGCAAGTGTTATATTTTGAGCATTTGTTTCTTACGGGCTTGACAGCGTTCTACCGCCGACTCTGCGGCGTAGGCTGGCTTGGACACGTCTCGTATCCGAAAAGCGGGTGCGGGTCGTGACAGGGACCATGGTACGCTCCTCTGAACGCTCTATGCTCCGGTGGAGTAAGGTGGTCTGCTCCTGATGGGTCGTTAGGAACCCCTGGATCAGAGTGAGCAGTTGGTTCCCGTCGAGAGTGACGGAAGCCTGGGTAGGTATACTAATAGGTGGTGGTGAGAGTATCGGGTCCACTACCAAAATAAGTCATATTACCGACGTAATTTGCGACGTTCTAATAAAACGTCGCAGGGAAAAAAAGATTTAGCGACGTTTTTATATAACGTCGCAAGACGTCGGTAGTAGCGACATACAGCGACGTTCTGCGACGTATTTATACTACGTTAGCGTTTTAAAAAGCTCACGTCGCGTATAAGTCGGTAACCGTCGCTAATATAGCGACGTTTACCGACGTATTTGTTACTTCATCGCTAATAACACTTATACAAGCGACGTTTACCGACGTTTTATATGACGTCGCTAAAGTGTGAATATAGGTCAGGTTCGAGTTTTCATTCCCCCCATTCTTTCCCCCCAATATTTTCCTTCCCCCCCGACCCCGAGCCGGCTTCCCCCACCCCCTCGACCCCCGTCCGACCGCGCCCTCGGCGACCCCCACCGACCTCGGCGACCCCTCTCCTCTCCCCAACCCTCCCCCTCTCCCCCATCAGCTCCCCGGCCGACCGTCGGTGACCGCCGCGAGCACCGACCCCCTCTCCTCTCCCCGACCTTCGTGACCGCCGCGAGCACGGACCCCGTCCTCCGGAGACCGTCGACTCCCTCCTCCCCCTCGTCAAATTGGTAAACCCTAACCCTAACGCCATTTTTATTACTTTTTTTCTTTTTTTCTGGGCTGTTATGATAGTATACATGAAATTAAACTGCTAATGGAGTACTAGATCATGGTTGGAATTTGGAATAATTTGAAAATATGACAATGACAAAAGCATGAAATTAACCTCTACTGAAATTTATTTCAGTTTTTAGTCAAAAGTTGATATGTTATAGGATTTTTGGTTTGTGTACCATACAATCATGAGCATCGTGTGCACACTAATGGAGGTTAAGTACCTAAGGTGAAGGTAGGGTTTGTGTCTAAAGTAGTAACAAAACGAAAGTGCCTTTTGGGGGGAAAAATGGTAATAGCCTAATAGGGTTTCTCTTTTAGTATTGGTTGAAAATGTATTGGTCGTTTTCTATATGTCGGTGCCGGTTCTATTTTAGTTTTAATTGTACCTGTGATGCTTCGGACACGACAAGAAGATCTATACTTAAGTTGTTTTGACCTCTGAATATTAGTTATATATTCTATCGAGTGGTCGAAGTTTGTTTTGATTCATATTTCAATTTTGATAGATTTTTATTTGTTTGTTGTCCTTCAAATGTTGTTTCGCCATTGGAAGTTTTTCGGAAGAGAAACTTTACTTACGGGTGGATGGTGTTTAACCATCGCTTATTGTCAACTCTAAATTATGGATAAAATACTGAAAACGTACTAGGTTATCTTATATCGATTGGGGGAAGTTTATATTCTCATGTTGCCTCTGATGCGCAACGACGAGATCTAACCAAATCACATTAGGAGTTACAAAGCTAGCTATCCTAACCAATCATTATATATATCTCTTCTTCTCAAACAAACTAAGAACCCGGCCCTAGTAATTACTCGATTCCTTGATGGCATCCTCCTCCAAGAGAGCCAAGGTCGTCCCAACAAGCTTCTTCAGAGAATTTGGGGATGCAATGCGCGATAATCTCTGACCACTGTACGCACAAACACGCGAAACAAAGTTAGTCATGTGTACATATACTGCGGAAAGTGTAGACCGCATAAACTGACAAACGAGAATTTGGGGATCAAAGTTGTAACAAGTAAAGTTGTGTTTTGGATATGTTCTATTCTTGTTAAGCTCTTTGTGCACAAAGCAAGGGTTCTGTTCTGTATTCTCTATTTATAGCTTGCTTTGTGAACGAAGAGCTTGCAAGAGTTCTTTTTCCAAAGCACAACTTGACTTGTTCCAGCTTTGAGACCCTCATTTTCGTGCGTCAGTTTATGTCGGTCTACACTTTCCCCAGTAACTTTCTCCAATTAACTCTATCCCTCGGTTGACCTACGTACTATTTCAAAGCTTTGACACTTGCATATCATTCACTACCTTGATGTATCTATCTTACAGAATTATGGAGCTGAATTACTATCTGCGGAATCGTACTTGGATGTACAACCGTCATCCTGATGACATGTGCGGTGTGCGGGATGAATTCATAGAGGGTGTACACCAGTTCTTGCAGTTTGCCAAGGCGTTCCCTCAGTACATGGACGGTACCAAAATTAAGTGTCCGTGTGTTAGATGTCGCAACTTGAAATATCATCCAGAAGTGGATGTCACATATCATTTGTACTCGAAGGGTTTCACGCCGAATTACTATCAGTGGAGCGAGCACGGAGAACTTGTGTCTTTAGCATCGGAGTACGAGCCTTATGTGGATGTCCACAACAACGCTCCTTACGACGATGGGTTGGTGAACATGGTTTTTGACGTGGCCGGGCCTAGTTTCGATCCGGATGATCATGATGCACCTGAGGAGGCACCGAACCCCGATGCTGCACAGTTCATGGAGTTGCTGGAGAATGCAAGGACTCCATTATATCCTGGTTGTGAGGATCATTCACCGTTGGAGGTGGTTACAAGATTGTTGAGCATCAAGTCCGATTTTAACATGTCGTAAGATTGCTACAACCGTATTATGGAGTTGCTTATAGAAATATTGCCTGAGGGTGTGAAGTTGCCTAAAGACTTCTACCGGTCTAAGAGGATGGTTAGATCGCTCTGGATGGGATATGAAAAAATCGATGCCTGTCGCAACGGGTGCATGTTGTACTACAAAGACGACAAGGATGAAGACGCCTGCAGATTTTGTGGTGTCGATCGCTACAAGGACTGTGGTAGAGGAAAGTCTGTCGGTGCCAGGAAGCCTACCTCTTCGATGCACTACTTGCCGTTGACGCCGCGTTTGCAGCGGTTGTTTATGGTGAAGGAAACTGCAGAAAACATGAGTTGGCATGAGCGGGAACATACCGAAGGAGTGTTGGATCACCCATCTGATGGAGAAGCATGGAAGCACTTTGATCGAGAGTATCCAGATTTTGCTTCTGATCCGCGTAATGTTAGATTGGGTCTCTGCTCTGACGGTTTTACCCCATTCGGACTTTCGGGATCCCAGTATTCGTGTTGGCCTGTGATCGTCACCCCGTACAATCTACCGCCTTGGATGTGCATGAAGACTCCATATATGTTCCTCACCGTTATTATCCCAGGTCCGAACAATCCGAAAAGGAACATCGATGTTTATTTACAGCCATTGATTGATGAGTTGAATCAGCTGTGGGAAGTAGGTTCCAACACGTACGATGTATCTAGAAAACAAAATTTGCAGATGCGGGCAGCACTTATGTGGACCATCAACGACTTTCCGGCCTATGGAATATTATCTGGATGGAGCACGCATGGTCGTCTTTCATGTCTGTGTTGCATGGACGACACTAAGGCTTTCCGTTTGAAACACGGAGGCAAACCGTGCTTCTTCGATTGTCATCGACAATTTCTGCCGAAGGATCATCCGTACCGGAGGAACAGGAATGCTTTTCGTGCTGGCGTTGTGGAGAAGGGTGATCCACCGACAAGGTGGTGCAGAGCCACGATATGGGAGGAGGTTAGAGATTTACCAAGTGCTATTGAGCAGCCTGCTACGGGCTACAAGTGTGACGGATTTGGTCGCACTCATAACTGGACGAAGAGGAGTATATTCTGGGATCTGCCATACTGGAGCACCAATCTGATTAGACATAACCTTGATGTCATGCATATCGAGAAGAATGTGTTTGACAACATAATTAATACTGTAATGGACGTAAAGGGGAAGACGAAAGACAATCCTAAGGCTAGATTGGACTTGAAAGAAATATGTAGACGTCCTGCATTGCATTTGATAGAGGACGGGAATGGGAAGTTGAAGCAGCCTAAGGCAATTTTCTCACTGGAGAAGGAGGATAAAGTGAGGCTTTATAGGTGGATTCAAGGTCTGAAATTTCCAGATGGGTATGTTTCAAACTTGAGAAGATGCGTCGACCTCAAGGAGAACAAACTGACAGGTAGAAGAGCCATGATTGTCACGTATTCATGGAGCGGTTAATTCCGATTGCATTTCGGGAATTCTTACCGCAGGCAGTTTGGGATCCATTGACGGAGCTTAGCATATTCTTCAGGGACCTTTGTTCTAAGAAATTGCTCGTTGATCGTCTAGAAAAGCAAGAGAAGGACATTGCGGTAACACTGTGCAAGCTAGAGAGGGTGTTTCCTCCTGGATTCTTCGACTCTATGGAGCATTTGCCGATTCATCTTTCCTACGAGGCACGTGTCGGTGGACCCGTCGAATATCGATGGATGTACCCGTTCGAGCGACATTTGAATCACCTAAAAAGAAAGGTAAAAAATAAGGCTCGGGTCGAGGGTTCTATTTGTGAAGCCTATATTCTCGAGGAGATTACAAATTTCTGCTCCTCCTATTTCAAACCTCATGTTGCTACGAATAGAACGAGGGCTCCGAGAAACGACGACGGATATCAAGAATTTAATGATGGAATACTGAAAGTATTCAATGCGTCCGGAAAGCCTTCGGGGAAAATGAAGAAGAGATATTTGAATGACGAAGAGCTAAGGGCTGCTCAGTTGTATGTATTACTCAATTACGACGAGGATGAAGTGGAGAAGCTAGAGGGGTAAGTAAGGAATGATGAGTTTACGTCATCTCAATGTAATAGTATAAGCTAATATTATTGTACTAATCGTTCTAATGCTTCGTTGTTTTCCAGCGCATATAATGATGAGTTGAGGCTGGTTAGACCCTACCTAATAGACGAAGCATTAGAACAAGAAATGAGACGTCATTTTCCTTCTTGGTTGAGCGAATATGTAAGCAGCTCGGTAATATTTACTGGCCTCTTCTAATGCAACTGCGCAATAAATAACTTATTATCTCTTCTTTTATATTCAGGTCGATCGTCTAATTTCACCCGAGATTGAATTAATTAGAACTCTTGCCAAGGGACCAATTACTTTTGTTAAAACATGGCCAAGTTATTGTGTCAATGGCTTTCGGTTCAAGTCGACAAATGCTCCGATCAGAGACAGCTTCCTGGATCTTGATTCCACGAAGAACAGTTGTTTGTGTATCAAGTCTTCGAACTACAAAGACGTCGATCCAGGAAATGATTTCTTTGGCATCTTGCGAGAGATTGTGGAGTTGTCATATAATTATGGCAGAGAACCTGCAAAGATCGTGTTGTTCAAGTGTGAATGGTTCGATCCGATTGAAAATCAAGGCTGGAAAATTGACAAGCATGGTCTTGTGGATATAAACTACAAGCGTAGATATCAAGGCTACGAACCGTTTGTCCTAGCAACTCAGGCTCAGCTCGTGTACTTCACAGCTTATCCGAGACGGGGAGCAACGAAGTCTGACTGGTGGGCAGTATGCAAGACTAAAGCTAGAGATACTTTTGATGTTGATAAAAAAGCTTACCAGGAGGACGAGCTACCTCCTGTAACCAATATTGTCGATGTGGACTCCACGGAAGTTACGCATTACACGACACATAATGTAGAAGATGTAGAATTATCCGAAGAGGAAGACGAAGCCGACGAAGGTGAAGACGAAAGTAAGATGAGGAGGAAGAGGAAGATGAGGTCGAGGAAGACGAACAAGATGATTATTCTGAAGATGATTGAGAGAGATATACTTATCTGAACTTAGATGTTTCTTCTAGAATATATTATCTGGACTTAGATGTTTATTGTAGAATGTATCATCATATGTTACCTTGGTTATTATCTTTGTTGTACTGTCATATTTCTAGTCTCTATTATTTATTGTACTTTCATATTTCTAGTCTCTATTATTTGTTGTACTTTCATATTTCTAGTCTCTATTATTTAATTTCTTGTACTATCATATACTGTTATCAGGTATGGCAGGTCGTCGCGGAGCGTTACGAGGGACACGACGAGGACATGATCCTCCAGTACTTCCTACAGGTACTGCTAGAGGACGGAGTTTTCCTTCGGTACCTCCTACTGGTACCGGCTCTGGATCTTCGTCGTCGATTACTCCTCCATATCGAACAGTAGCTGGGCCTGCTGGGACGACATCACGTGGCATATCTCCTGGGACGAGTAGTTCCAGGCCTGTTGAGAGTGCTCGCCCGTCTAGCGTTCCTGATGCTGATACGACGATGGAGACGGATGAGCAGATGGCGGAGGCTACGCCGACGGCCGACCAGCATCATGAAGATGATACGTGCGCACCTCCGAAGGAGGGGAGGACGGAGATCTGGGCCGACGGTACAAAGTAGGTATTTTGGTTTATGATTTTTTTTTTCTATTTTTATCATAAATTAACTTTTTTCATGAATATAATATGTCTGTATAGATATCGTCCTCCAGGGGTACAGAGACGCCTAGGCGATATGCTGAGGCATAATTATGGTGGTCCCTGGATTAACTACTCTGATGCTCCAGACGAAAGAAAGAACTACTGGTTTACGCACTTCAAGGTTAAAATAGATTTATTTTTAACATGAATCATTTAATTTATGCATATTATATATAACTGATAAATATTTGGTTTCGTACAGTTCTAGGATATGTTTTACTATCCACCGCACCGGGCCGAGCTGATCGAGGGGATGTTTTCTTCAGTCGCTGCTAAGCTGATCCGCGACTCTATTAATGATCAGAAGGAACGTGATCGTGCCGGAAAGCCGATCAAAGGTTGGATCACCCCTGATCAGTGGAATGCGATGAAGGCTCGATTCAACGAGCCAAGGTACAAGGAGAAGTCGGAGAAGGCTAAGGCGGCTAGGCAACATGCCTCGAAGTGGTGCGGTGGGTCAATTCCGATGACGGAACATTTCCGTCGTCTGGTATGTCTTTCTCTTTTAGAAATATTATTTTAATGCAAATCCGATAAATTATTACTAAGATAATATATTTAATTACAGGTAAGGAAGGTCGGTAACGCCGACATGGTGACCGTCTTCCTGGCCACCCATCGGAAGGGCGGAGTCCTTATTGACGAGAGGGCCGAGCAGACCTATGTAAGTATTACAATACGTTATCTTAATTTAATACTTCGTGTCAATTTTAATATAACTTAGTAAATATGATGCAAATAAATATTCATGAAGTTAGTAAAAATAAGTACATTAATTAGAAATTAGAAATCATAGAGTACTATCCATACTTTCTAGGCCGAGTATAAGAGGCTGCGGGAACGGGCGACTGCTAGTGCACCTGATGCAGGAGTGGCCGGTACTTCCTCGCAGCCCACTCAAGCTCTGTCGGAGGACGAGCTGTGGATGACCGCCGCTGGTGGCCTCCATAGGGGTACGTACTAACGTACGGAATCCTATGGCGCCCTAGTTGCGACCCAGTCCTCTAGGACATCTCCTGCTAGTGTGCATGGTCCACAGCCGTCCCAGGAGTCTGCTCGAGTCCACCAGATGATGGAGTCTATCCGTGACGACCTGCTACGACGGATCGAGCAGCAGTCTCAGTACCCTACGGACGATCCTGCGCTGATAGCACGATTGGATGCGCTCGACCGCGCCATTATGGGGCTCGTAGAGACGACTGAGAGGACAGAGCGCACCGTTGGAGGGTTAGAGCGCACGGTGACGGAGTTGCAGACAGGACAGGTGACCATGGCCGAGAAGGTGAAATTGGCGCAGGATTCGATGGTCCAGAGCACTGGTAGAATGTTATCTATCATGGATTCATACAACCAGCGACTTACAGCGTTGGAGCATGCTGGTACGGGTGCGCCTTCATCGTCGTCGACTCCGCCGCCTCCACCGCCTTCTTCTTCGACACCGACTCCACCGACGTCACAGCCTGGCGCTCCATCTGTATCGATTTTACTTGCGGAGTATGAGGAGTTGTTATCCCTTCGTCGCGGCGGTTCCCCTCCTGCACCAGATCACTAGTAGTCCTAGTTAGGACTTTTGTTTGTGTTTGTATCATCATATGTTTGTGACTTATGATTGGATGTTTGGATTTGGATGTTATTTGTGTTTGTATCGATTTGACTTGTGACTTGTTTGGATTGGATGTTGGATTGGATGTTAATTCTTTCGTCGATAAATGTTAATTGTGTTTGGATTGGATGTTAATTAAATTAGATTAAAGCTATATGTGTAGCATCTTGAATTGTGAGTGGGGGTTTGAATGCGCTGTGATTTGGAATTGTGAGTGGGGATTTGAATGTGTACCTATATGTGTAGCATCTTGAATTGTGAGTGGTAATATAGAATCTGTGTTTTATTTTTTTTATTTTTTTACAATTTTAGCGACGTTTAGCGACGCTTACTGACGTTTATCGACGTCATTTTCCGACGTTTACCGACGAAAAGCTGCAAAAAATATATTTTTCCGACGTTTTTCCGACAATTACCGACGACTAACTGCAAAAAAATTACAGGTCTCCGACGCTTTTCCGACGTTTATCGACGACTAGCTGCAAAAAAATATATGGACTTTACCGACGTGTAGCGACTACATATACGTCGCTATATTACCGACGAAACGACGGTAGACGTCGGGAATTATTCCAGGACTTTACCGACGTGTAGCGACTACATGTACGTCGCTAATATACCGACGACACGACGGTATACGTCGAGAACTCACCGACGTACAGTTACGTCGCTGGATGTCGGTAATTGCGACGTTCAGCGACGTTTTGGTAATCAGCGACTAAGGAAACGGCGACAAAACTTAGACGTCGGTAATTGCGTCGGTGCTTCATATTAGCGACAGATTTTATTGTTTTAGCGACGTTTGTGGGCGTCGCTAAAACCACTTATTTTGGTAGTGGTCCTGCTGGGACTGTGATGTGGAAGGTGGTGGAGGCATCTGGGTTGGTGGTTTGTGGAGTGGGGGAGTATGGTAGGTGGAGGTGGAGGTACATCGGTCAACTGGTCAACCGACTGGATAGGAAGTGTACCATTTTCAGGGGCGGCATACTGGGACGAGCGTGTGAGCATCATCTAATAAATAAAAGAACTTATAAGAACTCTTTAAAGTGAACAATCATAAACAACAAGAAAGTCCAATTTGTAATAATGAGCATATGCTGTGATGAGTTTCCTATGTTGCAATCCTAGAAATCCTCTAGGTGTTCTAAATGTTATTCCTAGTGTTATCTAGTTACCTTAAGTTCCTAATTGCAGGCATGCTTGGTACAATGACGTAACCAAACAATTTAGTCAGGACCTGCATGGGCCACCACTAAAAATATGTCACGATCCGCTACCCAAATTGTTGGGCCGGGCCGAGTCATGTCCAGCCTACGCTAGAGATAAAGCGTTGTAAGCTGTTCTAAAGTCAAACAATATCTAATCAAAGTGTGCTAACAGTTCTATATGTCATATTGAGTCAGAATAATATCCTAAACACAAAATCATCTCGTATATAAATATGTTCCAAATACATGGTCAAGACATAAAACTGGATACAGGTCCAGTATCAAAATACATAGTCTAAACATGACTACTCTCAAAAGTTCCGAGCAACTAAACAAACTAGACGAGTTTCTCCGCAGGTACATCCTCGTAAGGTAAAGTTTGATCCTCGACGGCAACTCCATAATAGGAATCACATAGCAGCTCCTCCTCGGTAAGTATACCTACAACGTTATCTTGTCAGGACGGGAGCAAGTACTGATTCTAACAAACTAAATATACGAAGCATGAAATGAACTGAAGTGTAATAAACAGGACTCATGGCATATCACAATCTATCATAGTAAGGACACATATGTCATAGAGATAGATGTATATGTAATGTTTAAAACTGTAGCAGGTACGTGATCGTCAATAGGAGTATAATGTACTGTGGCACGTGTAAATAAAATGTACATACGTACAAGTGTACAAGCATAGGTGTATATCCGTACAAAAATGCGGGGTAATGGCCTACGGCAAGATATGCATATAAAATACGACCTTGCTCGGTACAGTAGAGGGGCATGATCACGTACTCAACTATCAGTTTTCCCTTAACCCAGATTCTAAACATGTGAGAGATATGAGAACAGTATAAAACATGGTGGATACTGAGAGCAGTAAAAAGCATGTGAAACATGGAAAAATATGACTTGCAGTTTAGGTATCGGTATTTAACATGGTTTATACACAATTCATGTTATGCAGTAAATAAAGTTTGTAGAGGTACTTGCCTTTAGCAAAGTAAGGTAGTAAAGGAAATACTATAGATGTCTGGTGTCCTGGCACTGTCACAAATATGAACTATCTCAGCTATCTAAGTTATAAACAAAGACTAACACTACTGGTGTGACACGATGTCACGCCCCAGAACCAGAATACCGGAGAGCAGGGGGCAGACATAGCCAGCTACGCAATCCCAAAGTACGTTAATACTCTGAAATCACGTATAAGCTGTCAAGACATGGGGGTTACTCTACATGCCATCAGTCAATCCTATGGTTTAACAATCCTAGGTATCTCAATCATAGGCAATTATACAAGAGCAAAGAGTACGATCATCATACATACAATAGTAAGGCGTCCCGAACCATATATACATGAATGATCATGAAGCCAGTACCACAGAACTGATGACTAGCTTGAGTATTAGTCGTACATGATAAGGACTAGCTATAGTCTAGAATACACATATCATGTTTATGCCCGTAGGCTACAATATCAAAGAAAATACCAAAACACAAGCTAAACACGTGCTCGGGGCTAAACGTTACAAGAGGAGAATTTATATATCAGTGGGAGGATGAAGAAGAAACCCACTGAGGCACTCTGGTGCTCCGGCTGGTCACCGTCGAGTAGATGGTGCGGTAGATCCTTCGAGCTCTTCTATCAGAACCTGGCCATGCAAAACCAGTGGGGTCAGACCCCAAATAGCAAGTACCACAAAGGAGGCCGAACTATGAACTTAAAACCAGCAATCATAGGCAATCAACAGGAAGAGAAAGCAATAAGTAAAGGAGGATCGAGATTCGTGCAGTACCAATGCACTTATCCTAAACATAGGAAGACAGTAAGTAAATCATCATTGACATAAAGTAAACTGGAGAACATGTTAAGTAAATAGAACTGGGAAGGTGATATACGATGGGATAACCATGGGACTATTCAGATAACCAGGTTACAACCCGTAAACCAAATAAGGACCGGGGTTGTAACCCTTCGTCTAAATAGAACTTGATTTCTCCCACCATTTATCGACAAGATAAAATAAGAAATCAGGACATGTAACAATCTTGTGCAAGATCAAGACAAGACTAGACAAACTGAACTCCATCCAACATTCACGGCCAAGCAATAAGTACGGCTTAATACTTTAACTAACTAGGGATTATCACAAGCCTAGTTACTAACAATATGCAATGAGATGTTCCTCCAGCCACAAGCCCTGCAGCTAATCTAGGTTATCCAGGCGACTTGGATTCATTAAGCAGTTATCAATAATTATGTGCCCCACACGACGGTGGGCTGGAAATGTGTCCTACTCGACGACAGGCTACAAGTCCAAACAATTGTGGCCGGGATAACGGGATCGCCTGTAACTAGGGAAATCTCTCATGACTACTGGATTATTCTAGTTATTAGCCTTATTAAATTTTAGTGGGTACCCATGACCGTGGTACTCAGGGGTCCCAGTCCTAGACATGATGCAAGACAAGACTGATTCATTTGTACAAGCATAATCGTCCACGGTGTCCAGGTCATTCATTCTTGTCGTGTCATGTTAGCCGTCGCAACAACATTTTCAAGGAATATCATGTCAGGTTTATCATGTCAAGAGTGCGCCACATCGGGCCACTATCGAGAATTATCATTATCACTTATCAAGAGTGCGCCACGACGGGCCACTATCAAGAATTATTAATCATCTTGTTACCAATCTGGAGTGCACCACAACGGGTCACCATCGTGTCAAGCAATTTCATTCATTTAAGAAATAACAAGCTATTAAGTGGGTCGTCGCAATATAGGCCAAGAATAGAAAATGTACAGTACAATCAGGAGATCCATATTAAAATAAAAGAAACTTGCACAGTTAATTAATATTATATATATATTCTTGAAGCCAAGGAAAAACTCTACAACTTTCATGTTGGGAGTGGGAAGAAATTCTGACCACAATTCAGGCAAATAAAACATTTAAACAATCAAAGTGGACCACATGCGGTCCAAAAGTGGAAAAACATACATGCGGTCAAAGAGAGTGGGAGAGCCCCCCATGCGGCCAACCAAAGCATATGCGACCAGAAAATAACTGAAGGGAGCCATGCGGCCAACATTAAATGCCAGCAAGAAATATTCATGTAATCAGAAAAGACAAAGAGAGTGGGACCTGCAATAAATGCAAGCATCCACTCAAGCAAAAGAAAAGGGCACGTGGCCACTCAAGTACAGAGGCCATGTGGGACCCAACAATTAATGCAGTAAGAAAAGGTTCACGTGAACCATTTAATAAATGGTTCACGTGGCCAAGCAATGATGACAAGTATTATAATATATAATGCAAGTACATGCAGCTTAAGAAAAGCCATGCGGCTAATATTAAATACAAGGTCCAAGGTACAATGTCCATGCGGCCATGCCACTGATTACATATAATTAGTAAGCCATGCAAGTGGAAGGGGCCATGCGGCCAAAATAGTCCAAAAGGCCATGCGGCTGAAATTGTAAAAGAGGCCATGCGGCCAGGAATAAATGTAAAGGAAAACAATGCAGCATGAGACTCTCCATGCAATTAATGCAAGCTGGGCCTTTCAATCAAGCATTTAATAATAATGCAAAGGCCAAGCACAATTAAATATTAATATACTATGGGACCAAAATATCTAAGGCCAAGAGTGGAGTTGACTTCATGCGGCCAAGCATAAATCTCATGCGGCCAAGCATGAATCTCATGCGACCAAAATAATGGCTAAGCATGCAAATGCTTATATAGCCATGCGGCCATATATAAGCAAATGTCTATACTGGGAGGCATTAAATGCTAAGGTCATAAGCATTAAAGGCAATGCACGTACTATAGGCATTTAATGCTAATGCTTTGCTAATGCTTTGTATAATAAAGCATTTCATGCAAGCTTGCTGATGCAAGCACTTGCAATGTAAATGCTTAATGCTTTGCATGCAAATAATGATAAAAAACCATGCGGCCCATTAATATTTCCATATGCGGCTCCCTATTGCAATTTGCATGCGGCTCACTACTATAGTTTCCATGCAAGTTTTAATTGTAAGCTTATGCATGCTAAAGAAAAGCCATGCGGCTAGAAAATATATTGCTTATGCGGCCAAGAAATTGTTGCATGCAAAATTCATGCAAGCAACTAAAATAAAAGGGCCATGCAATTAATTAATGCTCATACGGCTCAGAGCTAAAAATGCTCATGTGGCTCAGCAACTCAATGTTGCATGTAGCCAAAAGTACAATTAATGGCTCCCACAGAGAACATGACCTTAAAAAAAACTATAGCCTCTATTCTCCACCAAACAACAATGGGAATCCCAAATCCAGACTTCCATGGGTCAAATTTGGGTAGAAGGAAATTCTCTACAACATGGAACCATCAGTTGACAAAAATATGCAAGTTTGACAGATCAAAACCCATGAAAACCGAAAATACCACAAAGCTAGATCTACAACAATCCACTCGGTAAAACCAAAAACTCCAAGTTCTAAATATGCTTTGAATCATGCAAGGAAGAAGATGGAACAAACAGAAATAAATTTGTTCAAGGTACGACAAGGTGTACTTGCCTCTCTCCAATGGCTAGGGTTTTGGTAGAAAAGAAATGAATGAGGGTGAATGAGGAGGGAGAGAGAAGAAGTGGCTTATATAACAAGCTCAAGTGATCTCCACCATTCATTCCTCTCCACTAAATCTAAGCCATACACCTCACCCCATGAGAAACCAAACTAAACCAAGTCAAAGTGGAACCGAGCCAAATAAAACCAAATCCAAGTTAAACCAAGTCATAAAATCCTACACTTAGAAATTTTTTAAAATATTACGCAAATCGATAAATATGAGATACGGCTCAAATAAATACGTATCCGTATAAAAATACCGAACAGTGAGACGGGTCTCACACACGACGTATTTGGATACTTAGCTAAGTGAAATTAGCATAGGAATCCAACGTGAGGTGATATGGTATCTAAACCAACATCTAGGTCTTCTATTCTAAGGTAGGTCAACATTTTAAATACTAGAAATACCCAAAAATTACAAGTCATGACTTAAAAACAATTATTAATTAATAATTCCATCTGTGCACTTCACTCTAGCAATTATTAAAATAGTTATATGACTCTAATAATTACAAAAAAGTTCTAAACTCAACCTTGTTAATTATAGAAATTTAAACTAATTTTTCTGGAATTTAAAAACCCTCATAGATATTTATTAAAAATCAGTTAACATAAGTACCCTGAAAATGTGTTCTATTTTCCTATTTTTATAAAATATCAAAATTACTAATTAAATCCTGAAAAAATTATATTAAATTAGCTAAATTAACATAGTATTTAAATACAATTTTTCCCAGATTTTTACAGCAATTAAATTTTATATAAAAATTCAAATATAGCAAGTTACAATTTCTATAAAATAAATAAATAAATAATTATTTACTTTTTTATCCACGTATACGAAATTGAACCGGAGTCCAGATACGGGACCCAAAGCCATGAATCAAGTCCAATATGACTCATACATGCCTTAAATGTATTTAGGCTCATTTGAGTCCACAGAACCCATACTAGGCCTGGACTCAGATGACCATAATTCACAGTTTACAAAAAATACTGATTTTAAATATGTAAGTAATAAAATAATATATTTTAATACAGTAAAATATACATATCATGAATATTGACAATAAAATAATCATGTAAATATAGCATAACTATATTTGTATATAAATACACAAGTGTGTATAAATTCAAAAAGCATATATATATATATATATGTATATATATATATATATATATATATATATATATATATATATATATATATATATATATATATATATATATATATATATACACACAACTAGATATATATATATATATATATATATATATATATATATATATATATATATATATATATATATATATATAAAACAAATATATATATATATATATATATATATATATATATATATATATATATATATATAAATACTTAATATATAAATATATATATATATATATATATATATATATATATATATATATATATATATATATATATATATATAAATATATATATATATATATATATATATATATATATATATTTTAATATATAAATATATATAAATATATATATATATATATATATATATATATATATATATATATATATATATATATATATATATATATATATATATATATATATATATATATATATATATATATATATATATATATATATACATTATATATAATATATATACAGTATATATATATATAATACACATACATATACATATATACATATATAAATAAAAAAATACATATATATATATATATATATATATATATATATATATATATATATATATATATATATATATATATATATATATATATATATATAAATATATATATATATATATATATATATATATATTTATATATATATATAAATAGCCCAAAACCCATTGGGCCCAAACCCAAACCCAAAATAAATAGTAAACCCATTAAATAGAAATCCGATACTGTGCGGATTTAAACCCGATAGCAATAACTAAACCCGATACCCATTTTAATTTAACCCGTGTCCTGACAGTTGAGGACACGAGCGTTCGAATTTGACACGAGTCCTGTGTCCACGGTTTGCACGACACGCACGACACGAATCTCCCATGTCCGAGTCCACCACTAGACTCACTGACACGAAACGACCCACCTATGTGAAAACGAGACACGGAGATGCAGAAGACACGAAGAGACACGTACGTGTCCGGTCGAGCGTTGTCAATCGGGGCTGCTGGCGGCGGCTGTAGGCGTTGGGTTCGTGGGAGAAAAATAGCACGGTGGTCGTCTCGTCGTGGCGAAGAGTTTGGTGGTGGTCGGAGGCGATGGCGTGGTCTGTAGTGGTGGTGGTAGTAGATCTAGGTTCTAGGGTTCCGGCGAGTAGTAGTCGGGGAAGAATGGGGCTGGGGCGGCACTGTGGTGGTCGGGGTGATGTTCTAGGCTAGGTTCGACTCGGGAGGTATTTATAGGATGAGAATGGCGGTGGAATTAGGGTTTAGGTCGCCGGGAAATTAAGGTTTAGGGTTAGGGTGTAGCCGTCGGTCGGCGGATTAGTCGGGGACGAAGGCGGTGATCGTGTGGCGCATTTGCAAACCCCCCCCCCACAAATCTAGTATTTACACATAGCCCCCACCACCATAACAGTTTACAATTATAAATTTGCAAACTGATATTAAAACAAATTGAGTAATTGCAACTGTTTTTAAAACAATTAAGATAATTAAAAATGTATTTAAATTTTTTTAATAAATTGCATACTGATATAAAAACAATTTAAATAATTGCAAATTGATATTTTTGGCTTTGAAAATCATTTAAAATTATTTAAAAATTCTAGAAAATTTCTAATAATTATAATAATTCATTTTAAGGATAAAAATGCTATTTAAAATTATAATTTCTTATTTAAAAATATTTTAAAATATCTAGGGGCTTACAGTAATGCCTCGGCTTTAGGCTATGTCATAGCGGCGTAGCACCGCAAGGGAAGCACAAGGCTTCATGCCATGTCTCTTTAATAAAGAACTCACCTATAGTGTATGGACAGAGATAGAAGGCCGTCTCTTGAGGGTAAACTAGTAGACGCCCCAAATTAAACACTGAAACCAGGCTGGCACATGGCCTTTAATGTGCAGCCAGAAGTACATGTAACTACATTATGTGAGTGAAAAGAATTACAGCTATGATGCAGAATTGAAGGCTTAGTCCATTCTTGTATTATAGTCTGTTGTTTGACTCATGCGGGAAGATTCAAGTCGTCAGCGACATCTCTCCTAATGCATGATAGACAGTTACTGTGGGGAACACTCAAACCCATATATTGAGATATGTGGGGGATTGTTAGAGCTTTTTCCTTGACATGTAGAGAGCTTGCTCTCAACATGCCTAGTAATTTTAGTCCCATGTTGGAAAAGTAACATAAGTAGTATCTCAATATATACTTGGTATGTAGTTGAGGTGTGCACATGTGGTAGTGACCCTAAGGAGGGAACCATGTGGGCGATTTTACCAGGAGGTAAGGATAAGAATCCATGGTAAAGCTTAATGCTTTTTGCTCTTAGAATTTATTCCATGGGAGCTAAGCACCGTAGGGGCTTAGTGTAATGCCTGTGGTTCGTATTACGTATTTCTGGAATACGTGTACGTATTTATTCTTGTATTGCATGATTTCTTGTTTAGTTTTCTTCATGGCTTGGCTTGGTTTATTCTTGGCCCGGGTTGGCTTGGTTCGATTGGGATTATTTTGGTTCATCATGAACCATGGATAAACCCCCTACCTACCACCACCTTTGATATTTATTGCCCTTTTCTTCTTTCTCTCTCTTCATTACTCATCTTCTTCTTCCTCATTTACTCCCTTCACCTACCAGAGAGAGAAGAGAGAGGTCTAGGCAAGTGCAATCTTGCTTCATGATGGATCTCATGTTTTATTGTTCCATTCTCTTCCTTACTAGATTCTAAGCCTCTTTAGAATTGGAAGTTTTCGGTTTTGATGGTTATATTTTTGTAGATCTAAGTTTTAAATTCCTTCTTGTTTAGTTTTCTTGGTTTTGATCTCTAAAAACTTGGTATTTCCAAAAACTAGTGGTTCCATGTTGTAGAGAATTTGATTTTATGCAGTTTTGACTTTTGTTTCGCTTGATTTCGACTCCGGATGAGGAAGTTATGACCACTACAAATTTTCAGAACTTTCATGGCTGAACTTGCTGTTTGGGGACGATGAACCTCATGCGCCGGGAATCTCATGCGCCGATTCGTGCAGGAATCCCATGCGCCGATTGCGCAGGAATCTCATGCGCCGATTCGTGCAGGAATCTCATGCGCCGATTCGCGCAGGAATCTCATGCGCCGATTCGTGCAGGAATCCCATGCGCCGATTCGTGCAGGAATCTCATGCGCCGATTCGTGCAGGAATCCCATGCGCCGATTTGTGCAGGAATCTCATGCGCCGATTCGTGCAGAAATCCCATGCGCCGATTGCGCAGAAATCCCATGCGCCGATTTGTGCAGGAATCTCATGCGCCGATTCGTGCAGGAATCCCATGCGCCGATTGTGCAGGAATCCCATGCGCCGATTTGTGCTGGAATCTCATGCGCCGATTCGTGCAGGAATCCCATGCGCCGATTGTGCAGGAATCCCATGCGCCGGAATTGCTCTATTTCGCTGTTTTGCATGTTTAAGTCATTTTGTAGCTAGAATCTTGAAAAACTCAAAACATGAAAGTTGTAGATCTTTTCCTTGGCTTCAAGAACATGTTACTAGTTATTCTATGCAAGTTTCTATCATTCATGATAATGTAAGGGTAGAACACGATAGTGGCCTGTTAAGGCGCACTCTTGACAAGTACCAAGTGGGCATGGCATGACCTGATAGTAGCCCGCCGTGGCGCACTCCTGACAAGAAAACCTGATATGATATACCCTGATATGCTGTTGCGACGGCTACCTGACATGACATGACCTGTTTAATTAATCAGGACACCGTGGGCGATTGTGCTTGTACAAATAATCCAGTCCTTTCTTGCATCATGTCTAGGAGGGGACTCCTGAGTACCACGGTCAGGAGTACCTACTGAAATGGACTAAGGTTAATAATTAGTATAATTCACTAGTCATGAAGAGATGTTCCCCAGTTACAGGCGATCCCGTTATCCCGGCCGCTAATGCTTGGACTTGTAGCCTGCCGACGAGTATGGCACATTTCCAGCCCACTGTTATGTGGGGCACTCTTGATTGTCACTTTAAATGATTGAACTCTATTGTCACTCTAATGTATTGTACTCTCTGAATTGTCACTATAATGATTGCCTGGATAACCTGGATAGCTGCAGGGCCTATGACTACTTGGAGCATCTCATTGCATCTTGCTAGTAACTAGGATTGTGATAACCCTAGTTAGTTAATGTAGAAAGCCGTAGGCAATGATTGGCCGTGATTGATTGGATGGAGTATAGTCCAGTATGGTATTGTCTAGAATTGATTGATTGCAAGATTGTACCAGAATGATTGAATGATTGTCACTCCAGATTGTCACTATAATGATTGTCACTCCAGATTGTCACTATAATGATTATCACTCCAGATTGTTACTTGACCTGATTTCTTATATTTATCTTGCCGATAAATGGTGAGAGAAACCAAGTTCCGTTCAGACGAAGGGTTACAACCCCGGTCCTTGTTTGGTTTACGGGTTGTAACCTGGCTATCTGAATAGTCCCATGGTTATCTCATCGTATATCATCCTGTCATGCTTTCTTTCCATATGCCCTATATTTTAGTGATTCTATACAAGATTGTCTTTTATAATTACCCATCATGCTTTTTCTTAACTACTGCCCTTTTATTATGTAATTTTACTCTTGTGCTAATTGCTGGTTTTAGTTCTTAAGTGAAGCCTCCTTTGTGGCACTTGCTCTTTCTGGGGTCTGACCCAGCTGGTTTTGTATGGCCAGATACCGGAGCAGCACCAAAGGATCTCCCTGCTTTCCAGCCCGATGGTGGTCACCAGGCGTAACCAGGGCTTCGAGTGGGTTTCTTTTGTTCTCCCACTGTAATATTGTAAATTATTCTTTTGAGGCGTTTAGCCGACGAGCAAGTGTTAGCTCGATTGTACTTACTTACTGTCTGCCTACGGGCTGTAGCATGATTGACAAGCCCCGGGGGTTGATCATGTATGACTGAACTCTTGCTAGTCCTCGTATTTGTAACGACTAGCTTCATGATCATTCCGAATATATAATGTATGGGACGTCTTACTATTGTGTATTTGGTGGTCTGACATCTTGTAATTACTATTAGTTGGTTGAGATTGAGACAATAGGCTATTTTATGACCTTAAGAGACTGATGGATTGTAGTGAAACCCTCACATATCTAGACAGCCGTGACCGTATAGCGGGGTGGATCCCATTCCGTTATACGTAGCTGGCTATGTCTGCCCCCGCTCTCCAGTATTCTGGTTCTGGGGCGTGACATGGTTTAAGTGGTGGCCCATGCAGGTCTTGTTAATCAAGATGTGTGAGGGTTTACCGAATAGATGTCTCAATCAGTACTCGTCCTTGATCTCTGCTCGTATCCTCTTGATTCCTGAAATTCTTGTCCTGATCACATGCTTGTAATCGTTGATCTGTCCTGGTCCTTCCTTATTGTTCCCATGTCGTCTTCTTCAGCGGCATTGAACCTGGACCTGCCGATCAGCAAGGCGGATCACCTCCCGTGGACCAGCAGCAACCAGAAGATCAGGCCCAGCACTCAGTAGCAGCCTCCCGGTCCGTACCTCCTGGAGAACCAGTACCGCCAGTTCAGCCCGTCCAGCCAGCAGGGTCAGAGGATGGAGGATTGGTAGGACTCATCCGTGAGTTGCTCGCATCCCAAGATCGTCAGGGAGATGCCCTGCACCAAGCAGTACAAGATGCTCTGAATAGAAGTGGTCCTCGAGGGAACAGTGCGGTCAACAGTTTCAAGCGCCTAAACCCTCCATTCTTCGATGGCAGCGAGGATGCCATTGCTGCCGATGCTTGGCTACAAGATATAGAGGTGATTCTCGAAGCCGCGAAGACTCCAGAAGACGAGAAGGTGGCTGTGGTGCGCCTACAGTTATTGGATCTAGCCCGCAGTTGGTGGGCCGCACAAGCAGTGGGATTGACAACACATATCTCCTGGGCAGTGTTCAGCGAGAAGTTCCAGACCAAGTATTATGATGCAGTGGCTCGATATGACTTGCAGACCAGGTTCAGTAATCTTAAGCAGATGGGGAGGACGGTCGACGGATATGCGGCCGAGTTTTCCAGACTCAGTCGGTTTGCTCCCACCTTGGTGGCAACCGAGTTTGATAGAGCACAGAGGTTCCAGCAGGGACTTCACCTGGAGATTATATTGGCAGTAGAACAGTTCGAGCATCAGACCTATGATGCGGTGTTGCGAGCAGCAAGGAGGCACGAGTATACCTCCCAGAGAATAGTGGACAGGACCGGAGGTCGGAAGCGGTCCCATAGTCAGATGAATCAGTCTTCAGCACCAGTCCCGGCAGATAGGGCTTTGACTATTGGAACTCCGAGACAAGCAACCTCAGTTACGTCGGTTCAGCACTCAACCCCGACGTACCCTCAGCAGAAACAGAAGCAAGCACAGTCTTCCGCCGCAGGCTGTTCTCATTGTGGGAAGCCTGGACACGTGGTAGCAGAATGTCGCAAGGCATTGGGATTGTGTTTATTGTGTGGAGCACCGGATCATAGGGTAGGGTCCTGCCCTTTCAGAGTTGATTCAGCATCAACAGTATCTAGTCCCTCGGTTAGGGGACCAGCACCAGCACCAGCACCAGTACCAGCTCCAGTTCTCCAGCAACAGCAGTTCCCGTTCCCGAGGCCATTGCCGACTCAGGCCCAGACTTTCCAGCAACAGAACCCGTGGCAGTTTGCCTTAGCCCAGGCTCAGGTTCAGAATCGGCCGAGAGGTATATGCGTCCTCTCATCTTGCTTTTCTACCGTCATTATGCGGGGTGCATGACATATTTCATGTATCCTGATTGTGACGGAACATCCCGGACCCGAGCCATATCCTAGATCATTCGAAAGGATTGGTACCAATAACCGTAACTTTTGTATGAGGATAGGCCCGTGTCCATGTTTGACCAAAGAGAGAGACCTCAAGCGCAAGACTATCTGTTTAGTTCGTGTTGCTTGAGTTCATCGCTCTTTGGGTGAGTCAACGTGGGAGCGTGAGGATGATATCCGATCACGATATTCTGACTTGTTTGACTCGTGAGGTATAATGTCCTTCTTATGCCTCATGCCTTCGATTCCTTGCTTGCATGATTGATTGCTTGATTGATTGTCTAGTATAGCTTGCCTGTGATTAATGTAGCTTGTCATTGCTCCTCTAGCCTCTTGATTAAATTTCGAGGACGGAATTCTTTTAAGGTGGGTAGAGTTGTAATGCCTGTGGTTCGTATTACGTATTTCTGGAATACGTGTACGTATTTATTCTTGTATTGCATGATTCCTTGTTTAGTTTTCTTCATGGCTTGGCTTGGTTTATTCTTGGCCCGGGTTGGCTTGGTTCGATTGGGATTATTTTGGTTCATCATGAACCATGGATAAACCCCCTACCTACCACCACCTTTGATATTTATTGCCCTTTTCTTCTTTCTCTCTCTTCATTACTCATCTTCTTCTTCCTCATTTACTCCCTTCACCTACCAGAGAGAGAAGAGAGAGGTCTAGGCAAGTGCAATCTTGCTTCATGATGGATCTCATGTTTTATTGTTCCATTCTCTTCCTTACTAGATTCTAAGCCTCTTTAGAATTGGAAGTTTTCGGTTTTGATGGTTATATTTTTGTAGATCTAAGTTTTAAATTCCTTCTTGTTTAGTTTTCTTGGTTTTGATCTCTAAAAACTTGGTATTTCCAAAAACTAGTGGTTCCATGTTGTAGAGAATTTGATTTCATGCAGTTTTGACTTTTGTTTCGCTTGATTTCGACTCCGGATGAGGAAGTTATGGCCACTACAAGTTTTCAGAACTTTCATGGCTGAACTTGCTGTTTGGGGACGATGAACCTCATGCGCCGGGAATCTCATCCGCCGATTCGTGCAGGAATCCCATACACCGATTGCGCAGGAATCTCATGCGCCGATTCGTCCAGGAATCTCATGCGCCGATTCGCGCAGGAATCTCATGCGCCGATTCGTGCAGGAATCCCATGCGCCGATTCGTGCAGGAATCTCATGCGCCGATTCGTGCAGAAATCCCATGCGCCGATTGCGCAGGAATCCCATGCGCCGATTTGTGCAGGAATCTCATGCGCCGATTCGTACAGGAATCCCATGCGCCGATTGCGCAGGAATCCCATGCGCCGATTTGTGCAGGAATCTCATGCGCCGATTCGTGCAGGAATCCCATGCGCCGATTGTGCAGGAATCCCATGCGCCGGAATTGCTCTATTTTGCTGTTTTGCATGTTTAAGTCATTTTGTAGCTAGAATCTTGAAAAACTCAAAACATGAAAGTTGTAGATCTTTTCCTTGAATTCAAGAACATGTTACTAGTTATTCTATGCAAGTTTCTCTCATTCATGATAATGTAAGGGTAGAACACGATAGTGGCCTGTTAAGGCGCACTCTTGACAAGTACCAAGTGGGCATGGCATGACCTGATAGTAGCCCACCGTGGCGCACTCCTGACAAGAAAACCTGATATGATATACCCTGATATGCTGTTGCGACGGCTACCTGACATGACATGACCTGTTTAATTAATCAGGACACCGTGGGCGATTGTGCTTGTACAAATAATCCAGTCCTGTCTTGCATCATGTCTAGGAGGGGACTCCTGAGTACCACGGTCAGGAGTACCTACTGAAATGGACTAAGGTTAATAATTAGTATAATTCACTAGTCATGAAGAGATGTTCCCCAGTTACAGGCGATCCCGTTATCCCGGCCGCTAATGCTTGGACTTGTAGCCTGCCGACGAGTATGGCACATTTCCAGCCCACTGTTATGTGGGGCACTCTTGATTGTCACTTTAAATGATTGAACTCTATTGTCACTCTAATGTATTGTACTCTCTGAATTGTCACTATAATGATTGCCTGGATAACCTGGATAGCTGCAGGGCCTGTGACTACTTGGAGCATCTCATTGCATCTTGCTAGTAACTAGGATTGTGATAACCCTAGTTAGTTAATGTAGAAAGCCGTAGGCAATGATTGGCCGTGATTGATTGGATGGAGTATAGTCCAGTATGGTATTGTCTAGAATTGATTGATTGCAAGATTGTACCAGAATGATTGAATGATTGTCACTCCAGATTGTCACTATAATGATTGTCACTCCAGATTGTCACTATAATGATTGTCACTCCAGATTGTTACTTGACCTGATTTCTTATATTTATCTTGCCGATAAATGGTGAGAGAAACCAAGTTCCGTTCAGACGAAGGGTTACAACCCCGGTCCTTGTTTGGTTTACGGGTTGTAACCTGGCTATCTGAATAGTCCCATGGTTATCTCATCGTATATCATCCTGTCATGCTTTCTTTCCATATGTCCTATATTTTAGTGATTCTATACAAGATTGTCTTTTATAATTACCCATCATGCTTTTTCTTAACTACTGCCCTTTTATTATGTAATTTTACTCTTGTGCTAATTGCTGGTTTTAGTTCTTAAGTGAAGCCTCCTTTGTGGCACTTGCTCTTTCTGGGGTCTGACCCAGCTGGTTTTGTATGGCCAGATACCGGAGCAGCACCAAAGGATCTCCCTGCTTTCCAGCCCGATGGTGGTCACCAGGCGTAACCAGGGCTTCGAGTGGGTTTCTTTTGTTCTCCCACTGTAATATTGTAAATTATTCTTTTGAGGCGTTTAGCCGACGAGCAAGTGTTAGCTCGATTGTACTTACTTACTGTCTGCCTATGGGCTGTAGCATGATTGACAAGCCCCGGGGGTTGATCATGTATGACTGAACTCTTGCTAGTCCTCGCATTTTGTAACGACTAGCTTCATGATCATTCCGAATATATAATGTATGGGACGCCTTACTATTGTGTATTTGGTGGTCTGACATCTTGTAATTACTATTAGTTGGTTGAGATTGAGACAATAGGCTATTTTATGACCTTAAGAGACTGATGGATTGTAGTGAAACCCTCACATATCTAGACAGCCGTGACCGTATAGCGGGGTGGATCCCATTCCGTTATACGTAGCTGGCTATGTCTGCCCCCGCTCTCCAATATTCTGGTTCTGGGGCGTGACACTTAGCGACTCGACTCGACTTGGACTCGGACTCGGGCTCATGGGCTCATGAGGCAAAATATGGCATTTTGTTGGCACACTTTGCACTTAGCACGTCAGCATCATCGCTAGGCACATAGTGGGCTTAACTTGTGCTCGTTGCACGAGCCTATTTCGCAGCCGTTCGTGCACTAGTTCGCATTGCCCGATCGTGCGACCAGATGGCGTGCGAGTTGATGTTGCCAGATGGTGCATCAGTTGTTGCGGCTGTTGGCACGGGCGCACAGTGCACGTGTTGCGCATGTGCGTGCTGGAGCAAGTGGCGCCATTGGCGTGGTGGCGCAATTGGCACGCGCTGTCCGTCAGTTGGCTCAAATCGTGTCTGTGCACGATTTGAGCAGTTACAGAATGTTTGGGGCAGTTTTTCCCCATGTCCCGAACATTTTGCTAACTGGACATTTACAGTGCGGCCTATATAAGCTTCTCTGCCCTTTCTCTCTCTCTCTCTCGATAGACAAGTGTTCAGAAGATAATTTCTTACGAATTTCCAGAGAGTTCAAGAGAGAAGAGAAGTGCACCAGCACCACTTAGCGCAGGATTCTGCACCATCCGAGGAGTCAGAAGAGCAGAGTGTTCCGAAAGTTCTTCGTCGAAATTGCTTGTTTCTGGAAGCTATTCATGTGGGATGAATCAAGCTTTGAGCACCGGTGATCATTCACCCCAACAGGTCGTCCTCTCCTTCTATCCACTTCTACTCGTTGCAAACGAGAACAGTTCTGATCTAATCATAAACTGTTAGTGGACAATCGCTGCTGCTGCTAACAATTCATTTGTACCTTCTTTTTAGAAGCATTATATTTGAATTTGTTTCTCAGAATCCTCCAAGGATCTCTATCATGCACCTTCTTTGAAGTGTTGCTACGAAATGTTGTTTTTACAATCATTTTATTTCTCAGTTTTTTATCAAAAAATTATGCCCTGGGACTAACAAAACCCATGAGAAGCACTGATAGGATTTTATGAAGAATAGGCAGGAGACTTATTGTTTGTGTTTATATAGAAAAAAGGTGGAGAAAGATAAGCCTTGTGGGAAAAAGAGAGAACGATGAATTTTGTTTGGCTGAAAATAATTTCTTAGTCGTTACCAAGCTTAATTAATAATAAAAAATTTAAGGGTCAAAAATATAAAATAATAAGTAGATTTTTGGGAAGGGGGTTTACACCCTTGGAGGAACAATATACTTGTTCTCAGCTGTAAGCATCTTAAACGGTGTCTTCCATCCTAACACCTGAGAGGGCTTCCTATTGATAAGATAAGCAGCAGTCACACGGCATGCCCCCAGAAGTGTCTCGGAACATTCATCGCAAACATCATTGACCTTGCCACTTCCAACAGGTGTCTGTTCTTCCGCTCCGCCATGCCATTTTGTGCTGGTGTATAGGCACATGAAGTCTGATGATATATCCCATTTGCTGATAAGTACTCTTCAATAGCCTTATTGGTATATTCTGTCCCATTGTCAGATCTCAAAATCTTTACTTTAGCACCGTACTATATTGTAATCCTACGATGAAAGTCTTGAAAGCATGTAAAGACATCACTCTTACTCTTCATTAGGTATATCCAGGTAATACGAGTATGGCAGTCAATAAAGGTGACAAACCATTTAAAACCATTAACAACTGTTATAGGACAAGGTCCCCACATATCAGAGTGTATCATATCAAAAGCAGTATAACTTTTATTTCCAGAACTCACATAGAGCTTCTGGTATGTTTCCCAAGTTCACAAGCATCACAAACCAACTTTTGCTTATTAGCCTTTTGATACATAGAGGAAAACATCCGACTCAGTAGACTAAATGAAGAGGGTCCCATGTGTTGATGTTGGAGTAATAATTCTTCTTCCACGGTACTTTACGGCTCCTCCGGTTGTGCTGCATCCACCAGTGTTGGCAGTGTTTGTCACACCCCAGAACCAGAATACTAGAAAGTAGGGGCGAAACAAAGCAGCTACGTATATTAGAGTATGCCAGTACCCCAATATATGATCAAAGCTGTCTAGAAGACAAGTGGGAAGACTCTAGCATGCTACTGACGACTCCTATGGTCGAACAAATCCTGTCTCAATCCAACAACAACAAGTATCAAGAGTATATCAAATATGAAAGTGAAGAGGCGTCCCAAAATACTGTATCATACATGATCATGAAGCTAGTGAATACAAAATGCTATACTAGCAAAGTACCAATATACATGATCACTATATCAGTCTAGATCTAATCTAATACATCATGTTGACCGAAGTCTGAGAAAGTCTCGAAATAATAGGGCTAACACATGCCCTAGCTAACACCACCAAAATAAAATGAACCGCAAGTGGTAAGAAGAGGGAACCCACTCGCGAGGAGGAACAACCGCAGATCTAAGCCGGCGACGGGTCATCCAGAGAAAGGTAGGAAGAATCCTCGGGCTCCAGCGGTAAATCTGGCCAAACAAAACCAGTGGGATCAGGCCCCAAATAGCAAGTACCACAAGGAATCTCGAGGTACACGACAAAACCTAACAACAACACAATAACATAATGACAGAAGTAAATAAATGCGGGTCGAGACTAGTGCGGTACCAATGCACGTATCTCAAGAATATAAATGACTGAATGGAAATACTAAACTATATAACAATAGAGAACAATAAGCCAATGAGCAACAAAGGACTTAGGAACTACTAGAAATCGGAGCCACAACCCTTAAACCAAACAAAGACCAGGGTTGCAGATCTTTTCCCTAGTAGAACTTAGCCTCTGGCCACTCATCGACATAAGAGCATATAAAGTAACGCACAACCAAAAGTGCACAGCCAATCATTACCTACGGCTTGCTATCATTAACTAGCTAGGGTTATCACAATCCTAATTACTAGTATGCAAGTTGAGGATTTTTGCAACTACCTAACTACAGATACCCGGATGTCCAGGGGTACGAGTAGTACATCTATTGTCCAATAAGACTGCTGGCAGATGAAACGTGTCTTGACTTGTAACATGAACAACCATATCATATATTTGTAAAAGAAAACATATAACTGACTGTGCCGCAACCCGGCACGACATGTGACTCGATCATGTATCAATATACGCAAACTTGGTAGGTCATGGAGCCCTTGTCTAGCAGGGTTGAGCTACGCCTCATGGGGCCCTTGGAGCTCGGGGTTGGTAGTGCAAATTTCTTCCTAAAATGATCTACTTAAATTTACTGGTCATTTACCTTATCATATTCATGTTAAATTCTCAAGTTGTGGACACTCAAGAATTTTCTAAGATGACGTGTGCCATGTACGAGTAAATCGTAAGTTATCACTTACGAACATTCCCGTACTAACATCACGTGATACACGGAACAATACTCACACTCGATTGTCCAGTGCCAAGATGCAATAGATTAAACATTCAATAAGCTATATCCACGGTGTCAAGAAAGAACATGTACTCATATCTCGGGTCTAGAAATCAATAAGAAAATCAAGTCATGAGTGCGCTACTACGAGCCACTATAGAGAAATAAGGGAGTGCGCCATGACAGGCCACTATCATGTAAGCAAAGAAGGACATGTATCATGAGTGCGCCACAACGGGCCACTATCTAGTAAGCAAAGAAGACATGGCAACAACTATGGTAGCATATAAAAAAGAATCGAAAGGAAAGACATATCATGGCATGTGAGAATGAATAATTAAAAAGTAAGTACTTGTCATAGAATAATAATTGAACATGAGAGAGTCAAGTGTATATAGGGTGTACAATCATTCTCTAACTATACAAGGTCATCTAATCATGTTAAGAGTCCATTACAATCGAGAAAATATCAAAAAGGGTCAAAAACGGGCAAAAACAGCTCAATTCAGCCTAAAACGGCATAAAATGACATACCGGCGGTATACCGACCTAAAGACAGAAAGTTTCTGGTACAAAAATCAGCATACCATCGGTATACACCGACATACCGTCGGTATACCGATTTTTCAAACAGCAACAAAATCCAAATTTTTGCCAAAACTTGTTTCGGCCATAAAAACTTTATTTTAAATCAAAATTCAGATTTTCAAAAGTCAAAATCGCATAAAATTGAATTTCCTACATCATAGAAGTATTAGTTTTCACAAATTAAAACATTTGATAGATCAATACCTCAAAATACTCGAAAATTATATCTAGAAACTCAGATCTATGCAATATTGTCGATCAAAACCAAAAGTGCTATACATTAAACATGTTAACAATTTAGAGGAGCAAATTATAGAACAATAAAACTTTAATTTCTATGGAAAACAAAATTATTGCATGGTCATGTCACTTTTGAGCAAGATGTACTTGCCTAGGGTTAAGTTCCAAGCCTAATCTTCTACTCCACCACCAAGAGGGGCACGAAACCACACTCTAGGCCTCAAGGCCAAGCCTTTCTAAGCTTGAGGAAGAGGGAAGAGAGTGAAGAGGAAATGGAGAAGGAAAGAAAAGGGAGAGGAGAGAGAAACTTAATGGATATATATATATATAAGAGGGAATTAATCGTGACCGTTGGATCGTGATCCATGTCACATTCTAGATCAATCCTAGCCATTAAAAGAAAACCAATTGTCCATTGGATAATAGAATGCATCTACACTATTCACGAAAATATCTAAATGCTATTCATCAAAATATCCAAAATACTATTCATGAAAATATTAGAAACACTATTCACAAAATATCTGAAATCAAAAATATCTAAAATATAAAAAATCTGCCCCGGGCGGTATGCTGTCGGTATACACCGGTACACCGTCGGTATGCCGGCCAAGGAGAAAATATATAATTTGAGAAAATTTTAAAGCGTTCCGAAAATCAAAAAATACGAAATACAATACAAAATACGTATCCGTATATAAATACGGATACTGTGAGACGAGTCTCACAGTGTTGTATCCAGCCTACCCCTGTCCAAGTACTATAGCCCTTTATACCAAGTGCGAGTCCCCAACTGTCTCCCCATTCCCTTCTTCTGAAAAATAATCTTCGAAATGTCAAAGAAAACAACACAATTAAGTTGAAAAACAATGACACTAATGGATAATAGATTAACATGAAAAGATGGAGCATGCAAGACATCAGTAAGACTCATAGAAGGGGTACATTCAATGGTGCCTTTATCCATAATGGCTCTAGCAGTACCATCAGCAGTCTAAATGCTTTCAAGCGTCATCAGGTGAGTGTAATCTTGGAGCTCATTACGGGCACCCGTGACATGACATGATGCTCCAGAGTCAATTATCCAATTTAGACTTCCTGGTTTGTCGGTAGATGCAAGGGCATGAGCAGGTATACCTGTGCTTGTATTGGCATAGTATGTGATGTTACCCCCGGAGGTGGTTGGAGTCGATGTCCCAGCGGTGTTGGCTCGACTATCACTGGTTCCAAGCTTCATGTTCTTCCATATTTCCAGCATTTCTCTCTCACTATGGGTCATATCGGATAACTGATTCTCATTTCCCCCTTCTGTCAGGTTTTTCTTGTGCCCTCCAGAATAATTATCTCTACCACCGGCATAGCCTCCTCTACCACCCCTATGCCCTCCACGGTCGTGTCCACGACCGCTGGACTGGCCTCTCATAGGCTTCGTACAGAATCTGATAAAGTGTCATGGGTCTCCACAGTTGTAGCACCCTCCCCCTCCTGAAGGCTTTGAGTTAAAAACTGTTAGAGCTGATTTCTCTCCCGGAGAGCTAGTAGTGTTAGGCATCAGCTTCAACCGCGCTTCTTCTTGTGCCATAATAGTAATGGCCTCCTCTAGTGATGGCAGTCCAGGTTGTGCGAGTAGCACATTCCTTCTTTGCTCGAATGCTAGGTTGAGCCCCTTTAGGAACTTTATCATCCTTTGTCGCAAGATATACTCCATGAATTTCTGGTAATATTTCGTAAATGCCGATTCCACTTGCTTATCTTCCATACCAATGGGATCATACTGGTCGAGATCTGACCAATACTTCTTCAGCAGAGCCGCATACTCAGAGATGGTGTGATCTTCTTGGACCACCTTATCAAATTCATCCTGCAGTTGGAAGACCCTCATAGGATTGCCCGTCCCTGAGTACATATCTTTCAGCATCATCCAAATATCACCAGCTCTCTCCATTGCTTCCACGTTGCCCGACACTGGTCGGTCAAGGCTGCTGTCAATCATCCAGCTACAACATTCTCGATGATTTCCCACACAACAAACTCCCGTGAGGAGTAATCTTCAGGTGCCTTGGTTTGGACATTCACATTGCCCACCAAGCCTCTTGCCCTCAGAGTTCACATCGCCTGACGTGACCACTTCAAATAGTTGGAAGTACCCTCCAACTTTACTTTCAATTTCTCCAACTTTGTCATTTTGTATGGTGAAGAATCCATATTTGCGTATGCAGGACAGAAACTAGTCTTGGCCAGCCTCCTGGAGAAGAGATCGTCCACCAAAGCCTTCATCTCTTTGGCCATCAGCTTGCCGTAGATCGTCTCCATCATCTTCGTCTTCTCCTCTTCCATCAGCAAGGTGATGGTAAATCGAGACCATCTTCACCTTTGGTCACCTTCCTCTCCATGTCTATTGTTCCTCCTTCAGTGGCAGCGACATCCTCGAGCGCCGCTGCTCATGTCCCGTGCATGGTTGCGACCAGAAAAGGGGAACGAGGGCCAACGCTGGCGAAGACGAAAAGGGAGGCGAAGTTCGGCACAGAAATGGGGGCTGGCCGGAGAGAAGGTGGGAGCAATAACGGAGGGGGGCTGCCTGCCGACGCGAAGGGAAGTGGGCTGCTATCGATCGACGGGAGGAAGGCGACGGAAGAAGGAGGGGTCGGCGACGGAAGAAGGGAAGGAGAGGTCGACGACGGGAGAAGGGGAAGAGGGAGAAGGGGTGGGGATCTGCGGCTGTGTTTGGAAGAGGGCTAGGGTTAGGGTTTGATGGAGAAGGATGGCGGTTAGGGTTAGAGTTTTGTGAAGGCTCTGGTACCAAATAGAAATTTAGTAGAATACTTGGCTTGTTTATTATTAGGTGGAGCTACACATAATAGGAGAGGCTAACTCTTCCTATTTATTCTACCCGATGTGGGACTAAAAGTCCATTAATGCTCTCAACAGGTAATGGCAGTTCATGAAGTAGGGAGGCTCGAGCTCATAGTAGCAGCACCTTAGCTGCTATAGCAGCAGCAGAAAGTAGCATTTGCTACTTTGATAGCAGCAGCTATCGGTAAGAGGGTTGTGACAATGAGTGAGTGTGAATTGGTTGTGTTAGGAAAGAGTGAGGGAAGTGAGAGTGTATCAGTGTGATTAGAGAGCATAATGTGAGTGATTGGCTGCCATATGTGTGTTTCTATAAGAGATTTGTAAAATCCCCTTTTTCAAAATTTTCTTGAATATCTGAATTTACTGATATTACGATATCTTTGTGTGCTTGATAATTTATTTATTTATTTATTTATTTATATTATTTATTTATCTATAAAATGGATTATTTAGATATGAAGCATTCTAAGTAAATATTTTCAAATAACCCTTTATATACAAATATATTTAATTCATGTAAGAATGTTGTTGCAAATCTTGAAATTTCATAAACCCCAACTTCCTTTTGCCTACAATTGCTTAGTCCAACAAATAAACCACCATGCTATCATGAGCCTAATATTCTTTCCATGCTAACATGAAGGTGATGTTAGCTTTGCTAACATGAGCTAGTGTTTTTTTTGAGGGGTAATGTCATCTTTATTGAATCATTCAATAGGTGCAGACTCTGCACTAAGTAACTGAGTAATACATTCAGGGGGATAAGTAGCACTAACGTCTAAAGAATTATGAAGAGAATGAGTAGCCAAAACGTGAGCTACCATATTCCCTTCTCTCCTGGTAAAGGAGAAGTGGATATTCAGCTTCTCCTTCAAAATTTCTTCATGGATAGCAGCACCAGGTCTCGAAATCTCCATGGGATGGGACTCCCCTCTCCCTTGAATATCTTGTAGGTAGTTAAGGAATCCCCTTCGATGTAGATCTTTCCTGCTTTAAGTTTGTTAGCAAGTGAAATACCTTGACGAATGGCATAAATCTCAGCTAGGAGGCTCCGTTCATCTCCGTGTGTTTGGATGTCCTCGACGAACGATGCTTCAGCTGCGATGAATCTTCCCTTTGCGTCTCTACCAACTGCCGCGCCAGTAACGACAGTAGACGAAACCGCCCCATCGACATTTATTTTGATGTGACCCTGTGGAGGTGGTTCCCACGCGTCCTTCTACGGGCATCGCCTCAGTTCTTGCAATTTCGAAAGCCGATCGTCTGAGCCTCCATTGTAGGTATTGAAGAGATAGTCTGCTTGCGCCACAATTGTGAACTAGTGGAGTTTCTTGATTGAAAATGCATCTGCACCAAGCCTTCCATAAGCTCCATACTAAACATGCTCCCAATAGAAAAGCTTCTTCGCTATGATGGTCCTTAAGCCACACTTTTAATAACTTAAGAATATCCATGTTTTGGTCTATGCGAAGTCCTAGTCTGCAAGCAAACCCGGATGCTTTCGTCACTGAACATTGGAGGAATAAATTATTTGCTTCCTCTTCGTGCTCGAGGCAGAACGGGCAATTCATATTGATATTTGATACACGTTTGCCAATAGTAGTGAGCATGGGAAGTGATCCCTGAAGGAGACGCCAAATGAATATTTTTATTCTAGGTGCTATTTGCCGCAGCTTCCAAAGGTGACGCCAATGGGGATCCGTCTGTCTTGCGGAGGTATTGGGAATCAGATACGCCCTCTTGCGCTTCGATACCGTGTCTGAAAATTTATCGCAGCGGAAATTTAGGCCAACCCATCTGAAATAACCAACCCCCGTCTAACGGACACCAAGCACAAATAAAGACAAGTATATGGCGGTGACTATGTCACCTGGACAATCCAATCCCAATCTCTATAACTCAGATGAAATTACAAGATTGACAAAAACTAATGTTGAATCCTTTACCCTAATAAGTTCAACCCCCTCACCACACTCAAGAAGAAAAGAAAAGATTACAATTGAAATCGCTCACCAACCCATAGCAATCTCCCTAACCGAAGTTGACGACCCCTCGATTAGATCTCTTCTTCCTTCTGTCTTGGATGGCGAAGTCCTATAAGAGCAAAGTACAAAAATTTTTCTTAGATTTTCTGTGGACGAGCACCTCGAATCTCCACTTTCGTGCTATACTTTGTGCCTCCACCCTCACCCTATATTATAGGATGAGAAAAACCTATTTTAGGTCATAATAGGATGTCTTAAATAGGAAGCGCTCAAATAAGAATTCTACTACACCTAAAATAGTCCATCAATATCCTATTTTAGATTATAATAGATCTCTTAAATATGAAACCCTCAAATAAGAATCCTATTATATCTAAAATAGCCCAGCACTAATTATGGACATTCAAATCTAATTAAATTAAATATTTAATCAGATTTGGACTCCATAAATATGCTATTAGCAAATCCAGACTGGACTCCAACAATCTTTCCCTCTAATCTGATGAGAGGGTGTTGTCCCCATGGCTCCTCAACTGGACTCCATGCTTGTCGTCATGCGACAGAGTTCCTGTTCCTCCATGCCGCTGATCTTCGATCCCCCGAGCTGCTTTGCATCTTCCTTCGTCTCCAGCTCCTCGACCGTCACGTCGACGCTAGCTGCCATGCGTTGCACCTCTTGCAACACTGGGATCCTGCCAATATCAATAACACGATCAAGAACGAAGTCCCCGACGATCAGCCTTACCACAAGTCTCAGCTGCCTGTCCACGACTTCTATCTTCCACCGAAAAGTGTTAACGTTCCGACGAGCTTCTTCATCCTTGGATGGCCCAACCAAGCAGATGATGCGGTCCTCTTGAGTTTCGAACTCCTGAACCTGTCCACCTTCGTGTCTGAACTTGAAGCTGCCCCATACACATGCATTCTCGAGTAGAACATCATGCACTGTGCATGCCGTCGATGACCCACAGCTCCTCCTGAACTGTGTGAATGATGATGCTCCCGCCTCAGATTGATTTTGCTGCAAACCATGATCTTCTTCCAGGCTTCGAACTGCTGAAATCGTTGTCACTCCGTGAAGCTTTGGCAAACCACCCATCGACAAAACTGGATCCGTAGAGCAACCCCCACCTGGAGACCGACCAGCTGTCATGGAACCGACAAACTAACCCTCAATCTTTGACTCACCACCATCCGTCGCTTTGTCTCGACGAACCTAATCCTCCGTATCCCTCAAAGCACCTAGTAGCCCCTCCTCAGCAAGTTTTCGATGATCCACCTCCTGTCGAACGCCCCTCGAGTCTCCATCCGGTGTCTGTGGCCTACCTGTACATCTCAACGGCTTAAGTCTGTACATGCCACAACATAAATCTTCCCGAGCCAGCTGTTGGGAACCCTTCGCAAGCATCCAATCTTTGTCCCCAAACAGACTACGACAGCCATCATCTGCCAGCCTCCATACCGAAATCAAGTTGTAGCACAAACCAATACCTATAACTGCAGCTGTCCCCTTGTCGCCCATCTTTACACGTCTAAACCTGCCGTCGCGGTATGACGTGAAGATCCCCCTATATGGAGTGGCGTGATACGATGCTCTCGTGTCCCATGACCCAGTCGCCGTCATGACACATGGCACAAGGTTCCTCTGCGTCGGTTGCTGCGATGAAGATATCTCTCATTGCTGTGAGATCCTCCTGATCGTCCTTACCTTTTGCCTTCTCAGCTTTAAGATTTATACAGTTCCTTTTGATATGACCCCTTTCGCCACAGTGATAACAACCCTATTTGTGGTCCATAATCACAAGATTTTGAGAACTTTCCCCTGTCGTTGCTTGTGAATTGGGTCATCCTTTTCCGTAGAAAGTCACCAGAGTGGACTCCTACGACGATTCCACTTGCTTGCGCCGGACCTCCTCATTCAATAAGCTACTTTGACTGCCTCCATCGTGACAACTCCATCAGGTGCGGAGTTGCTCACCGACACCACCAACGTCTCCCAACTTTTCGGCAGAGAACTCAAGAGCAGTAGGGCCTGAAGCTCATCATCAATCACCATCTTCATCGCAGACAGCTGATTGATGATACGCTGAACCTCGTTCTGATGTTGTGCCACTGGGGCACCCTCTGTGTACTTCGAGTTAACGAGTTGGCGAATAAGAAACGCCTTGTTGCCAGCCATCTTCCTTTCGTACAGCGAATGCAGCTTCTTCTATAATGCTTTTGCTGAACTCTCCATGGACACGTAGTGAAACACTTAATCATCTAACCATTGGCGGATGAATCCAACGGCCTTCTGATCCAGTAGTTTCCAGTCTTCAGCAAATTTTTCTATTGGCTTTGCGTTGTCGCCCTCCAACGAACCATACAAGTCCTTACACCAGAGTAGATCCTCCATCATTGGCTTCCAAATCGCCCAATTCTTCCTGTGAGGGCGATCATATGAGTGTTCATCTGCTCTGTAGACATGGTTGCCAGAACCTCCAAAGCTCTGATACCAGATGTTGGGTATCGGATACTCCCTCTTGCGCTCCGATACCGTGTCTGAGACGTTGTCGCAGCAGAAACTTAGGCCAACCCACCTGAAATAACCAACTCCCGTCTAACGGACACCAAGCACAAATAAAGATAAGTATATGGCGGTGACTACGTCACCTGGACAAATCCCAATCTCTATAACTCAGATGAAATTACAAGATTGACAAAAACTAATGTTGAACCCATTGCCCTAATAAGTTCAACCCCCTCACCACACCCAAGAAGAAAAGAAAGAGACTACAACTGAAATCGCTCACCAACTCGTAGCAATCTCCCTAACCGAAGTTGACGACCCCTCGATTAGATCTCTTCTTCCTTCTGTCTTGGATGGCGAAATCCTAAGAGCAAAGTGCAGAACTTTCTCTTAGATTTCCTGTAGACGAGCACCTCGAATTTCTACTTTTTGTATTGTGCTTTGTGCCTCCACCCTCACCCCATATATATAGGATGAGAAAAATCTATTTTAGGTCATAATAGGATTTCTTAAATAGGAAGCTCTCAAATAAGAATCCTACTACACCTAAAATAGCCCAGCACTAATTATGGATATCCAAATCAAATTAAATCAAATATTTAATCAGATTTGGACTCCATAAATATGCTATTACCAAATCCAGACTGGACTCCAATAGGAGGAGCTAGGTTCCTGTCTTCGAAGCTCTTCGTATAGAGATTTCGAGGAGAGTGTCCCATTCTTAGCCTTCGTCCAGATAAGCTCATCTACTTCTTGTCTATCCGAGATTCAAATTTGTGAGATGGGATCGGTTCATCTAAGGAATGCATTCTCCTGATGTTACATTTGTGACCCCACCAAAATGTTCTCTGCTGCTTTGTTAGCTTTGCTATGGTGGCCTTGAGAACCAAGTGCATCGACATGAAGTATATCGGGATGGAGCCAAGCGTTGCCTTAATAAGCGTGGTGCGTCCCACGTGAGATAGCAGTCTGCCCTTTCAACTTTGGAGTCTTGCATTGCATTTCTCGACTAGAGGGGAGGCACTTGAGAGTCCGTTCTTCGAAGCCAGCAAAGGATGCCCCGGGTATTTGTCATTAATTGTCATGGGATTGAAGTGTAGGGTGGCGGCTAATCGCTCCTGTTCAGATTGCGGTACTCATTTGCTGAAAAGGATGCTGGATTTGTCGAAGTTCACTTTTTGCCCCGACCATTTGGAATATGTTTGGAAGAAATTATGAACTGCACTCAGAGAGGAGGGTGAAGCCTGTCCAAATATCAGAATGTCATTTGCAAAGAGGAGATATGTAATAGATGGCACATACCTCACTACTAAAACTGCTCTATTAGCGACGTAATGTAGCGGCAGAATAAAATAATGTCGCTAAATATTGAATATAGCGACTCCTTTTGATAGACATCGCAAAACGTTGCTGAATAGCGACGTTCCGACATGAGATAAGTACGTCGCTGAATAGCAACGTTCAGCGACGTAACTTAAGTTATGTCGCTACATAGCGACGTTCAGCGACGTTAAAAGCAGACGTCGCTAATGTTTTAATATATCCCGTTCGAAACTTTCATTTTTCCCTTCTCTCTCCCAAAAATACTTTCATTTCCCCCTTCTCTCTCTCTCCGACGACAGCAGCCTCCTTCTCCGACGAAGCCCCCTCCTCGCCGCCTCCCTCCTCCGACCGAGCCGCCCTCTTCAGGTAAACCCTAACCCTAGCCCTAGCTATCTAGACACAGACACGGACACGGATACGGGACACTTACATTTATAACCCTCCCTCTTCCTCGCACCCATTCCCTTCCCCTTCCCCTACCCGCCGTCGCCGCCGCCTCACCCTTCTGTCGTCGTATATTTCATGGGCCACGTCCTCTCGAGCAGTACCCACTGCCCGCGCATCACCGGGGCTACAGCCTAGATTCGAACTACGCATGCTTCGGTTCTCCGCTAGTGAAAATAAAGTAGAGAAGAGGGTGAACATGCAACTGTTGGCCTACGTGGCTATCAATGACCGTGAAGGAAGGTTATCTGTCCTGTACAGGACATGGAATGAGTGACCCCGTTGGATAGTTAGGAGCTTGTATCAGTGAGTGTTTGTGTGTCTTAGAGATACTAAAGTATCAGTATTCCTATAGAGTTGAGTATTAGTGGCTTTGTTAGAGGGTATCAGAGAGTGAGATTAATTAAGTCCATGCATTAGGAATGTGTGTTGCATAGTGGTGTCAGTTTTGTACTGCAGAAAATCATTATGAGAGAGTTTG